>JAJHSJ010000003.1:98278137-98328171 GCA_021015155.1 Magnolia officinalis
TCGATTAATATATAAGTTACTTATAAATTATTTTTGAGTGTGGATCGTTTGTGTTAAAGGTACACTAGTGATGTTGAGTCTCATTTGTCCATGTCATTTTTAAGGACTCAAGCTAACAAGATATGCCAGATTTTTCTCTCTTAAATAGACTTCATGCTATGCTACATGGCTTTTAAAGGAGTAGCTATCTTATATTTTAGCTTGTTTTTTAAAGAAAAAATGAAATTCTTTATAATGAATAATCACATATATAATTAATAAAATTATAGATACAAAAATAAGTCTATATTGAAATATAATAAATTAATGTAATAACGGAAAATATTAATATGTATATACCCGACTAACCCGATCAACCCGACCCAGCCCGCTTGGGTTGGGCTTGGGTTGAGAATTCCTAACCCAAGATTGGGTTGGGTTGGGTTGGGTTGGGTTGGGCACCAACCCGACCCTAACCCAACCCGTCCGACTTTCAGCCCTAATTGACAGGTGGCATATATTCAATGGAGAATGAAGAGATATGGAACCCACTGTTTTTAAGTTGATAGCCAGTGATCAAATTATTTGAACAATCCTAACCTTTTAACTTATGGACACTCGTTGTTTTTTTTTTTGTTTTTTTTTTATTTAATAATACGGTTAGATAATTTTCATTTTAACCATTCAATAGATATCCAACAATATAATATTTAGCTAATAAGAGTAACTTTTGGTTCACAATACATTTAAACTGGTGTCCATAGTTTGGACAGTTTAGTTTGAATTACTTGTACAATGCAATTTCTTTGTAATTTCTAATCGTCGGCGTATCATCCATTCAACCATGCCAGAGTAAGAAAGTGTTTCTCCATCTGGAATAAGCTAAACAGGGCAATACTCTCGCTGCTAACAAACAGTGCATCAGAGGGTGCCTGAGTTTGGCCACGCCCAAAAAAGTTCCAAGCTATATCCGCACGTAAGATCGCATGTGACTCGGGCGCTTTAGATAGTCGCCATATACTGCGCTGACGATGTCAAATGAAAACCATACCATAATCCATCAGGTGGATCCCACCGTGAGAATTTCCCGAGTCTTTTGAACAGAACGCAGGTTGATGAACAAGTGAACCGCAAGCGTACACGGAATATGAACCACTGGTCATCTTTTTATCAAACGTTCACCTTACTCTAACAAGAAGCACCTGCAATAAGAATATCAAGATTTTTGGTTGGACGGAACCCGTTAACGGTCTCGATCTCTCCTAAGAGCTTCAGGATTCCACGTGTACAGAAGCCCTTCTTTATATCAGTCGCGCGAGTCCCTCCATCAATGGATTATCCGCAACCATGGCTCTAATACGCCGATTGTGTAGTGAGCGTCACCCCATTTAGGCGTGTTCGCCCGGCGCTGGATATGGGATTAGGAGAGTTATCCTGCGCCATCTCATTCCATCCCTCGTTTGCAATGGTGAGATGTACCTCGCCCTCGCCCTTAGCTAACTTGGATTCTGCCAATCCCCGGATGTGAGTTTTCACCTCTATGTGGGGCCCACCAAGATATCAATGAGATATCCACTCCATCCATCATTTTCACCGGCCTATATTTAGCCATAAACCTGTTTTAAGGCAAATATAAAACAGTGAGTGGGGCACACCATAAGAAGCAGTGTAGATGCAAATCCATCCATTTGCGATGGTCCAATCAGGCTGCCGTATATCCCATGGGCTATCCCAAACCCATGGGATCAAGGGACAAACACTGATACCACCATCATTACCTTAAAATCCATTCTATCCCTCCTAATCTCATAGGATTGGTCCGGCCAAACACGCCCTAAGGGTGCGAGGAATCCATGGGGCCCAATGTATTACATATTTTTATTCACTCCGTCTATAAGATTTTTCGGAACATTTTATGGCATGAGGCAAAAATTAAAATATATCCAAAGCACAAGTCTACCACACCACATGAAACGGTAGGAATTGAGTGCTTACCATTGAAAACTCCTCCAGTTTGGTCTCAACGTGACGTTGTTTTCCCCTCATCCATGTCTTTGTGACCTCACGAACAGGTTGAATGACAAATAAACATCACCGTGGACCCTAGGAAAGTTTCAGCAGTGGATATACTGTTTTCTGTGGTGTGGTGTACTTGATTCCTGAAGATGCTACAATTTTGGGTTAATGACCAAAAATGATCCAGAAAAACGGATGGACGGCGCGGATAAAATAAATAAGTCACGGTGGGCCCTACAGTGTCTTCACACCACGGTAAAGTATGGTGCGCGCCTTACTACACAATCCGCGTCTGGCTCGACCATCCAGCCGCTAGCAGCGTCTCTCTAGTAGCAGCTGACGCGAGGAAATGGCCACACGTCATCTAACCCAACTCTCCGCCCATTCCATTCTGAGCCCCTTTCCATCTCCCTTCATAAGATTCGCGCGAAGAACGAGAACACCACCACTGCCACTCTCTTCCCCAAACTCCTTCACACAGGCAGCAATGGCGTCTTCTCCACAAAGGTAACAATCTTTCATATCTATCCAACGCGACGATTCGTGATTTCCGTGTGTTTCTGAAGAAAATGAGTTCTCGATTAGGTTTTGGTTCCGGTCGCCAACGGTACGGAGCCAATGGAAGCAGTGATCATGATCGACGTCCTACGGAGAGCCGGGGCCGACGTCACTGTCGCGTCCGTCGAGAAGGACCTTCCGATTGATGCCAGATGGGGGCTGAAGCTCGTCGCCGATGCCCTGATATCTGATTGCGCTGAAAGCACCTTCGATCTCATCTCTCTCCCCGTATTCTCTCCCTCTCTCTGTTGAATTTTCGACCGTTTTGGCGAATTAGGGTCTTGTATTGTATTCTAATTCTCTCTATTGGGTTAGGGGGGAATGCCCGGTTCTTCGAATCTCAGGGATAGTGGAGTCTTGGAAAGTATGGTGAAAAAGCATGTCGCAGATGGACGGCTCTATGGAGCGATTTGTGCGGCCCCTGCGGTTGCGCTTGGGCCGTGGGGTTTGCTCAAGGGACTGAAAGTGAGATTTGATTATAGCAATTTAAAGTTCCAGTTCTTGTGGTGTTGCAAAGATTGTTAGTTTGGCTTTTCTTGTTTATAATTGGGGTTCCGATCTTTGGCAGGCAACTTGCTATCCGTCATTTATGGACAAACTGTCGTCTGCTGATGCAACATTGGTCGAGTCGCGGGTCCAACAGGACAGGCAGGCTGTGACGAGTAGGGGGCCAGGCACAGCTATGGAGTACTCTTTGGTGTTGGTTGAGCAGTTATGTGGGAAGGAAAAAGCTGATGAAGTTGCTGGACCTATGGTATGTCTGTCTGCTTCTGTACTCCTTTCTGGCATTTCCCTGTTGCTTAGGGTGTGTTTAGATGCTTGTAAGTTCTTTAAGTTGTGAAAATAACTTATAGGTAACCCCATTTGGATGTAAGCTGTAAGTTGTAAGCTGGGTTTTTGTGTTTGAGTTACCCATAGGTAGTTACAGGTAAGAAGCTGTATATTCACACCAAGTAGAGCTTGGAGGGGATCGTTCTAAAATCTGATTGGCACAAAGTTTGCCATTTTATTAAGCCCATCTAGATGAATAGGTGAGTCAATTCTTAGGCTAAAGTAATAATCAGGTAGGCCATAAAAGTGGGGCCCACATATTCAAAATACCTTATAATGTGGAATAGTAACTTAAGGTAAGCAACAAAGAAACCAAAAATTCTTATTTTCAATCCAAAATATGTTTACAATACTGCAAGGGAGAGAAACATATAAACAAAATACACCAACAAAAAACCCATTTTAGGACTATGCAAAATTCGGCAACTATTCAGCAAGTGGGGATCAAAAAGCTGGACGGTTAGAAATTGATTTCCAACAAATAGCTGGAATTTTCCAGCAAGTTGGAAATGATCTCAGCACTTGAGAGATAAGGAGAAGATGCAGCTGGACAGTTAGAAATTAATTTCCAGCAAATAGCTCGAATTTTCCAGCAAGTTGGAAATGATCTTAACACTTGAGAAATAAAGAGAAGATGCAGTTCTATGTCTAAGAGAACATGAGCATTCTTGTACAATAAAAATCTCATATGTACACAAAAGTTAGAATCTTGATTGCTTATGGCCTATAGTTCACCCATAGTGGGGCCCATATTTCCAACAGCTTGATGGATGGAAAGAAAATAAAAATAATAAAAAATAGAAAGAGCAATGGTCGTGATTATGGGCCCACCTCGATGTATGTTTTATATATCCACGCTGTTCATTAGTTTTGCCAGCTCATTTTAGGGCATGTGCCCCAAAACGAAGAAGATCCGAATCTCAGGTGGCCTACACCACAAACAGTGGTGACGCATGCCCACTAACAAAAACTTCTTGTGGACCAAAAAAGTTTTGGATCAAGCTGATATTTGTGTTTTCCCTTCATCCTGGTCTATGTGAGCTTATCAATAGGTTGGATGGCAAATAAATATTACGGTGGGCCCTTGGAAGTTTTAATGGTGAGTGTTCAATCAACACTATTTCCTACGGTGTGGCCCACCTGAAATTTGGATCCACTTCATTTTTTGGGCCATGCCTAAAATGAGTTGGCAAATCTGATGGACAGCGTAGATATATGTTCTGTGGGCTCCACTGTCACAGCATCAACAAATCAGGGCTGATTCAAATGCAAGAACAGACATTGGATCAGACTAAAAAGATAAAAAAGAAAACAAAATACCCTACCAGGACTACCTGACTGCAGAGAGAGAGAGAGAGAGAGAGAGAGAGAGAGAGAGAGAGAGAGAGAGAGAGAGAGGAGAGAGAGAGCTTGGAGCTTCTTCAGTGATTGTAGTGGAGGTGCGTTTCCCCTCTCTTCCCTTCTTTTCAAAAATCAGATTGTTGACCTCAAGCCATGTAAGTTTTTAGTAACTTACGCCTGAAACATATTTGTTGAAACAAACTTATAAGTTTCCTCCCCAAAACACCACCTGTAAGTGACAAGTAAGTCGCATTTTACAGATCTAACAGGCATCCAAACGACCCCTTAGAATTATATTTGTGTATATGCCGATGACGATTTTTGGTTTAAGCAAGTTATGGCCATGCAATTTAAGTAAGAGAAGTGAGTGAATCAATGTAAACTTAGGGCTTGGTGGATCTCTTCCATTGAAACTATAGAATCAGAATTCAGCTGAAATGGAGCTTTACTCAGTTTTGCCAGTCATCGAACTACTTGAGACATGTATGTTCTGACCAAGTTGGAATGAATCTGTTGGCTTTGGAGTTGGGCCTTTGGCACCTAGCGACTTGCACTATGGAACTGAGTTTTGATTGCTTGCTTGAAACTCAAACGTCATCTTTAATATATGGAAGTAAAATCTCATGATTTTCTTGTGCATTGAACCTAAGTGCTCAGCGTCAAACCTTAGTGCTGTATAAGAGATGATCTAGAAAAAGAAAAAAAAGGAAAAAAAAAAGGATTTCTTAATCAAACAAGCTCTTATTTTAACCAACTACCTACCAAATTACCTAAAGAATTAATTTAAGCCAAACTAAATCATATTCCCAAAACGACTCATTCTATTTTCCTAATTTAGAAGTGTTAGAAGTTTCATGCAATATGCTTGACCGAGTCAACTTTCTTTGCATTGTCCTCGCATAGTAGGGAAGAACTCAATAGTCAACTCATGATTAAATTTTCATCTTTGTTGTTTATAACAATCTCATGGTATTTGTGCAAGTTAGCCTTGTTGAAATTTGTCAAAATTCCATGTCTTTGGAAGCTCAATATGGTATGAATTGATTGAGTGACCAAAAAATTACTTGAAGACAACTCTGGACACCTCACTTCATTGTTACCACAATGCCGATGGCCATTATTTATAGGTTCAGAAGTCATAGCAAACTCTAGCCTTCACTGCATCTAAGAATCATGTGAATGGTGATATCAGCCATCATGTTGAGATATAGATGATCATATGGGATGCATGTCGGGATATGGATGATGGGGTAGCATATTCTGTCACTGTTGTATATTTTATGGTCCAGTGCTGATGTTGTACGCCATTCAATATTTGCTTTGTAACCAACGTCTCCTTTGTCTCGTCACCTTTGTACGGGCGTAATAGGTCAATTTGTCGTTAAATTAAACTCATTTGTGTTGAATTCACTCGAATGACGTTTACGTGTCTCATTGCAATGAAAGATGTTTTACTTTGTTCTAGCAAGTGCCCTACGACCCGACCAACATGGCTGGTTTATTTGTTATCATTTTTAAGTAAAAGCTACTTCTTGAAAGCTTTCCAATGGCTGGGTGGGGACATAAATGACATGGATGGGGTGCACAACACATGCGGTGGCCTAAATTGCCATGTATGAATGACCTTCTATCAGACTCCGTGTCTCTTAAAAGGGACTTTCCTTGACACCTTTGTATTCCTAGAATGATGCATGAAAAAATGGGGTTGTCAATGCATTAGTTTGGGAGCAATTGAGAGCAAGGTTCTGCAACGGTAAAGGTGGCCGTAATGGCCACCATGTTACCTTACGATATGGGTCGTAACGGCTGTTTCGGCCCATGTAAAAAAAAAATCTTGAAAAACATGTATTTGCTCTATAATGTTAATTAAAAAGTATGGAAAACCTGTATCTGCCCCATAACAGACAATTACGGGGTTGTTATAGCCTTTATAGGGAACGTAACGTGCCGTTAACGGCAATTACGAGTAATTTTTTTTTTTCCATAACGGCCACCATAACGGCTGTTATGGCCGTTATGACCCCGTAACGTGTAACGGTTGCCACTGTTACCTTTACATAACGGCCTTTACGACACACCATGATTGAGAGTGAAAAATGTCAAGAATTAGGGTCTGATGGAGTTAAAGTTCTATCATAAGGCGAATCAATCCCTTTATCTCATAGCCCAGGCCCCACATCGCATAGGTTAGGACCTCGACTAAACCTACTCATGGGCCCTACATCACATGAGTTTCGCTTCACACGAGTCACCCATACCGAGTGTAATCCCGCATCCCATAGGCTACTTGTGGGCCCTACGTCACATGGGTTTCGCTTCACACGAGTCACCCATATCGAGTGTAATCCCGCATCTCATAGGCTACCCCACTTGAGCCCGGTGTAAAAATGCCCCTGCATTAATCACTCCCAGTGAGGAGTCTCGAACACGAGACCTCCCGCTTTGATACCACTTAGATGCAGGACATATAGCCACTTGCTCTCAAAGCTCGAACGATAGAGAGTATAGAGAGTATGAATCAATCCCTTTCTCTCATAGCTCAGGCCCCACATCGCATGGGTTAGGACCTCGACCGAACCTCCTCGTGGGCCGCACATCACATGGGTTCACCCACCTCGAGTGTATCCATTCCCGCATCCCACATGCTACCCTACTCGAGCCCGGTGTGAAAATGCCCCTGCATTACTATTTGGCCGTAAAAAAGCCAACTTGATTTTGTTGAGATGATCCCCATGAACATCAGCCAAACATCGGTTCCCATAGAACTGCCATCGGTGCTAAATGCCCACCATCCGGCAGTGGAGACCATGAAGAAGATGACGTAGGCTTCGTGTTGCAGGCCCAAGGCCTACAATTAGGTCCAACATGTGTTGAATTTGTGGGAAGTTTGCTGCTGACTATTTTGGTCTAAATTTCAGGGTTTAATTTCTGGAGGATTCTACTTGAATATTTTGCTGATTATTTAAGGATTTTTGGGAGTTTTTTTTTTTTTTGTATGTTTTTAATCCATCGCATTTTGGCATGGTTGATTTCGTTTGTTGTTATTTTGGATAGATTTGGTTAATACTAATTGATTTGATTGATGTGAAATCAATCAATAGTTGGGAAATTTATGGAAGATTTTAATAAGGTTTCTTGGAGGTAGATGCATTAGTTATGAAAGATTTAATAAGGATTCTTGAAGTTAGATGCATTAGACCTTTTTGAGTTTTTTGAAGTTTTCATTCAAGTAGTTGTAACTAGTGCAAGACCTTTTTTTTTTTTTTGAAAGATTATGTCTATTAAGAAGAAGAAGAAAAGACAACAAAAGAAGGGCTGCCGAGACGGTAGACCCCTAGGAAAACAAACAAGACAGATCTACATTGGTCCCTCCCTTATAGGACACCCATTCAGCAATATGACATTCAACTAAAGAGGACACTAAATGAGAGGGCTTTGCAACATTCTGAAAACATCTGTTGTTTCGTTCTAGCCAAATCGCCCACCAAATCGCTAAAATGCCTAACCTCCATATCCTGGATTTAACTCTCCCTAGTCTAACCCTGTGCCAAGCTTTAAGGAGCAAGTCCGCTTCCTTAGGGAAACACCAGCTGATATTGAAATAAGCGAAAAATCGGACCAGATGGACTGAGCATAGGGACAGTGTATAAGCAAATGATTCACCGATTCTTCAACAGACATGCAGCATAAGCAAATGTTTGGCAGGATCATCCCTTTGCTTCTCAGATTGTCTAGGGTGAGAATTCTCTCTTTACCAACCAACCAGCCAAAAACTTGAAGTTTTGGAGGAGCGCGCGTAGTTCCACATGAAATGGGAATGGTATCTGGTTTGGTCGATATCCGATAAGTTTTTGAAAAAAGACCTGACAGTGAATCTGGACGATTTATCAGCTTTCCACTTAATACCATCGTCACGGGCCTGATTGGGAGACAGTCTGAATGAGCTGCAACAGACTCACATACTGATCAATTTCCCTGTCTTGAAGGTTCCTCCTACATTGGATATTCCAGATGACCTCATCGTCAGCCAGAGAGTAATTATCGGCTATGCAATTATTCTTCTTAGTCGCCACCCGGAAAATAGAAGGGAATAAATCCTTTAAGGGCGCATCCCCTACCCACTTGTCATGCCAGAACCGAATACTGTCACCCCTTCCCACATCAAAGTCGATCAATCTAATAACCTTGAGTTTCAGCCTGCTGATATCTCTCCATATCCCAGAGGCTCTATGAAGAGAATAGTCAGGCGTCCACCAGCCGCCAGTTGAACTCCCATATTTTCCTTTGATAATTAAATTCCAAAGACTGTCTTTCTCAACGCCAAGTCTCCATATCCATTTGCCTAAAAGAGCTCGATTCATCGTGTTGAGGTCTTTAATACCAACTCCACCCTGGTTGAAGTGTTTGCAGACATTTCTCCAATTCACCAGATTGAACTTCTTCCTTTCTTCCGTCCCACTCCAAAGAAAGTTGCGCCTAAGTTTGTCGATTGATTTGAGGACCGAAGCAGGGCACCGAAATAGGGACATGAAATAAGTAGGAAGATTGGACATGACGGCTTTGATAAGGGTGAGTCTTCCCCCAATGGAAAGATAGCGAGTCTTCCAGCCTGCTAGACGGTATCGTAATCGATTAAGCACAGTCTCCCATTGGTGTTTTTGGGTCGGCCAATGGTTAAGAGGAGGCCAACCAAAACAGCAGGAAGAAACCCAATAGAACATCCCATAAGATCAGCTAACCTAGCAGTCTCCTGATCGTCTAAGATGACACCATAAATTTTCGACTTGGATAGATTTACCTTCATACCTGCAACCGCTTCAAAACATTGAATTACAGTACGCATGTTGCCTACTGAGTAATCTGTGGCTTCTGAAAAAATTAAGACGTCATCTGCAAATTGAACGTGAGATATCGGCTCGTCCACTCCCTTAATTTGGATTCCTTTGCATAAATCTACCGACTGAGCTTTGAGGATCATCGCGGAGAGAGCTTCACCGATAATGAGAAAGAGGAAGGGGGAGAGGGGATCTCCTTGTCGGAGACCATGAGTACTTTTGAAAAAACCTTTCGGGGATCCGTTTATAATGACAGAAAAGAAAGCAGAGTTGATGCATACCTCAATCCATTTACACCATCGGGCTCCAAAAACCATCCTCTTCAACATATAGAGAAGGAACTCCTAATCAACATGATCATAGGCCTTCTCCATATCCAAGTTGCAAATTATAAATTTCTTCTTGGAATGAAAGGAAGAATGAAGACATTCATTAGCAATCAGAGCAGCGTCAATGATTTGTCTACCTGGAATAAACGCGCATTGATTTTGGCTTATGACGGAATTATTACTGATTTCAATCTGTGCATACACATGATTGTTCATACATGAGTATTTTATGAACATAGATTGTCCTGACTTAAACATGTTTATTGGTCTAATGACATATTGAGTCACGAATTTTAGCTTTATATTCTATATCTAAATTGAGTTGAATGATTCTATAATCTAACCTCTTTACAAATTAAAGAACAGATTTAAATTGATGCCGCTTTGTTCGATAATCTTGATATAATTCGGAATTAACGCAATAAAGGAGGCCAATAGATATATCCCTCTATCATAAAATTAGAAAAGCAGAATATCCTCTTCAATAGTCCCAGAACGCCTGGAAAAAGAATATTGGGAAGCCATCAGGACCAGGAGATTTGTCACCAGCCATCTCCTTCACTGCCTTATGAATTTTTCCTTTGAGAACCGCGATTCCAACAACGATCCCTCTTCTTCGCTAATTCTTTTAAACGCCAGGTGGTCCAGACGAGGTCTAGCCCAACGATCTTTTTGAAGAAGGTTTTGAAAAAACGAGACCGCCGTCTCACAAATCTTTTGCCTGTCGTCAGTCCATCCCCGTCCAAAGTCATACAACTAATGCGATTCACCTTGGCTTTCATAGATGGTGATGCTGTGGAAATATCTCGTGTTCCTATCCCCCTCCCTAACCCATTTTGCCCGAGCTTTCTGCTTCCAGGAAAGTTCTTGCTGATAGAGCCTGGACTAATTGAATTCTGTTGGACAGCATTTGGGAATTCATAGGACTGATCTCCGCTTGGGCGTCGATACTCTGAATGCCCTTGAGGATCGATTCCATCTCCTGATCCGACCGACATTTTTCCGCCTTAGACCATTGCTTTATTTTTTCTTCCAGAAAATTTAATTTACAGCATATTCTGTGCCCCGCATAGCCCTTGAACTGAGCTTCAGACCACCAGTCAGCCACCAGCTCTTTGAACCCTGCCACATGAAGCCAGGCGATATTAAAGCGAAATGGCTTTGGGCCCCAGTCTACCTCCTCAGCCGACAAAATCAAAGGCCAGTGATCAGATGTTATCCTGGGCAAAATCGACTGAGAGGAGGAAGGCTCGAGGGTCAGCCATTCAGGAGAAATTAAAAAACGATCTAATCTGCATAACAGAGGGTCCAATCTACCGTTCGTCCAAGTAAAACGAGACCCTGAAAGAGGGAGATCAATGAGATTATTGATATCAATCCAATCAGAGAAGGCCGTCATTTGGGAAAGTGAAACAGACCCAGAGGATTTCTTGGAGGAGAATCGGATGGTGTTAAAATCCCCAGCATAACAAATGGGGCCGTTAAAATCCTGACGAATAGAAGAGAGTCCTTCCAAAACTCATGCCTTAGGCTACTATTTGTAGGCCCATAAACTGAACAAATAAGGTAATCTTTTCTCGAAGAATTGTTCCTGAGAGTGGCCGAAAGAGAGAATGAAGCCACCGAAGAGGTAACCAGGGACCATAATTTTGAGCACCAGGCTATGATAATGCCACCTAAAACACCAGAAGCTTCCTTCAATACCCAGTTGACATCCGGGACATTCCACATGGATTTCATAAGTTTATCATCCATCTTTTTCACTTTAGATTCCTGAAGACAAATAATCCGAGGATTGCTCCTCATACAAGTCGCCTTGATTAACCTCCTTTTTTGTTTGGACCCCAAACCCCGAACGTTCCAGGATAGAATCTTCATGGGATAACTTCGCTTCCCCACTTGCCCTGGTTCCTTTCATCTCTTTGAACAGTTGAAACGGAGCCTATCCCGGTAGGATCATGCTGCTGAACTCCTTTCCTTCTTCCCCGTGAAGACTTTTTCTGAGAGGATCTGCGAGGGTCCAGCGGACAACCTCTGTTCTCTACACATTGAAAAAGAGCTATATAGTCCTCAGGACAATCGCCAAAGGAAAGACCCAGCAGTCAACCGCTATATAGTCCGCCAAAGGAAAGACTTTTTCCCCGTGAAGACTTTTCTGAGAGGATCTGCAAGGGTCTAGCAGTCGGCCTCTGTTCTCTACACATTGAAAAAGAGCTATATAGTCCTCAGGACAATCGCCAAAGGAAAGACCCATCTCTTTGATACTTGAATACATATGTGTGTGAATACTAGTTAAACATCGATGTTTAACTAGTTAAACATCAATGTTTAACTAGTGCAAGACTTTGATACTTGAATACATATGTGTATCAAAGTCTTGCACTCTCTCGATGTTTAACTAGTGCAAGACTTTGATACTTGAATACATATGTGTGTGTGTGTGTGTGTGTGGTGTGTGTGTGTGGTGTGTGTGTATGTGTGTTTTGCTCTATACTCAAATACTTTCATGTGTTGTGTGCTCTATTGTTATTTTTCCTTTCTAGTGTTTTGGATATCAAATTTCATTGATTTGATAATCCAATTGCTCCACTTCGGAAGCTGTGCTCTAAATAACCACTTCCTAGTTACCTAGGAGATTGGTGCTTAACACTCCCTTTGAATTACTAGATCAATTTGCAAGAAATTTTTTTTTTTTTTTTCCTACCCCACCAAAGGTATAGGTTATAGCTCAATCGTCAAAGGGTCTCTTTTTTCTTCTATGCCAAATGTCCCACATGACTACAATGTGCAATACCTTCCTAATCACTTTCTTAAAGTGGCCACTAATGATGTGGACACAAGTGCATTCAAGGTGTACCAACGAAGAAAGCGCCAACCACAAGTGCCGTCCTTGTGGATAAGCGACTATTGAGGAGCTGAAAACCTTTCACATGTGATTGAACATATAGAAGACCCCACTCTGGGAAGACACATGTGAAGGAAGATTGGAGAAAGAAGACCGAGCACCCGAACTTTCCCGTACTTATGTTAGTTGCGCGTTTTTGCTTACTTAGGGGTCTTTTAGTAATTTTATGTCTTTAATTGCTTATTTAAGTGGGCTAAAGCCCTAAACTCGAATTTTTAACTATTGATTAATGAAAAACAAACCCTTTGGTTTGCCTCCTTCCTCTCTTCTCTCTAATGGTGCTTCTTCTCTTCCCTTGATCTTCCTCTTCTAATTTCTTCTTATGCCCCTCCAACTTCTTCAAGGTAATTATTTTATTCTTTCTATTTTCCAGTTTTGGCTAATCCTTCTTCGATCAAAATCTTGAGAATCGATCTAAACCCTAAACCCTCAAATTCTCAAATCCCTAATCTGAGAAACTTCTTGGTTCTTCGGACTAGTGATCTTCATTGATCGATTGAGTGTGACCATGCAAGATCGGGAGGTCTCATCCTCGCCGGATCCAACCTAAGTAATAATTGAATGCCATACTCCATGGTTGTGATGATGGCCCGCTCCATTGCATGTTTCCTTTATGATTTTCTCAGTTATGATGATTACTGCTAGAATTTTAGATCATTTATTCCTTTTATTTCCGCTGTTTAATTATGTTCATGAGCATGCATCATAATTAGGGCTGTCCTGCGTCAACTAAGTCGCCTAATGAAGCTCTTTTCTATGGAAAAGGGGAGAACCCATAAAATTTAGAAGAGACTAAAAAGAAGGCGATATTTCAAAGCGGCTTTGCACTGAAGGAAGAAGTGGTAAACTAATTCCATGTCTAGGTGGCACCTAACACATGTATTGGGAAGGATGAGTGACCTCTTCTCCAGATTCTCCATATCAAGGATCTTGTTGTTAAGGTTTATTGGGCTGAGTTGTCTTTGGGACAATCTAGGGCCTAGGACCTTTCTGTAATTTCCATTATATTATTAATGAGCGAAGGGGGAAGCCTGGAACCCTAGCACCACAACTCTCTCTCTCTCTCTCTCTCTCTCTCTCCAACACTCTTTATCCTCTACCCCACATTCATCTCTCTTTCTTCTTCTTGTTTCTCTTATTATCATCAGCTTGCGCGCATGCTAATCCTCTCCCATTGCTGGATTTTCACACTTCACTTGGTATTGGAGCTCTGATCTAGATTAGGGCCCTTGCATTACTTGAGAGTGTCAAATCTTGTTAGGCTAGAGGGAATTGCAAATCTATTCTTCTAATCAGGTAAAACTTGCTCATGTTTTCTCTCTTTTTCATATAGAGAACTAGTTGGGTCCTCGCCCCCGATATTATCCGTATCCCTAGCTCGGCGATACTGATAACACTGGTAGCGAGACCGATAACACTGGTAGTATCAGAAATTCCAGGTATTGGTGATGTATCACTAAGTATCGCCGATTTATCGATATCACTAATGTATTGTCAATATTTTCGACTGTGTAAATTCCAAGTGTCACTTGTATCACCAGTGTATTAATCTGTGTTTGAAGTATTGCTATTGCCACAAGTTTTGGTAGTTGAGGATACAGAAACAATATCAATATTGTCGATTTTTGGAAATGTGGGGAAACATGGGGAAAGCGATGGAATTTTGCAATGAAACTTCAAGAGATGCTAAAATACACATATTTGCATATTTAGAAATTAAAAAAATGCAAAAAGAATGCATCCATAATAAGTTTTCATTTAATGGGGCCTAAAAGTATGTGTTGTCGTAAGAAATTAGTTCAACAGTAACATAACAATCAGTTAAATCTCATTAAACCAATTAACAAGCAAATAAACATGCATAATGCATTCATACATTGTACATCTATGCATAAATGAGCATATAAACACAATACACATGCATGATGATCAAACTATCCAACCATCCATCCCATATATCCATCCAACCATCCCATCCATCCAAACATTTTTTAATAAACAAAAATTTTGCGATATTTATACATTGGTGATGTTATCGAAATATCGCCGATACATTGGTGATACAAGCGACACTTGAAATTTATATAATAAAAAACATTAACAATACATTAGCGATATCAAATATCAATAAACTGGTGATACAAGCGACACCTTGAATTTTTATAGTAAAAAATATTGGCGATATCGATACATTGGCGATACCTAGCGATATATCGTTGATACTTTTTTTAAAAAAAAATAAAAAATACTACCAGTGTTATCGGTATCACGACTCGTGTTATTGGTGTTGCTGAGCTAGAGGTACGGATAATATCGGAGATACTTTGAAAAATGGTATCGATATCACAAATGTATTACCAATATTTTTTACCATGTGAATTCTAGGTGTTGCTTCTATTGCCAATGTATTGTCAATATTTAGATAATATCGCTAATGTATCGATATCGCCAAAAAATTGTTTATTAAAAAAATTTCCATTTCAATTTTTTATAGGCGCATGGTTGTATGCAATGCTCAAGTTGTTGATGATAATATTGATAATATTGCAATATTATCGTTATCGCAACATGGGAGATATCGAGGCCACAATCTTTCCTTTTCCTTTCAAATTGTTGATGATTTCTTTGTAAAATATCATGTGTTGTCTATATTCTGAAATATCGATGGATGTTTGGATTGAAGGTTGGATGGTTGGATGGATAGATGGGATTGATCGGATGGTTGGGCTGATTTCTTATGATAGCACATGCTTTTGAGTCCCCATTAAATAAAAACTTATTATGTATGCATTTACGTAATGTCCTTTATGGCACACCATGCCTATGATATCGATATTGTTTCCGTGTGGCCGGCCAACTAAACTTGTAGCGACGCCAATACTTCGAACCCCAATTGCACCTTTGTTAGAGGAAACTAGGTTACTCAGAAAAGTAAGAAGCAGGGTGTCGTCGCCCGATCTAGTGTTGGGGTCGGGTACAGGACCATGGGTCATGCTGTTTGCAAGTTACTCTGGGTCTGGTCTCTACTTCAAGGGCTTCAACTGTTTGATGCGGGAACTATTAACTCTTTATTGTGATAACCAAGCAGCAGCCCACATTGCTTGCAATCCAGTTTTCCACGAGAGGACAAAACACATAGAGGTTGACCACCACATCATTAGGGAGAAAGTCGTTTCCAAGGAGATCATCACAGAGCACTTGCATTCTAATGCTCAGTTGGCAGACACTTGAACAAGTCCTTACCTTACACGCAGTTCTCACTTCTCAGTAGCAAGCTAGGTATGATTGACATTTATACTCTAGCTTGAGGGAGAGTGTTAAAGGTTTATTGAGCTGAATTGTATTTAGGCCAATCTACGGCCCAGGGACCTTTCTGTAATTACTGTCATATTATTAATAAAAGGGAGGAAGCCTGGAACCCTAGCATGACACCCCCACATCATTAGGCTTCTACATGTTAAGGACCTTCCATTTTCCTAGGCAGATGAACATCTCAAGGACTATGCTCCACCTCAAAGTCCTGCAGATCTCTCCTAAGAGGAGCAACCCAGACTAATTGCCCCCTAAAACTTCATAAGGTGTTTTGACAAGGATATTTATTTCAAGATTTAATAGAGGTGAGGAGACCGCGTTGCAAGTGCGACTGCACCCACCCACAAGTCTCAAATCTTGTTCTATCTCTAGAATGAATGACAAATCTGAGCCCTTTAGCAAGAAACCTCACCTAGTCTCGACTCATCTTATTATTTGGAAATTGCCGTCAAATGAAAAGAACCACTCCTGCTTGAAGGTCTGCTGTGATTCCATCCCCCTTTTGAATAACCATATTTGCTAGTGATGACCTTTCTTCTAGAGGGCTTCATGTTTCATTGCCAAACCTCTAGTTGGCAAGGTTCTTTTTCCCCCCATAATCCTCGCAGTTGCCCCTTCTTCCTAGGTTTTTGCACCTCATCCCAATTAATGAGATGAAATTTGTGATTCTCCTTTCCTTCCTGTTAAAAATATCTTTGGATCTTATCAATCTATTCTTCTAGCTTGGCTGGCATCTTGAAAAGAGAGGTAATATGTTGTAAGGTTGGTGAGAGAGGCTTTTATAAGAGTTATGTGGCCATCTAAGGAATAAGGATAAATAAATAAAATCTCTTTCATGCAGCTAGCTTCTTCTCGAACCTCTTGATCACCATCTCCATGCTGTCTCCACCCTTGGGTCCACTCAAAGGGAAGGCCCAAGTATGCCAAAGGCAATGTCGTTTCCTCACACCCTAAGGATAAATAAATAAAATCTCTTTCATGCAGCTAGCTTCTTCTCGAACCTCTTGATCACCATCTCCATGCTGTCTCCACCCTTGGGTCCACTCAAAGGGAAGGCCCAAGTATGCGAAAGGCAATGTCGTTTCCTCACACCCTAAGGGCGTGTTTGGTTTTCCAATTACAACGGTAAATGGCTGTAAATGTGTAATTATTATTTACTCTTGCAAGTGTGTGGTGACATCACTTACGTTTGACTACAATGATGATTTTGCTACATTGTTTGTTTCACCTAGAAATCACGGTGAAAATGTTAGTTTTATAATGTGAAAAATGTAATGATTACAATTTACTTTACCTATTTCTTTTACAGGTTTATTTGACTTTTGATTTACAAGCCTTAATTCCTGTTTAAACAAACACCTGGAAATGATTATGATGCCTCATTTACTTTGCATTTCATAGGAAATTGGAAAACCAAACAGTCCCTAAGAGAACTACAAAAGCTTACACATGAGATGGTTCCAATTCTATCCCAGCCAACCCACTACTATAAAAATTGATTCCCACAACCCAGAAACAGCTTCGGATAGCTAAGGATTCCTTTGGTCTGAAGCAGCGTCACAGAGAAGAAATGTGTCATTGGCAAACTGAAGGCGTGAGATTGTGATATTCTGAGATCCAATCAAGAAACATCTGAAAAGACCCACCTCCATCACTTTCAAGATTAATGTGCTAAGTATATTCCTACCAACATCTAGAAAGTCCAGACTGAAACACTTCTAAAATAGCTCGGGCAATCTACTCAAAAGGACCATACACCCATCAGTGTTGACTGTGTCAGCTTGGTTGAAACCAATATCAAGGTTGTCAAAAGGTAGGGGGGTTAAGTTCAATTCCCATTATTGTATTTTACATGCATGTTCAAAATTACAACTCTCATAACTTTATTTGACCCAAAATTTTATTGTTTTCCTTAAACAAAGCTAGTTATCTATTCATATAGTTTTAACATGAATTTAAATCATGAATGATAGATGATCAATCTTATCATTACATAAAGCTGACTAAATCTGTAGCTTTTGGCCATCCATACAGAGCACTTTTTTTTTTTTTTCCATTAATCATTTTTCCAATATGCAAAAGGCTATTGTGTCCATGGGGATTTCATTAGTATCAGTCTTAAAAGCTCCATTTGAGAGGTGAAACATTCCCTTGAACAGTGTACAAAAACATGTAATAGTTGTGATTTGTATCATGTCAGTGTCAATATTGTTACCTGTTTACTGAGTCGATAATACTCCTGGTAGCTGGTATATGCATGATTGTTATATATATATATATATATATATATATATATAAAATTTTTGGTCCTTTAGATTTTTATCCAAACCTATTTGTTTGTGTATAACACAATTTTCATTTCCCTTTGACTGACACATTTGCTCAGGTGATGCGTGCCAACCACGGTGGTGAATGTACTTTGACTGAGCTAAATTCACTGGACTGGAAATGCAACAACACTCCACAGGTGAGGATATGGAGTCTTGATACATGGTCCGTAGTGTTTTTATGTCACACTGATCATCTTGGTGAATGGTGATGTAAGCTTTGAACTTTTGTCCATTTTCAATATATATATATATATATATATATATATATATATATATATATATATATTATATATATATATATATATATATATATATATATATATATAATGGTAGGCCTCTAGTGTGGTGAAGTGAACGTATGCTTACCATCCTATTATGGTATTAAATTATTAATGCTCCTCTATATGAGGTGGGATTCTCTATTTATTTAATATTTCGGACTGCTTGTTGAATTTCTATGCTTAGGCATCACACAGTTCCATAAATCCTCCCGTTGGCTCTCTCGAGAGCTTATGCACTCATAAGAGATCCGGAAGAGGGTGTTCACTTCCAACCTGTGAGGATTCTGTGGGTATAGGGACTCCACAATAAAGAAAGTTCATTATATGGTTTCAGTAATACGATTGACTGTGGGTGCCACAGGTCAATCAAACCATTGATCCATTTTAAAACACTTATCAGGATCATTGATAAGATCCTGATATTTCATAAGATCAATCCGGACACATGACGTGGTCTGAATCTGCAATCCTGATATTTCCAAAATCATCATCCTGGCTGGTGAATCGATAGCTTATATATTGTGATCAGCAATTACCTTCATATAATTTTAGTGCTTGCTCTTGCAGTTCTTGCGTTGGAGTTAGGTATTTCATCCATAGTTCAAAAATTCGAGAACTTGACTCGATATTCAGTTAGGTCGGGTTGATTCGAAGACTCGACCTGACTCGATTCAATAGTTAATTTTTTGTAAATGATTATCAGACAATTTAATAAATATATAAAATAGATTTATATAGTATGAGTAGTATAAAACATAACCTGTAACAACAATTGAGGACGTGCTTTGCTGGTTAGGAGTTTTGCATAGCTAGAGGGAAGATGGGGTTCAATTCTTGCTCGTTGCTTATTAATTTTTTATAAATCCGAACAGCGAACCACAACAAGTCGCATTGAGTTGCTTCTAGTACTGGGTTTCCTGATGACTTGGCTAGAAATTTTGCCGAGTCAAGTTGACTTGGCTGAGTTTCGGGTTGAGTCAGCAAATTTTCGAACTATGATTTCATCTGCAGCTGCTACTCATATGTCATCTCTTTGTACTTGTGGTTTGATGGATTCACAGATTTGCCGTGTTCTGAACAGTTGGCGCTTTCTTGCAGATTTTGGTACCAATTGCCAATGGCTCGGAGGAGATGGAAGCTGTTATGATAATTGATATTCTGCGGAGAGCAAAGGCAAATGTGGTGGTAGCATCTGTCGAAGATAAATTAGAAATATTGGCATCTAGAAAAGTGAAACTAGTGGCTGATATGCTCTTCGAGGAGGCTGAGAAGCTGCAATATGACCTTATTGTTTTGCCGGTAAGTTATGAAGACCATACAGTTTGAGACATATTGCATATCCACACTTTCAAGGAGTGGAAACTATTGAGCATTCTATTAGTAAGGCTTGCATTCTTTCATATCCAGTGCTTGCTTGGCTTTAGGAGGGTTTGAGTAATCCCACATATTCATTCTCTGGCATATCTGAGTGTTTACAGGGCGGACTTGGTGGTGCTCAAGCATTTTCAAGTTCAGAAAAGCTGATAAATCTACTGAAAAAGCAGAGAGAGTCGAATAAACCTTATGGAGCAATATGTGCATCCCCTGCATTAGTCCTAGAACCCCACGGGTTACTCAAGGAATGTTTGCTGTGCTATTTCTCTCATTTCTTTTCTTGTTGTTTCGCCTGCATACACGCTTATATTAAAATATGTTTTTCTCAATACAGGGGAAGAAGGCGACAGCATTCCCAGCCATGTGCAGCAAGCTTTCAGATCAAAGCGAAGCTGAGAATAGGGTGTTGGTTGATGGCAAACTGATAACCAGCAGAGGCCCAGGGACGTCCATGGAGTTCTCGCTTGCAATTGTTGAGAAGCTATTCGGCCGCGAGAAGGCATTGGATCTTGCGAAAGTCATGGTTTTCACATATCCGTAGTGAAGCTTATCTCCATGCATTGAGAATATAACTATTATCTCATCAACCAACCTAGAAGTTCTCATGAAACCTACTTGTATGGCAACTTGAGCTCGTGAATGGTTTTGACCGTGAATATGATAGCTTTGTGTGGACACAGGTCGACAATCAAATGCATATTAGAATGGATATTAGATCTGCAACAATGTACATAACAAATCTATTTATAAGAATAATGTTGAGTGAACTTTAATTTAGTGTTTTAAGTATCAATGATATCAGCCAGTGTATCCCATGATATATCCTGCATCCCACCAATGCGATATGAAATGCATAAGTAGTGAGATATATCCACATGTTAAATCCAGTGAGCATTTTGGATTTTCAATTCTTCTTCTTCTTCTTCTTCTTCTTCTTCTTCTTCTTCTTCTTCTTTTTTTTTTTTTTTTTTTTTTTTTTTTTTTTTTTTTTAAGATAATCATGTTAAATCAGACTCAAATTATTACAAATTTATAATTTTTCATTTTTTGTATGAAAATCATGCATTGTGAGCTTTGATTTTGAGATCTAGAGGAGATGGGCCAAGTTGTGAAAATATATATATATATATATATATATATATATATATATATATATATATATTCTCGCAAATTGGTTACAATCTTTATATCCAAACATAAAATTAAACATTTATGTAACCATATCTAGCGATTATCTTTTTTTGCTTTTGAATATATTGCTTGTGTTTTCACATATTTTCTTGCATTTATAAATTATATGAATAGATTTTGACTATACTTGCACCAATTCAGTTAGACAACATATAGATTAGGATCCCATATAAAGAAAGCTTATTACGTGCACTTGTTTTTTTGTAATGTTTTGATTTATAAATGTGTATTGATGTCTTTTTAAAAAATCACTAAAGTTTCATTGAAAGTCTCGACAAATTTCCTAGTGTTTTTCCATGTTTCCAACAATAAATATACATTATGCGATACAACTGATATATTTCATGCGATAACTGGTATGTATTTGTATTTTAAGGGTGTGCGATAACTGGTATGTATTTGTATTTTAAGGGTATGTGATGTGTAAAGCGATACTGATATTTTGAACACTGCATGGGGATATAACTTTTGTAATTTGCTAATGGGTAGGAATGTTTGCCTCAAATTTGCACGTTGGTAGGTTGTGTCAAGGAAGGTATTTGATGCTTGAGGTGATTTCATGCAGGTACCAAATGGTTTTTGTCCCACTAGCATCTTCCAAACCACTGACAAGTAGTATGTGCTTGTAGTCGACAAGTGGCCACAGGAAGTTGCAAGTAGTCATCACCTGGTGCTGACTCACAAGTTATGCCTGTTGCAATTGAATAGCCCTCGTGAAATCTTCTAGGCAGTTCCTCAAACTGGGGTGCCCGAATCTTATGATAGGCATCAGTTTCCCCTTACCAACCCTAAAATGTAGCCATCCACTCCTAACAAGCAATGTGGAAAAGGCCATTCTCCCTATTTTCTGTCCTGTCTTTTCCTGATGGGCCATCAAGACAAGCTATCAAGGTGGTCATGCTGTCTATTTAAGTTATGTTGTCTTGGACTAGCTATTTTATTATTTATTTGTCAAACACCTTAAAACGGGAAGTAAAAATGAAACAGAAGTAAAGATGAATTGACATGTAAATGGTAGCACATGTAACATTGATGATGAATGTGCATGGTGACACTTATATAAAGGGCTTGGAGCCTAATGGTGACACATGACAAATGTGGAGTGCTTGAACATGGATGGTCCACATATGGTACATGCATTTACATGGATAGTGTATTCTTACATGCAATGAATTAGAGATAGGCTTTCCTCATCTTTATTCAGGTTTTATTTGTATTTTTTTCTTCTTCCAAAAATATGACTGTAATCAATAAAATTTAAGTTTGTTGTCCCTATTTTCTTGGTCCCTGTGAAATGTAGATTTATCTAACCATGGAAAAGTTATTAGAGCTGTACACGAGCAGACTAAGGCTTGAGTACTCGCTCGACTCGACTCGGAATACTTGACTCGTGTGATTTTGAGCCGAGTACGAGTGGGTTTATAAGGCTCGTTTAGAAAATGAGTAGAGTACGAGTTGAGAAGTACTCGACTCGTGTACCCGGTATATATATAACTCGTTAAAAAAAAAAACCTACTTCGGTCGTTTTCAAACAGTGCCCGTTCAAAACGAAAACCTCCTTCCCTCCACCCCCATCTTTTAAAAAAATTCAATAAGAAAATAATAATAAATAAAAGAACCTGCAAACTAGCAGCCGATTTTTTTTTAAAAAAAGCTACCTCCCAAATTGAAAAACGAAGAAGAAGAACTCTTCTAGGGTTCGATCTGGTCCTGGGATTAGGATTTTGTGGTGGTGGGCCACCCATCCTGACATGGGTTGTGGCGGTTCCAAATCAGACGATCTACCGCTCGTAAGCCTCTGCAGAGAAAGGAAGGAACTGATCAGAGCCGCTGCTGACCGTCGATACGCTCTCGCCGCTGCCCACGTCGTCTACTTCCGTGCTCTCTCCGACATCGGCCACGCCCTCCATCGCTTCGTCAACAAGGACATTTCCGTCCTCCCTCAATCCTCACCGTCCGCTCCTTCGTCGCCTGTCCTCACCCTCCCTCCTTCCTCCAAAGGCAAATCCTCCTCCTCTTCGTCTACGTCTCTCTGATTTCTGCTCGTACTTGAACTCGCCTCGAAAACTCGGACTTGACTCGACTCGTTTTCTACTCGTACTCGGGCGAGTAGAGTACGAGCAGGGAGTCCATGCTCGTTGGCCGAGTAGAGCCGAGTACGAGCAGGACTCGGGCGTTAAGAGCCGAGTACGAGTAGGGCGATACTCGGCTCAACTCGATTCGTGTACAGCTCTACAAGTTATTGACCATGGATAACTTTGTGTGTATCTAAATAAACTGTCCCTTGTGACCCAAGGCATCTAAAACTCTTTTAAGTTCGTCCTGTTGTCTATGCACGGCTCGCATGTGATGGGGAGCTAACCAATGCACATGGAGTGTCCTGCCGTTTGGTCACTGTTCTTCAATAAAGTGGGTGCTGATTTGCTTATAAAGGTCGTGCGAGCACTTTTCTCTTTAGGTTGTGGTGGACGTCAACCATCTAAAGGAAAAAAAAAAAAAAGATGGGACATGAGAAACCTTTCTGGTGACGTGGCCTCCATTCGTACCATTATGCAGGGTCACAATCTCATGTGGGCGATCTCACCGCAATTTCGGCCAACGAGAATGAAAAGTCCACTGGTGCAGACTTAAATGGACGCGGATCGCGCCTGTCCCTGGCTAGGAACGGACAGGGGCTCAGAGGGGCCTCCATGATGTATGGGTTTTATTGGTACATTCTATCGATTTTCCCTATCATTTTAGGGTACAAACCCAAAAATAGGCAGCTCCAAGGCTCAAGTGGACCACACAATGGGGATTAAACATATACAAACTTTTTGGGGCCACAAAGGTTTTGGATAAGCTGATGTTCCAGGTCTATGTGGTCTTATGAACAGTGTGGATGGCAATTACCTTCATGGTGGGCCCTAGGAAGGTTTCAACTAGAGCTAGACAAAAACCGAGCTAGTTTGGTTAACTCGCTCGGCTAAGCTCAGATAAGCACGACTTTAAAGAGTGGCTCAGGCCAAGCCGATAATTTTTTTTACCTCCAAATAATTTTGAGACGAGCTCGATTTTTTACCGAGCTCGAGCTGACTTGAGTTCGACTCGAGTAGGCTCAAAGCTCGGCCTGAACTTGACTCAGCTCGGCTCGGCACGAGTTATATATATATATATATATATATATATATATATATATATTATTATATATATATATATGGAAAAGGTACAATGTGCTCGAGTTGATTTTAACGTCCCATGAGGTTGAGCTGTGTGGGCCCCACCATGATGCGTTTCGAACATCTACCCCATCAGTCAGATGCACCATTCCATCGTGGGCATAGGTCTCAAAAATCAAGTTAATCCGTGACTTGTGTGGGCCACACCACATACAGAAGTTGAGAGGGGCCGTGCACCATTAAAACATTCATAATCATTTTTGTGGGCCCACCGAGATGTGGTTTGCAAATCCATCCCATCCATTATGTGTGTCCCACTTGGATGAGGGTTCAGACCAAGTTTCAGCAGCATTCAAAACTCAGGTGGGCCCCACCAAGTGCTTTTATATGTTTTTGGCATGTCTTCACATGATTTTAGATGGTATGGCCCACCTGAGTTCCGTATACGGCTGATTTTTAGGATATCCCATAATTTAAAGGGGTGTTGATGTTCGAAACGCATCAAATGCACGGTGTTGATGTTTGAAACGCATCACGGTGGGGCCCACACAGCTCGACCTCATGGGACGTTAAAATCAGCTCGAGCGCTTGTTCGTATAAAAATTAAAAAGAAAATGCTCGACTCAAAATCTTGAACTCGAACTTGGCTCGAAAGCTCGAGCTGACCCGAGCTAGGATAGACTAAGCCGAACCGAGCCGAGCTATGCCAAGCTCAACTCGTTCACACCCTAAGGGCATGTTTGATTTTCAGTGGCCGTGTAAATACCCGTGAAAATATGTAATAATTATTTCCCCTATGTTTACCTCACTTTTTTCAATGTTTGATTCGACGACATACGTTTTTGACATAAAAATTAAGAACGCCACAACATATTTGTGGGTCCCACTGTGATGCGTAGTGCTTATACACACCATTAATCTATTATGCCTGATGAATTTATGGTATAAGCCAAAAAACGAGGCATATCGAAAGCTTAAGTGGACCACGCCACTAGAAAAAGGGAATCAAACACTTACCATTAAAAACCTCTCAGGCCCATTGTTTTCTTTTTGTGTGGGCCATTTGAGTGTTCAATTTGTCTCATTTTTTGGATCATGCCTTAAAATATTGTGTTAAAACGACTGGATGGAATGGATTTATCATATACATCACCTTGGGGTCCAAAAATTTAAAATAATTCTTTTAAACTGGTTCCGAGGTAAAAAGTATGGTGGATTTTCAGATGATTTTCAAACGGATAAAATGATAATAATTACTCATTTCACGGGTATTTACACAACCACTAAAATCAAACATACCCTAACACGCAGACACCCACACACACCACAATGCCTAAGGTACCCTCGCACCCGCACACCCCACAACGGGTACTCGAACCCATGACCTTGGTGTTGAAATTCTTGTGTGTCCAGCACTTAGGACCGGGTGATTATTGTAAGCTGTTGTTGCACTATCTTGCTGTAAGTTCTGTTGCTTGCTATTGTCTTTCTTTTATTATTATTATTATTTTATTTCACCTGTTGTTGATGATACTGTTTCCGTTGAATTGAAAAAAAAAAAATAATAATAATAAAAACGCATTATCTAATAGATAATTTTGTTATTGTTTAATCAATATCTTAGGTAAATGCATGGGGCGTCAGACAGCACTAAAACCAAACTTTGGCATTTGTGGTCCTCTCTTATCAAAACAGGACAGTTTTGTGGTGCCCATTCCCTAATAAAGTCAATGTGGGTTGTGATAAGTGAACTTTAGTTGGTGGACACTGATAATCACCCTTACCTTTATAATGTCACTATCTCTAAAAACACAGTAATTGATCCTTAATAAAAAAACACACGCACATATGTATATTTTTTCTCTGAAAGCTTTTGTTTGCTTGCCTTTATATTTAATTACTCAATAATTTTAATATTTAATAATGTAATTAATAAAAAACATGTATTTGATAATCTGTTCAAGAGTCTTGTTTTGATAAGTGGAAAGTGATCATGCAAGTTCAAACATAAATAATATGGTGATTACGAGCTGTGTGGGACCCAACGTGATGTGTGAGTGCCACCTAACCTGTCCATTAGTGCTCATCTTAGGCCAATATCCAAAACTCTAGCCTAATCACAATTTAGGTGGGCCATACCAAAGAGAAGAACAGACACAAGTCATGTACTAGTCATCCAATCCAACCATCGAGATGAAGGGAAGCCGAGACGCAAGCTATTCCAAAACTTGGGTGTGTACAAAGAGTAAATATGTAGGTTTTAGGGGTGATGGCACGTTGTTTCCTGCAGTCTCCCACCTAACTTTTGGATCAAGATGATACTAGTGATGTATGGTGAAGATTTGGATGTGCACCAGATGCATGGTTTGGATTCCACATACGCATAACATGTGGGCCACACACAGCTTAATTTATAATAACTACTAACGTTCAGATGCATATGATCATGCATTCCTCTTGATAAGTAATTCACATAGGATAAGCAGAGCTAGAAGGACAAAGAAACCCTCCAGTGATCATATCAGAGGCTGAATTCCCTATTATTCCCTTGTTTATTCAATGATGGATTCCTTGTTTATTCAAAGTACAATCTGACCACATTGTAATCCATGTTGCATGGCCGAGGTCGCACTTTTGGTACCAGGGGCAGACGGTTAAGATGCATAAATGAAAAGGAGCAGACGTGCAAGATCAAAGAATAGGAGTAATATCCTGTTTAGGACTTCTGATACCGTATAGAAATGCAATGTTAGAGTTCAACACAATGAATTAGATCGCACAGATAAGCTAGGATTGTTTACATGAAACAACCAATATGATGTGATTCAGGCAACATGATAATGTATTGGTGGTAAATGATAAGACTTGTCAAATTAATTTTTAAACCATCCTCTCGATCATTTGGTAGCCATCTACCTCTCTTAGTTCATTGATTTTAAGAGCCATGGATCAAAATTTTTAACATATATACGCACTACATGTGTCAAATAATCTTTATTTTAAATACTAGACAAATAATATAAGAATAATTAGTCCAAGACAGCATGATCCTAGATAGGCTATCCGACGCTCAATTTTGTTCCTATGACCCTTCGTCTCTCTCAAGAAATAAGGTTGTCTAAAGCTCTTAAAGCTCCCTTTCTGTTATTTATTTATTTTATTTTAAAGTTTGACGTTATCTGTGTTCTCAGTGTAAGGAGCCATCCCATTTAGGCAGGGCTATAGACCATGGTTTGAAAATCATTTTGCATATGGTATCCTTCACCACCAGTACAGAATCATATAACCCTGTATCACCTTTGTGTTTGTATCGTTCATGGACGATACCAGCAATATGTACCGGTATTGGATGATTCGTTGAACCTTGCTATCAACTGGCCTGCACTTCAATCGCCATCCCTCGGGTAAGTGAGTGGGAGCTGACGTGTTCGCAATGTCCACGAGGCCTTTTGTTCTTGTTGGGCTGTCATGCTGTGTGGATACCAACCATATGAAGGAAAAACAAAAAAGTTAAAAGAAGAAAGAAAAAGAAAAGATGGGCTAGCTACGTTCTTGTGACGCAGCCGCCACCGGGTTAAAAGACTCGGCAACTCAGAATGACTCAGTCTGTCCAGAGTCAGGTTAAGACGTTGGCCCGACTCGCTTGAGTTGGGGTGACTCGTGGTATGGAATGGGTTCAGTGCTACTGAGTCTGAGTCGACTCAGATGAGTTGAACACACGCCAATCATTGGAGTATTAAAACCATGGTCAGCACTCATACACTGAGATTATCTTGCCGTTGAGATCATCTTCTTACTATTGTTGTTGATGCAAAAAACTGGTACGTCCTCTTCTGTCCTTTCACCTGCACAAGAAGGAGACAAAGGAGACCCTAGCTAGAGCCGGGGACCTTTCAATGCTAACGTCAGGAGTAGGATCAAATAAGAGGGTTTTTAGGAGAGTTTTTGCGTACCTTTCACCTTGGAAGTCTCCTGTATTTATAAGAATGGGAGGATCCCATCACGCCAGGATTCTTCTCCTGATATCTCGGAGATTCGATATTAATCCGTTTTTTGGACTCCATTTGATCCCGAAATCTTCGGGATCGGGGATCCTTTTACTAGATTTTCAGGAAGGTATTTTCATTTACACCATTTTTTTACCATGCTTGGATCGGGCCGAACCGACTTTACTGATGAGTAAGTATCGGCTGACTGCAAGGGTAGGGCTGTTCGCCATCTATCGGATAAAATGGAACCGATCCGTAATCAATATCCTTTCTTAATCTGACAATCGACTCTGTAACCTACCTAAATATGGGTCGGTTTTATGATCGGTCGGGTGACTTCTGAGTTTCGGGCATTAAACGGCCTTTTTGGATGTTGTTGTCTCATTTACTGAGTCAACTTTATGCATCTCATAGATTCTACCTTATGACTCTGGACTTTGTAAGTCTCGGTTGGGATTCATTTCCCACGACTCGATCTAAGTCTCTCCTTTAGGTGTTTGGTATACTTGCCTCGGTCGAGCTTATTGCCTCGGTATCCCGGACGATGTCAGTAGTGTTGGTTTATTCCATAACCGAGTCTCTGGACTTGTCTTATTTTTCCCCAACGGTAAGCCCCCTACTCCTTGTATCGACTTTTTTGATGCTAAGGAGTAGAGAGTCGTTGAGTTGGCTTGAGCTGGGACCGACTTCATGATGGATCATTTAATGCTCGCAGAAGTCCTGCGTCATCCAGAACACGCGCCGGTTCGTTGATCGAGGTCGCACGGGCGGGCAGCCGTCAGAACGCCTTTCCCGCTCATGAGCGTTGGACACGTGGCGAAGGTGACGCTTGCGTCGTCTGAAATGCGCCATGTGTCGGGCGGGGAGTCGAAGCAGCCGTTGACTCGACTCCTCCTTAAATGCCCTGGCCACGTGGCGGGGCTATAAAAGGGGAAGCGGGACGCTCCTCTTCCATTTTTGCGCCCACGTCCTTCTCTTCCTGATTTTCATCTTCACAGTTTTCGCATTTTTCGTCATTTTTACCTTTCTTTTCTGATTTCCACCTCCTCGTTCACCACTTTTCCGGTCATTCTCGCTGTCTCTGGTGAGTTTTTAACTCTCTCCCTCCCTTTCGTTTTCAGTTTAAGTAGCAATGCAAGGTTCTTCGAGTCCCAGGAGGGAGTTCCCGGTGATGAAGGCGAAGCGAGGCGTCTCTGAGACGTTTCAAAATCTCCTTTGTTACTGGCGGAGATAGCTGTAGGCGCCAATGCGGCTTTTTAGCATTCCGAAAGGGTGGCTGGATTCTCGGCGGAGCGCCCTATTTCTGCAGGCCCCTCTCGCGAAGGAGCGTTGTTGGCGACTGCCCCTGGTAGGCCCAATCCTCCTGGGGAGGAAACGGAGGAAGAGGATGAGGAGGTTGAAAGAGTCAGTGAGTCGGTTCTACCCGGAGATCAGCGAAGGCTGCTGAGTCAGCGGCCGAGGGAGGGGAGGCTGGAGATGAGCAAAAGGGCCCCGTTCCCTCGGTTTTAACCGAGGCGGATCTGGACAAGATAAGGGCGGGGTACCATGTCCCAGACTCGGTCATTATTCCCCTCCCTCTTTCAAGTGAATTACCCGACCGCCCTCTTGCTAGGATGGTTGCTATCTTCCAAGTCGCTTTACAGTGCGGCTTACGTCTGCCCCTTCAGGGGATAGCTCGGGATCTGCTTTCCCGAATTCGGATAGCGCCCTGACAGAAAGTCCCGAACAGGTGAAGGAACTTGTTTGTATGCTCGGTGTTGTGGGCTGAGACGGAGCAGCCTCCACTGACAGTCGACGAGTTTCTCCATCTTTTTCAAGTACGGCCGAACACACAACAGCCCGGCTGGTACTTCTTGTGTGCTTGGTGGAATAAGAGCGGACCTTTGATAACCGACCCACCTACCTCCAATAAGCACTGGAGAGATAGATGGTTCTGGGCATGCGGCTGCTAGGAGACTGTCGAGCCAGGGCCCATCGAATCTCGTGTTCCTCGGGTGTTCTCCCAAGCAGGTGACTCGGCGTGTGCTCTTTTCTTTATCTTCTCGCATTATTATATCTTTGAGTCTGACTTAATGCATTTTGCAGATATCCCCGAGCGAAGGCTGAAACTCGGAGTCGGTGCTTTAACTCGGATTAAAGATCTGAAGGCGTTGAGTCCGGAGCAACGGTCTTGGAAGAGACTTCTCCAACCGGAGTGTCTTCTTGATTCGGGTTTGGACTCAGCCTTAACAAGTACTTTCTAGTTGTCCTCTCGCATTCCCTTCGAATTTTACTTAACATGTCTTCCTTTTGATGCAGAGATGGCTGAGGCCCGGTCTTTTCTCCGTCCGCCTTCCAAAATGAAGGCCCCTCCGAGGTCAGAACTTCGGCCTCGAAAAAAGCCAAAGATGGTCTCGAAGGCCAAGGGGCAAGCAGCCCTGGTCATCTCGACCGTAATAGTCCCCGACTCGGAGGAAGGGGCCGACGCGGTGGCTCCCGAGTCTCAGATGACACTTGAGCCAGGACTTGTTGCAGAGCAGGTTCTAGAGCAAAGGGAGGAGCAGAGGAGAGGGGAGTCCTCAGGAGGGCAGACGACTCAACAGGAGACGTTGGTCTTCCAACGGGCCGTGAAGGACATGGTCCCTTGGACGATTTTCCATGGGAGCGAAAAGGACTTTGCTACCCTCTTCGAAGCTCCTTCGAGGCGGACTCTCTCATATGGCGAAGATGCTTCTCGAGATAAGATTTGAACTTTGTGCTCGTTCTGTCGATTTCCTCAAACTTGACCTGACCTTACATTTTCCTTTTGCAATTTGCCCCTTGTGTGCTCAGGGCTAGCTTGGATCTGACCGATGCTCAGAAACAGGCAGGGGAGGCGGAAGCACAATTGGCTGCTGCCGTGACTCGGCTCAATATAATGACTGGCGATCTGGGACTTGCCCGGAAAGCCATCGAGGAAGCTAGGGCCGAGGGTGCCCGTTTGGCCTCGCAATTGCAAGAGGCCTGAGACGAGAGTCGGCAAGATCGCCAGGCCCTCGCTTCTTTCGAGGAGAAGTTGTCTCGGCTCAGGACCAAGACTAAGGTTGTCATCGAGCAAGCTAAGGTCCAGGCCATAACGGCCTTTCTTGAGTCCCAAGAGCACTTGGAGGAGCGAGACCGCTTGTATCAGGATGGATACATTAAGTGTATGGATCTGATGAAGCAGACTTTCCCTGACCTTGATCTTTCGGGATTTAACGAAAGTGGCTCTGGGTCTAAAGGTCTGGAGACCGAGGCAGCTGGGTCTGTTGATGTGGCGGTGGCTGATCTGGAGTTTGCTTCTGAGGTTGCTCCTGGGGAGGCGCCAGAGGTTGCTCCGAGTGGCGGCAGTAGCTGAATCCGAGCCTCCTCTTGAGTTAGCTCCTGGTGAACCTTGAAGCTAATTTTGGATTGTAAAGCGTGTCAAGTACTTCAAGCACACCAGGCTTTAAGCACTTCAAGCACACCAAGTTTCAAGCACTTCAAGCAAACCAAGCTTCAAGCCGGGCTCGAGAGCATCTGTAACTGAGGGAGGACATCGCTTATGTCGGCTGACTCTTTTTCTGCATTATCCTTGTCATTCTGTCAATGTAAGTCTGATGTAAAACTTGCACTGATGAATGAATATATTCGATTTCCACATTCATTTGACTCAGTTTACATGTTTTTTTTCACTCTTTGCTCAATCGAGTTTTTTCCAATTGCTCAATGGCCGACCTAAGGATAATAGATTTTTAGATGCTCTACATTCCAAGGATGGGGAAGCAATTGCCCAGTTAGATTTTCCAGCCGATACGTCCTGAGTCGGATGATGCTCGAGATAACATAGGGTCCTTCCCAATTGGGTCCCAGTGTGCCCGCACCAGCCTCCTTAGTGTTTAGGAATGTCTTTCGGAGGACCATGTCTCCTACTCGGAAGCGTCTAACCTTGACTTGGGCATTGTAGAACCGAGCTCTTGTCGTTGCTGAGCCATCGTCTGTAGTCGAGCCCTTTCCCTTTGTTCTTCCAAGAAGTCGAGTCCGAGAGCTAGTAGTTCCTCGTTGTTTTGTTCGTTAAACGAATTAATCTGAGCCGAAGGTAGTCTGATCTCTATCGGAGTGACGACTTCTGAGCCATATGCAAGGGAGAAAGGAGTCTCTCCCGTGGCTGTTCGAGCGGTAGTTCGGTACGCTCATAGTATTTTAGGAAGTTCCTCAGCCCATGCTCCCTTAGCTTGATCGAGTTTGGTTCGAAGATGCTGTTTGATAATCTTGTTGACTGCCTCGACCTGTCCATTCGTCTAAAGATGATGGGGGGACGAGTAGACATTTCTTATTCTGAGATTGTCACACATCTCTCGATATTAACTATTGTCGAACTGTTTCCTATTGTCGGTGATAATGGTCCGAGGTATCTCGAATCGGCAAATGATGTTTTTCCAGACAAAGTCTGTGATATTTTGTTTGGTTATCCTGGCTAATGGTTCGGCCTCTGCCTACTTAGTGAAATAATCTACTGTAACAACGATAAATTTGGTTTGACCCTTCCCCAAAGGGGGTGGCCTAATAATGTCGATTCCCCACTGTGCGAAAGGCTAGGGACCGGCCATAGGGGTCAGCTCCTTGGGTGGCTGTCTCGGGATGGTCACGAATCGCTAGCATTTGTCGCAACTTTGGACGAGCTTATGAGCATCGTGTTGGATGGTCGACCAATAATACCTTTGTCGTAAAACCTTGTGTGCGAGCGATCGTCCTCCCGAGTGATTTCTGCAAATTCCTTCGTGGATCTCTCGCATTACATAATTAGCCTCATCATGATTTAGGCAGCGTAGCAAAGGAGCGAAAAACCCTTTCTTATATAGTATCCCGTCGAGCATGGTGTAACGAGAGGCTCGGATCGTCAACCATTGGGCCTTAGTGCGATCCTTAGGCAATTTTCCACTGTCGAGATATTGGACGATCGTGTCGAGCCAACTGGGTTCCGAGTCGGTTGAATGTACGGTCGAGCTAAGCGGGTTGTCGATACTTGGCTCAGTGACATACTCGATTGGAACGGACCTGGGTATATCGTCTTCGTCAGCAGAGGCAAGTCTCGCCAATAGGTCGACTTTAACGTTTTCTGTTCGGGGGATCCGAGTGACAATACATAGTTGAAAACCGTCGATTAACTCTTTAGCTTTCTTCATGTATGCTTTTAGTTGCTCTTTACGTATTTGATACACACTAGTGACCTGATTGACACAACCAACTACGAATCGTTAAATACGTTGAGATGAGTAACACCCAGACTGGCTGCTAGTAGGAGGCCGAGTAACAAAGCTTCATATTCTGCTATATTGTTTGAGGCTTGGAATCTAAGTCTTAAGGCATATTGCATGTAGGTTTGGTCAGGAGTTTTCAGGACGACTCCTGCCCTGCTTGCCTTAGAGTTAGATGAGCCATCGACATAAAGCTTCCAAGGGGTTGGGTCGGGCGATGACTCGGGAGAAGCAGTCGTTGATTGGTTGGAAGGCTCATCTACAAGCTCGGTTGGTGGATCAACTTGTGGTGTAACTTCAGCTATGAAGTCAGCCACAACCCGTCCTTTAATTTCTACTCTCGGCTTGTATTGAATGTCGAATTCACTGAGCTCGATCGCCCACTTCGTTAATCGGCCGGAAGCTTTCGGTTTCTGAAGGATCTGACGCAGTGGGAGGTCGGTCATGACGACGATAGTGTGAACTTGAAAGTATGGCCGAAGTCGTCGTGAGGAGACAACTAGGACTAAGGCCACCTTCTCCAGAGGCAGATATCTGGTTTCTATGGGTAACAATGCTTTGTTGACGTAATACACCGACAATTTCTTTCCTTCATGCTCGCGTATCAAAGCCGAGCTTATGGCTGCATCGGAGACCGCCAGGTACAACAACAAGGCTTCCCCAAGCTCGAGTTTTGATAAGAGAAGCGGAGATCCGAGATACAACTTCAACCGCTGGAACACTGTTTCACACTCTTCCGTTCAATTTACCATTTGTCGTCCCTTCAGTTGTTTGAAGAACAGGAGGCATTTATCGGTAGCTCGGGAGAGGAAGCGGTTGAGTGCGGCTACTCGTCCAGTTAGTATTTGTATACTTTGATCATTTTCGGAGATTTCATGTCGAGCAATGCTTTGATTTTCTTCAGATTCGCTTCGATCCCTCGCTGGCTGACAAGGAATCGGAGAAACTTACTCGAGCTTACCCCAAAGGCACACTTACTCAGGTTCAACTTCATCTGGTATTTGCGAAGGATAAGAAATATCTCCTATAAGTCGGCAATACGATCGGCCGCATGTATACTTTTGACGAGCATGTCATCAATGTATACTTCCATGGTCCAGTCGATCTGCCGAGCAAATATTTTGTTCACTAATCGTTGGTAGGTCGCTCCGGCATTCCTTAGACGGAATGACATCACACGGTAACAATAAAGTCCTTTATCAGTGATAAAGGTAGTCTTATATTTATCTGATTGATGTATTACAATTTGATTGTATCCAGAATAAGCATCCATAAAACTAAGAAGTTCATGTCCTGCTATGCTATCCACTAACTGATCGATCCTTGGGAGAGAGAAGCTGTCCTTTGGGCAAGCTTTGTTTAAGTCGGTATGTCAATACAGACTCGCCACTTCTCGTTGGCTTTCTTAACGAGTACGACATTAGCCACCTAGTCCGGATAATATATCTCTTCGATGAATTTAGCATTGAGGAGTTTGCTAACATTTTCTTCAATGTTGACATATCTTTCGGGGCCAAGTGGTCGTCGCTTCTATCGGATCGGTTGGTAGGTAGGATCGATGTTGAGGAGATGAGTCATCACTGAGGGATCGATCCTAGGCATATTTTCATGGCTCCACGCAAATACATCAGCGTATCGTTGGAGTAGGGATACCAGCTTATCTTTCAGGGGCGACTGCAGGGACGAGCCAATCTGAACTGTCTTAGATTTATCTGTCTTGACCAAGGGAATCGGGATAAGGTCTTCTACCGGTTGTCCTCGCTCATGGGTCTCGGCTCGAGGGTCCAACGATTCAATTGTGCTTTTACGGCTGTTGCATAGTAGCGCCTTACATCTTGTTGGTCACCTTTGACGACTCCTACTCCCGACTTGGTCGGGAATTTCATAGAGAGATGATACGTCGATACTACAGCTTGGAGAAGGCATAGAGAGGATTGGCTGTAACAATCTGAAATTTTGGGTTCGAGTTTACCTGTAAGTAAGGATGTACGATTACACTTTTACACTTGTTCATCTGTACACGTATAGATTCATTAATATTTATGTAGTTTAACTTGAATCTCAACCATAGAAAGTAATTTTCACCCCTAGATTATGTCAACCGACTATTGATTAATAGGATAAACCCCTGAATACCCTAGTATTCTCACCCGTTCATCAAACCGACCGTTAAATTAACAATTTACCACTAGATGAGGATATCTAACCAACCACTTTAAATTTGGACCACTTGATGAAAGTAAAGTAGCTACCAGAACTTCATATCCACTCGTATATACGTCAAATTAACATTCTGATCCGTTCACCTTATTTATCAATTATGAAGATGCTTAATTTACCATTAAAATCATTATCAACGTATTTTACACCTGTGAACCAATAACTTGAATCTAACATTATACATTTCTAACATAGATCGCATTAAAAAAAAAAATTACTTTATACGTATCCATTTACAAAAATGACCATACAATAACCCATAAATATGATTAACATTTTAACCATATAATTATTTAAAATTTAAACCATCAATTGATCATCCATCACAGTCAGATCTGCCAACTGGGCCATCCAAATATTTAAATGAACCATTCATTAGGTAGATCATAAGGTATACATCAAAACTATTGGTTAATGTTTACATAGGATGTCGATAGACGTTGTTTTGAGTTATAAATAGACGTAAGTCGTTAAATAGGTATCTTGGTCATCCCTGAGAGATCAAGGCCTAAACTTGGTCTGTTTGTAAAGCACGTAAAATGGTAATCTTTGGTAAAGTTTCACTCTAAATAAACGGTTTAAATAGAAAATATTTAAGTTTGAAAATATTTATTAGAAATATGATATAAGACTCATCCGTCTCCACGTACAACTACAACGTTTTAAGACGCCTAGCAAACCACGTTTCTTCAAGACTACACTACCTATCGTCCACCTAGTCCAATATCAATCCATCCTTCACTGTCCACCATCTGTTAAGCCAACATATGCATGATCTGGGCCATTCACCTACTAGCCAAGAAGTCGTCAACAATCCATATTAAATCTTGAGAGTTTCCTGTCCTATCATATAGATCACCGAAATATTATATTTGTCTCATCCTTCAGCCCATAACATAACATGATATAATGAAGTGGATGGGCGGAGTAGAACAATCTAAATTCTATGTTCTCATTAACATCCATTATTACATTCATATCAACTTAATTCATTCACAAACATTCACCACCACACATCAAAAGAAAAGAAAAATAAAATAAAATAAATTGAGACTATTATTTAAGTCATTGGAATCATCAAGTTATTAAAAAATACAATAAAATTTAAATTTAAAGTCATTCTAAAACAGAAATAAATTAATAATAGGAAACAGAGGTCCCATTTAATTGTTCTACTGGTCCAATGACGTAAGCTCGTCTTCGGTTAAATACGGCTACTGATCCTGTGGATCATCCACTGGTTTGGCTTCATATTCTTGCTCTTGAGTCGTTTTATCTGCTTCAATTCCATCTGTACGGTTTTTCCATCAATAAACCGTCAGCTAGCCAGGCCCAGTGAGTGAACCCATCATGGTTCGTGCACAATACAATTAAAATAATATATACAAGTAAAACATAAAAATCAGAAATCCAATGCAAATAATTAAAGCGTACGCTATGAATGGTATTAATGATGCATCAACTGGGTATAAATAGAAACCGTCCACTTGCTTGAGTTAGATATTGACAACCCGCATCTGCACTTGGCAAGCTTCTACCGTTGGTAGGCATGGGCAAGGCCCGCATCCCCCCCATTGGGCAGGCTTCCACATATAGTGGGCTTCTAGTGGGTATAATGGGCTGTCCCCTAGGTAATCACACAAGAGTATTAATGATGCCAGGCATGAATGTTTGATGCAGCAGTAATCATATCAGCAGTCAAATACATCTCCCCTTATGAGAGGCCTTTTACATGTTCATAATCCAAGAATATCTCAGCACTAATCAGTTTATAAACAATTTAATCAAGTCATTCACAATAACAAATTATTTTAATTATATGGAGAGGAAACATGTTGGGATTACTCGCCTGATGATTTAGAGAGGAATCCGATGGAGCGGATCAGAAAATACCTATAAATAATCCATATGCAGTATACCATAATATTAAAAATATATATATTAAACTCATAAAGTATTTGATTTATTTTGATTACTAATTAAGGTCTTACATGGGAGTGATACTCAAGTAACATACGTAATAGATAGGGTTCATCTTATCTATCTTGGCCTAAAAGACACACTAGATATCTTATAAGATGAACCACCACATGGATGGCTTGGATCTTCTAATAGCATGTCATAATAATACATAATTTAGCCTAGGTATATTTTGTCTTAAACATGCGTGCAACTTATATAAGTTTTACCGTGCATCAGAAGGTGGAGTTACATTATATTATATATATATATATCTATCTAACACACATTTATTTTTATGTGGGTCCTACTTACAGGGATCTGGATTGACTATATTGTTACCATTGCTATATTGACCTTTGAGAAAAATTTCCAATCTAATCTAAAACATGTGGGACCTATAATAACGTAAATGATTATTGTACAACTACTATTATTTTCTTTCTGTATGGGTCACACATATTTTAGATATATCCTAAATTTACACTTTTAACTTATAATAACCTTCCAAATCAAATGGATGGATTGGATACATTGTATACATCACTGTGAGTCCACAACCTGATGACCCAAGATGGTTTCTAACGTTAAAAGTCGCACTTGGTTTCAACGCTGACAATCAAACTTTATTTTTTTGTATTTATTTATTTATTTAATTTTTTTAATAGGTCCCATGAAAATCTAAACCATGAATGAGATAGGTAATCTCCTCATAAAAGACAAGCTTAAAACATCTACTCGAAATAACACTTTTGTGGCCCACAAGAATATTCGAAGGTGCCCATTTAATTTTCACTGTTTAAGGCGATATGATCCACATGAGTTTTCTTTCGAATAAATTTTTCAACTCCAAAACTTTTAATTAGTGACAAGATTATTAGACGGTACAGATTTGATACACACATAAAGAAAACCCCACATATAAGGCCCATAAATCCGGACTAATTCCGGTAACGTAAATAGCCCAATTTCACTTTTGCACGCTGGAGTGTTTTTACACCCACTCTATATTGTTACACTTTTGTCATGATGACCCATACATAATATGTGTGCATAAGAACTATTCCATTCACCACTTTACTAACATAGTTTTAGGACATTGGTAGAAAAATGAGGTAGATTCGTTATTCTGATGGATCATACTACCATGCACCAACACTGACCGTTCTTCCACCATTAAAACATATGCATTTCTTATTTCAAACCCCCCTAACTTTCTATGTAAAATCTAATTTGTTCATTGGTCCACCCAATTATATTTTAATGGTCAAAATCATTGGTATCTCCATCGGAACTCCCTGCGGCCCCGATGGATATTTCAATGGTGAGTGCCTAATGAATTTTATTTTACATATTATGGCCTACCAAAATGTTAATTAAGCCTAATTTTTGAAGGTTTTCTATGTTTTGGTCCTTAGAACCCAATGGACTGAATTGATCGGGCTGTATATGCAAAATAACTCCAATATGTAATTCAAGTAAAATAAATAAAAAGAAGTTACGTGTTTCCTTTTAATTCTTGTTACATGCGTAAAGTGTTCCAATGTGCATTGTGCATATGCGCACATATTGATATATGTGCACATGCATTGCACCCATGGTAGATCTACGCCGTCCATCACATAAACCCAAAGCATAATAACATATTAAAATAAAAATCTAAATTAAAATAAAATAAATACTAACCCGTGCAAGCCGTTCTTTCACTAATTTCTCTCATTTTATATATTTTTTTTTCTTCTTATTACTTTTTTACTATTTTTGATCGGTGAGAAATGTCCATCCTTATAAAGAAAAGAGAGTTGCTCGGATAAGATGGATAAGATAACGATAAAGGAGGTTGCAACCGGTTTGATCTCTTTTTTTTTTTTTTAAATAAAATTTTAAAATTTTAAAATTTAAGGAACGCACAAATTGGAGTTGTTACAATTTTAATTTTCATTGATATGTGGGGTCCATCATGTTGCTTATGAGAAATCTACTCCGCCCATCCACTTCATTATATCATGTTACGTTATGGGCTGAAGGATGAGACAAATATAATATTTCGGTGATCTATATGATAGGACAGGTGTTGAGACTCAAATATTGCATAATTTTCCCCATTTATATCTTGGTTTTATGAACATGAATCCGCTTAATATTCTATTTTACTCATATATGTGTTGCAAGGTGAATTTAAGTGTTTGGATTGAAAAATGGTGTTAAAAGCATGATTTTGATGCTCAAGAATTACCAAAGCAAGGGATTGATCTTATGAGACCAAGATTGAAGAATTCACATGCCAAAGATCTAAGAAAACCAAGTGAAGAATGAAGAGAATCGAAGATTTGAAGTGAAGAATCCTGAAATCGTCCTGAAAAAGTATATTATGAAGCTGTAAAGTTTATTTTGGAAAACTGCTTAGCAGGAAGTCTGTTTTAAACGAACTATGCAGCGAGAAGTCTATTTTGGGAAAATATGTATATTTGATGCGATTTCTAGGGTTTTTCAAATTTGTACGAAAATTGGAGGTCCCTACTTATAAATAGGGCTTCCTAGGGCATTCTAAAATATTATTCAAGGCATTCAAGAGCAAGGTTTAGGGTTTTTAAAGAGTTTTTAGTTTTATTAAAGTTTTATAAGTTGTTTTGTTTAGATTTTTCTATTTGCATTTTTCTTTCTTTATTCTTGTTGCTTTTTATTTTTGCAATTTAATTATGTTTTTCTAAGTTCCTTCTATCCCAAGCTAGAAGGGAAGCACATGGGTTTAATGTTTCTTTAAGATTATGATGATTGATTGTTTTAATGATGAGAAATATGGTGTATGCATGTTATCTATTATTTAGGTTTTGTTTTTTTATCCTCTTGTGAGATCCATATGTTTCCATCATATGAGATCCACATTGATGGATAGGCTTACCCTAGATTAATCAGATTTTCTAGATAGGAGAGGTTCTCAACCTGTTATATTTCTTTGTTATTCATTATCCTATAGATATTGAATACTTAAAATCACTGACGCTTGAGAATATATGTCAATGGTGCAAATCCATGATTTTCTAATTTTTTATATCATTTATTAAAATATTTAAACTGTTTTATTATCCGACTAGGCTGACCATAGTGATCAGATCCTAGTTGTGTTATCCAAGTCATCATGATTTTGGAACATTACCTATGTGTGGAACTTTGAAGCTTGGGTGTTATTTTATTCAATTGAATTACATCCATTCAAAAATTCCAAAATCAAATCACCAGTTTAGTTTTTTATTACTTAGTTTTATTTTGCATTTGATTTTTTCCTTCTTACAATTCATCTCCCTGTGGGATCGACCCCGTATTCACGGGATACTACTTACGAACCTCTGCACTTGGAGGCAAGCAAACAAGTTTTTGGCGCCGTTGCCGGGGAGAGATTTAAAGAGATCAGATCTGTGCAAGATAGCTAAGGTAAGTTTTTTTTTCCTAAGGTAAGTTCTCTTCTAAACCCTCCAAAATTTTCTGTAGATTTTATTTTATTTTTTTCTTTGAAAATAAATTCAGTTGGGTCTTTCAAGCACTAACTGTGACATAAGGTTGCCCTGCTTGGGATTTCATCACCCAAGTGCTATGGTTGTCCTACAGTTGCTGTTTGATCATAAAGATCATCCCCTGAATCTATTTTCCAGATTAGCATAGTTTAATTTCTGCATTAGTTTTACTTTTATTTTATTTATTTGTTTATTTATTTATTTTTTTGCTTTGTGGATTGAACCCTCATGGTCGGCCTTGCCGCCTGGGTTGTTGATTTATTTTTTTGCTTTGTGGACTGAACCCTCATGGTCGGCTTTGCCGCCTGGGTTGTTGATTTATTTTTTTGCTTTGTGGACTGAACCCTCATGGTCGGCCCTGCCGCCTGGGTTGTTGATTTAAGTTTTTATTTTTATTTTAAGTATCATACTTGCTAGTTTATTTAGTGGTATTTGTTGTGTGGTGTGGATGGTTTATGTCCCGTTGGAGTAGGGATCAAAACAATCGACTCTCCTCTGAAGGAGGACTAGTTCCAGGCCTTATTCATTCACGTAGAAGAGGCACTCAACATCACTTGGATTCCATGGCAGACCCAGTTGATAATCCAAATTTGCCAGATCCAACTATAAATCAAAATAGAGAAAATCAATTTAATCCTCCTCTTGAGGATGAAAATAAAGTTCATAGGAATGTGTTAAACCAACCGCGATTACACTCCAACTCGCTGACCGCTCCATTAAGGTACCAAGAGGAATTTTAGAGGACGTGTTAGTCCAAGTGGAGAAATTCTACTTCCCCGTGGATTTTATTGTACTAGACACTGAACCATGTGTAAATGCTAGCGCTCAAGTTCCCATCATTTTAGGCCGCCCATTCCTAGCAACTTCAAATGCAATCATAAATTGCAGGAATGGAATGATGAACTTGTCTTTTGGTAACATGACTCTAGAGCTAAATATTTTCAATCTATGTAAGCAGCCCATTAATAATAATGATATACATGAGCTGAATTTCATGGACTGCTTGACAGAAGAAGAGGAATTGGAACCTAGTCTGACTGAGGAATTGATTCAAGTCTTTGGGGACTTGAAAAATTCTGATTTAGAAAAAGTGCTTGCTGAAATTTGTGATGATAATGAGAGCACTACCACTCAGGACATTGGTATGTACCAATGGAGACCGCGCACTCAAATCCTATCTATAGAGGACTCGCGACCTCTACCATCACCAACCAATGTCCCAAAGTTTGATTTAAAACCACTACCAAATGAGCTTAAGTATGTATACTTAGGTGAAAATAAAACTTATCCTGTGGTGATCTCTTCATTTTTAGACAAGGATCAAGAGATTAAATTGTTGAATGTTCTAAGGGACCACAAAGGAGCCTTGGGTTGGGCCATTTCTGACATCAAGGGTATAAGCCCTTCCATATGCACCCATCGGATACACCTCGATGAGGACGCCAAACCAATTAGACAACCTCAAAGGCGTCTCAATCCAAACATGATGGAAGTTGTAAAAAATGAGGTGATCAAATTATTGGATGTGGGAATCATCTACCCAATATCCGATAGTGTTTGGGTGAGTCCAACTCAAGTAGTCCCAAAGAAATCCGGAATAACTATTGTACAGAATTCTAATAATGAACTCATACCAACACGTGTCACCACTGGTTGGCGTGTTTGCATTGACTATAGAAAATTGAACCAGGTCACAAAGAAGGATCATTTCCCTCTACCATTCATTGATCAAGTTTTAGAGAGGGTAGCAGGTCACTCTTTCTATAGTTTTCTTGATGGATATTCCGGATATAACCAAATAGAGATAGCCCTGGAAGACCAAGAGAAAACCACGTTCACTTGTCCATTTGGCACATTTGCTTTCAAACGGATGCCATTTGGATTGTGTAACGCTCCAGCAACTTTCCAACGGTGTATGTTAAGTATTTTTTCAAATATGGTTGGGAAGTTTCTTGAGGTTTTCATGGACGACTTCTCTGTATTTGGGAGTAGTTTTGAGGAATGCCTCAACAATTTATCTCTTGTCTTGTCTAGGTGTGAAGAGAAACACCTTGTCTTAAATTGGGAGAAATGTCATTTCATGGTTCAAAAGGGAATTGTTTTGGGCCATGTTATCTCCAAAAATGGAATCGAGGTAGATCGCTCAAAACTCGACATTATAGCTAATCTACCTATCCCCCGAACTGTTAGAGATATTAGATCACTTATAGGGCATGCTGGTTTTTATAGAAGATTCATCAAGGACTTTTAGTGTCATTACTAGACCCTTGACTAATCTTCTTCAAAAGGATGTTCCATTTAAGTGGACAGATGAGTGTGCAAATGCCTTTAATAAAATTAAATCATCTCTTACCACTGCACCTATCATGCGTCCACCAGATTGGACACTTCCTTTTGAACTAATGTGCGATGCAAGTGACTATGCCATAGGGGCTGCTTTGGGCCAAAGGAAAGATAAACGGCCCTACGTTATTCACTATGCGAGTAGAACTCTAAACTCGGCCCAAGTGAACTACTCAACAACTGAAAAAGAGTTACTTGCAGTAGTTTTTGCTTTGGATAAGTTTAGGTCCTACTTGCTGGGATCTAAAGTGGTCATTTTCACGGACCATTCGGCTTTGAAATATTTGCTGTCTAAGAAGGATGCAAAGCCGAGACTTTTGAGATGGATCCTCCTACTCCAAGAATTTGACTTAGAGATAAAAGATAAGAAAGGAGTAGAAAACGTAGTGGCCGATCACCTTTCCAGATTGGTGTTAAATGATTCCACTGAGGAGATGCATATCCAGGACAATTTCCCTGATGAACAATTATTTGCGATCTCCAAATTGCCTTGGTATGCGGATATAGTGAACTATCTTGTAACAGGAAAAATGCCATATCATTGGAAGTCACAAGATAGGAAGCGTTTTGAAACCGAGGTTAGAAACTTCTTCTGGGATGACCCGTATTTATATAAATATGGGACTGATCAAATTTTTAGACGTTGTGTCCCAGAGGATGAAATTCAAAGTGTTATTTCTTTTTGCCACATGGAAGCATGTGGTGGCCATTTTTCTGCTAAGAAAACCACTGCAAAAATCCTGCAGTGTGGTTTTTACTGGCCTACCATGTTTAAAGACACCCATGCTTTCTGTGTTGCTTGTGATAGATGTCAAAGGTTGGGAAGAGTGTCTCGGCGCAACATGATGCCTTTATCCCCAATTTTGCCATTGGAGATTTTTGATTGTTGGGGTATTGATTTTATGGGCCCATTTCCATCTTCTTTTGGATTTCTTTATATTGGTTGGTGTGGATTATGTTTCAAAGTGGATTGAGGCAGTTCCAAGTAGGACCAATGACAACAAAGTGGTCATACGATTCCTCAAGGAAAATATTTTTTCTAGATTTGGAACTCCAAAGGCCATCATTAGTGATGGTGGGTCTCACTTTTGCAATAGGACATTTGAGGCTTTGATGAAGAAATATGGCATCAAGCATAAAGTGAGTACCCCATACCACCCACAAACGAGTGGGCAAGCTGAGATTTCTAATCGGGAAATCAAACACATTTTAGAGAAAACTATAAGGCCAGATAGGAAGGATTGGTCCCTCAGACTATCCGACGCTTTATGGGCTTATAGGACTGCTTATAAGACCCCGATTGGAATGTCTCCATACAGATTGGTGTATGGGAAGGCTTGCCACTTGCCTGTGGAATTGGAACATAGAGCCTACTGGGCAATAAAGAAATTAAACTTTGATATGGATCAAGCAAGTGGACAAAGGAAATTAGAGTTGAATGAATTAGAGGAGCTGAGGAGAGACTCCTATGAAAATTCTAAAATCTACAAAAAGAGGACCAAAGCTTTTCATGACAAAAATATTCTGAGGAAGAATTTTGAACCTCAGCAAAAGGTCCTATTGTACAATTCCCGTCTCCAGTTTTTTCCGGGAAAGTTAAGATCAAGATGGACAGGCCCTTTCATTGTGAAGAATGTTTATACTCATGGGGCTGTTGAAATTGAGAATCCACGTAATGGCAATGTGTACAAGGTTAATGGGCAGAGATTGAAGCCTTATGTGGAAAACTTTCATTTGGGAGAGGAGTCCTTCCCTCTTCATGAGCCAGAATATTCAGATTGATGCTCCTAGTCTGATGGAGCATTTGTGTAGAATTTGTATCATATTCATTTTTTTTAGTGTCACCTAGCAGGTGAATTTTTCATGGCAGGTACTATCCACCCTTTCTTTTATTTTTATTGTTCTCTGCATTATATTATCATTACATTGGGGACAATGTAGATTTTAGGTTGGGGGGTATGGATAGTCATCCATGTGATTTATTTTTTTTAATTTTATTATTATTATTTTTTTTAATTTATTTTATTATTTTTAGGTTTAATTTTATTTTTTTTAGGTTTTTGAAAAAAAAATAAAAAAATAAAAAAATTTCAACATTTTCAAAATAATATTTTTATATACAAGAATGTGAACATGATATTATGCGAATTCCAAAGGCAAAGTTAATATTTATTCTAGGTTGATAGTAGTCAGAATTCTGATAACTGAAAATTATAAACTTGAGTTCAATTATCTAATCACTAGTTTAAAGTGAGTTGTAATTTGATGTACTGAATTCACAATACACCCTAGCTAACTAAGTGAGGAATATGATATGTGAACTAGAATAACAACTTTTGATTCAAACAAGGTTGAATAAACTAGTATCATTGATATATGCTTAAAAGATAGAATATTGAAGAAGAAAAAAAAAAAAAGAGTGATGAAAAAGAAAATTTTATTATAGAGCATGAATGCAATGACCATAACAATCGTGTCAGTAATCCGGAGTAAGGATACCTAAGTATCCATTACTGTTACCATTACAAATACGATACCTTAGGTTATGAAGCAAACCCGGTGGGAATCTTCATCTAAGGGTGGTCTATATAATAATGAGGATATGATGATAATAAAAAAGAAATGACATGAAAAAAATGAGATAACTAGAGATTTCATACTCTTGGAATGATTGAAAGGAGTTAGGATAGAGAGGACATACATATTTTTCACAGTTAGACTAGTGTCACGAGCACCTAAGGATATTGGATCGTAACTATTCTAAATTTTGATTAGGTCTCTAAACTCAAGGATGTAATGGATTAGGAAATTGAGATTCTAACTAACTTCAGACTTAGGGTAAGTATTGTTTTGTTTTGGAATTCATATGATGAATGGAGGCATAATTGTATAAATTTTGAGTGTTAAGCTATTTTTTTGTTTTCAATGTTTGGGGTAACATTTCTGAAAACCCTCACGAGACTATAACTCGTCCACTAGGGGAAACCTAGGGGTTTAAAGGCTTGCTGCATATGCTAAATGCAATCGAGATACCTGCGAAAGTGTGTAGTTAGAATTTATTTATTTATTATTATTATTATTATTTTTCGTTTTAATTTTATTTCTAAAATTAGTTTTTTAATTATTATTATTATTATTATTTCGCCTATTTTGCTGGGACTAGCAAAATGCTGGTTGGGGGGTGTGTTGAGACTCAAATATTGCATAATTTTCCCCATTTATATCTTGGTTTTATGAACATGAATCCGCTTAATATTCTATTTTACTCATATATGTGTTGCAAGGTGAATTTAAGTGTTGGATTGAAAAATGGTGTTAAAAGCATGATTTTGATGCTCAAGAATTACCAAAGCAAGGGATTGATCTTATGAGACCAAGATTGAAGAATTCACATGCCAAAGATCTAAGAAAACCAAGTGAAGAATGAAGAGAATCGAAGATTGAAGTGAAGAATCCTGAAATCGTCCTGAAAAAGTATATTATGAAGCTGTAAAGTTTATTTTGGAAAACTGCTTAGCAGGAAGTCTGTTTTAAACGAACTATGCAGCGAGAAGTCTATTTTGGGAAATATGTATATTTGATGCGATTTCTAGGGTTTTTCAAATTTGTACGAAAATTGGAGGTCCCTACTTATAAATAGGGCTTCCTAGGGCATTCTAAAATATTATTCAAGGCATTCAAGAGCAAGGTTTAGGGTTTTTAAAGAGTTTTTAGTTTTATTAAAGTTTATAAGTTGTTTGTTTAGATTTTCTATTTGCATTTTCTTTCTTTATTTCTTGTTGCTTTTTATTTCTGCAATTTAATTATGTTTTTCTAAGTTCCTTCTATCCCAAGCTAGAAGGGAAGCACATGGGTTTAATGTTTCTTTAAGATTATGATGATTGATTGTTTTAATGATGAGAAATATGGTGTATGCATGTTATCTATTATTTAGGTTTTATTTTTTTATCCTCTTGTGAGATCCATATGTTTCCATCATATGAGATCCACATTGATGGATAGGCTTACCCTAGATTAATCAGATTTCCTAGATAGAGAGGTTCTCAACCTGTTATATTTCTTTGTTATTCATTATCCTATAGATATTGAATACTTAAAATCACTGACGCTTGAGAATATATGTCAATGGTGCAAATCCATGATTTTCTAATTTTTTATATCATTTATTAAAATATTTAAACTGTTTTATTATCCGACTAGGCTGACCATAGTGATCAGATCCTAGTTGTGTTATCCAAGTCATCATGATTTTGGAACATTACCTATGTGTGGAACTTTGAAGCTTGGGTGTTATTTTATTCAATTGAATTACATCCATTCAAAAATTCCAAATCAAATCACCAGTTATAGTTTTTTATTACTTAGTTTTATTTTGCATTTGATTTTTTCCTTCTTACAATTCATCTCCCTGTGGGATCGACCCCGTATTCACGGGATACTACGGGAACCTCTGAACACTTGGAGGCAAGCAAACAACAGGAAACTCTCAAGATTTTAATGGGATTGTTGACGAATTCTTGGCTAGTAGGTGAATGGCTAGATCATGCAATTATGTGCTTAACAGATGGTGGACAGTGAAGGATGGATTGAATTAGATAGGTGGACGATAGGTAGTGTAGTATTGAAGAAATGTGGTTTGCTAGGCGTCTTAAAACGTTGTAGTTGTACGTGGAGACGGATGAGTCTATATCATATTTCTAATAAATATTCAAACTTAAAATTTTCTATTCAAACCGTTTATTTGGAGTGAAAACTTATCAAAAGATTACCATTTTACGTGCTTTACAAACAGACCAAGTTTAGGCCTTGATCTCTCAGGGATGACCAAGATACCTATTTAACGACTTACGTCTATTTATAACTCAAAACAATGTCTATCGACATCCTATGTAAACATTAACCAGTAGTTTTGATGTATACCTTATGATCTACTTAATGAATGGTTCATTTAAATATTTGGATGGCCCAGTTGGCAGATCTGACTGTGATGGATGATCAATTGATGGTTTAAATTTTAAATAATTATATGGTTAAAATGTTAATAATATTTATGGGTTATTGTACGGTCATTTTTGTAAATGGATACGTATAAAGTAGTTTTTTTTTAATACGATCTATGTTAGAAATGTATAATGTTAGATTCAAGTTATTGGTTCACAGGTTTTGTAAAATACGTTGATAATGATTTTAATGGTAAATTAAGCATCTTCATAATTGATAAATAAGGTGAACGGATCAGAATGCTAATTTGACGTATATACGAGTGGATATGAAGTTCTGGTAGCTACTTTACTTTGATCAAGTGGTCCAAATTTAAAGTGGTTGGTTAGAAATCCTGAAGGTCAGCTTTCCAGGGTACGTCGATGTTGGGACTCAAATATTGCATAATTTCCCCCATTTATATCTTGGTTTTATGAACATGAATACGCTTAATATTCTATTTTACTCATGTATGTGTTGCAAGGTGAATTTAAGTGCTTTGATTGAAAAAGGGTGTTAAAAGCATGAATTTGATGCTAAGAAATCACCAAGTCAAGGGTTGGATCTTAGGAGACCAAGATTGAAAAATTTATATGCCAAAGATCCAAGAAAACCAAGTGAAGAATAAAGAAAATCGAAGATTTGAAGTGAAGAATCCTGAAATCGTCATGAAAAAGTGTATTATGAAGATTTGAGGTCTATTTTGGAAAACTGTGCAGCAGAAAATCTATTTTAAACAAACTGTGAAGCGAGAAGTCTATTTTGGAAAACTGCGTATATTTGAGGCGGTTTCTAGGATTTTTCAATTTTGTACGAAAATTGGAGTTCCTTACTTATAAATAGGGCTTCCTATGACATTCTTAAGCATTATTAAAAGCATTCATGAGCAATATTTAGGATTTTTAAAGGGTTTTCAATTTTATAATTATTTTTTTCCTTTTAGATTTTTTCTATTTGCATTTATTTATTTATTATTCCTTTCTTTTTCTATTCTAGTTATGATTTTCTAAGCTCCCTCTAGCCCAAGCTAGAAGGGAAGCACATGGGTTTAATATTTTTTTAAGTTTTGATGATTGATTGTTTTTAGTGATGAGAAGAATGATATATGCATATTATCTATTATTTAGGTTTTATTTTTTATCCTCTTGTGAGATCTATATGTTTTCATCATATGAGATCTACATTGATGGATAGGCTTACCTTGAATCAATCAGATTTCCTAGATAGGAGAGGTTCTCAACCTGTTATATTTCTTTGATTTCATTATTTCATTAATATTGATTCTTAAAATCATTGACGCTCGAGAATATATATCAATGGTGCAAATCAATTATTTTTAGTATTTTATATCATTTAT
>JAJHSJ010000003.1:98328271-98398287 GCA_021015155.1 Magnolia officinalis
ATCTTGTCTTGTCACTACAAAAAATAAGGTTTTTAGCGACGAAACTTTAGCGACGAAACTAATTTCGTCGCCAAAAGTCACTTTAGCGACGAAATAAAGTTTCGTCGCTAAAAGATCACTTTTAGCGACGAAACTTTTAGCGACGAAAATTTTCGTAGCTAAACATAGTGCATTAGACTTTAGCAACGAAAATTTTTCGTCGCTAAATTACTCCAAACCTTTCGATAATAACGGGGTAGATTTCTTTTAGCTGCGAAAATCTAAAAATACTCTACGGACTTTTAGCGGCGAAAATTTTCGCCGCTAAAAACTGCGTAGAAAATATTCGCTGCTAAAAGTCTTACAAGTTTTTTTGGCGGGCGAAAAGTTTCGCTGTTAAAAGTCCTGAATTTTTTTGGCCAGCGAAAATTTTCGCTGCTAAGGTTCAGGAAATTTTTTTTTAGCGACGAAAATTTTCGTCGCTAAAAGTGGCATTTAGCGGCGAATTGAATTTTTCGCTGATAAATACCTTGCACTTCGGTCTTGTAGCGACGAATTTGGCAACGAAAATTTTCGTCGCTAAAAAAAGTATTAGCTGCGAAAATATGGCTTTTAGCGACGAAATTTTTCGTCGCTAAAAGTACTATTTCTTGTAGTGTGTGTAGGTGTGAAGAAAAATACCTTCTTAAATTGGGAGAAATGTCATTTCATGGTTCAAAAGGAAATTGTTTTGGGTCATGTTATCTCAAAAAATGGAATCGAGGTAGATCGCTCAAAATTCGACATTATTGTTAATCTACCTATCCCCTGAACTGTTAGAGATATTAGATCACTTTTAGGGCATGTTGATTTTTATAGAAGATTCATCAAGGACTTTAGTGCCATTACTAAACCCTTCACTAATCTTCTTCAAAAGGATGTTCCATTTAAGTGGACAGATGAGTGTGCAAGTGCCTTTAATAAAATTAAATCATCCCTTACCACTGCACCTATTATGCGTCCACCAGATCGGATACTTCCTTTTGAACTAATGTGCGATGCAAGTGATTATGCCATAGGGGCTGTTTTGGGTGAAAGAAAAGATAAACGGCCCTACGTTATTCACTATGCGAGTAGAACTCTAAACTCGGCCCAAGTGAACTACTCAACAACTGAAAAGAGTTACTTGCAGTAGTTTTTGCTTTGGATAAGTTTAGGTCTTACTTGCTAGGATCCAAAGTGGTTAATTTCACGGACCACTCGGGTTTGAAATATTTGTTATCTAAGAAGGATGCAAAGCTGAGACTTTTGAGATGGATCCTCATACTCCAAGAATTTGACTTAGAGATAAAAGATAAGAAAGGAGTAGAAAACATAGTGGCCGATCACATTTCCAGATTGGTGTTAGATGATTCCATTGAGGATATGCATATCTATGACACTTTCCCCGATGAACAATTATTGCGATCTCCAAATTGCCTGGTATGCGGATATAATGAACTATCTTGTAATGGGAAAAATGTCATATTATTGGAAGTCACAAAATAAGAAGCGTTTTGAAATCGAGGTTAGGAACTTCTTCTGGGATGACTCGTATTTATATAATATGGGACTGATCAAATTTTTAGACGTTGTGTCCCAGAGGATGAAGTTTAGAGCGTTATTTCTTTTGCCACATGTAAGCATGGGTGGCCATTTTTCTGCTAAGAAAACTATTGTAAAAATCCTACAGTGTGGTTTTTATTGGCCTACTATGTTTAAAAACACCCATGCTTTCTGCGTTGCTTGTGATAGATGTCAAAGGTTGGGAAGAGTGTCCCGACGCAACATGATGCCTTTATCCTCAATTTTACCAATGGAGATATTTGTTGTTGGGTATTGATTTTATAGGCCCATTTCCATCTTCTTTTGGATTTCTTTATATATTGGTTGGTTTGGACTATGTTTCAAAGTGGATTGAGGCAGTTCCAAGTAGGACCAATGATAACAAAGTGGTCATACGATTCCTCAAGGAAAATATATTTTTTTAGATTTGGAACTCTAAAGGCTATCATTAGTGATGACGGGTCTCATTTTTGCAATAGGACATTTGAGGCTTTGATGAAGAAATATAGCATCAAACATAATTGAGCACTCATATACCACCCATAAAACGAGTGGGCAAACTGATATTTCTAATCGGGAAGTCAAACACATTTTAGAGAAAACTATAAGGCCAGATAGGAAGGATTGGTCCCTCAGACTATGATGCTTTATGGGCTTATAGGACTGCTATAAGACCCCGATTGGAATGTCTCCATACAGATTGGTGTATGGAAGGCTTACCAATTGCGGGGAATGGAACATACAGCCTACTGGGCAATAAAGAAATTAAACTTTGATATAGACCAGGCAAGTGGACAAAGGAAATTAGAGTTGAATGAATTAGAGGAGCTGAGGAGAGACTCCTATAAAAATTCTAAAATCTACAAAGAGAGGACCAGAGCTTTTTCATGACAAAAATATCCTGAGGAAGAATTTTGAACCTCAGTAAAATGTCCTATTGTACAATTCACGTCTCCAATTCTTTCCGAGAAAATTAAGATCAAGATGGACAGACCCCTTCATTGTGAAGAATATTTATACTCATGGAGCTGTTGAAATTGAGAATCCATGTAATGACAATATGTACAAGGTTAATGGTCAGGGATTGAAGCCTTATGTGGAAAACTTTCATTTGGGAGAGGAGTCATTCCCTCTTCATGAGCTAGAATATTTAAATTGATGCTCCTAGTCTGACGGAGCATTTGTGTAGGATTTGTATCATATTCAATTTTATAGTGTCACCTAGTAGGTGAGTTCTTCATGGTAGGTACTATCCACCATTTCTTTTATTTTTATTGTTCTCTGCCTTACATTATCATTACATTGAGGACAATATAAATTTTAGGTTGGGGGGTGTGAATAGTCATCCATGTGAGGTTTTATTTATTTATTTATTTTAGGTTTCAGTTTTTTTTTTTTTTTTTTTTTTTTTTTTTTTTTTTTTAATTAGGTTTATGGGGAATTTTTTTTTCAACCATTTTCAAAATAATATTTTTATATACAAGAATGTGAACATGATATTATGTGAATTCCAAAGGCAAAGTTAATACTTAGTCTAGGTCGATAGTAGTCAGAAATCTAACAACTGAAAATTATAGACTTGAGTTCAATTATCTAATCACTAGTTTAAAGTGAGTTGCAATTTGATATACTGAATTCACAATACACCCTATCTAACTAAGTGAGGAATATGATATGTGAATTAAAATAACAATTTTTGATTCAAACAAGGTTGAATGAACTAGTATCATTGATATATGTTTAAAAGAGAGAATATTGAAGAAAAAACAAAAAAGTGATGAAAGAAGGAAATTTTATTATAGAGCGTGAATGCAATGACCATAACAATCGTGTCAGTAATTCGGAGTAAGGATACTTACGTATCCATTATTGTTATCATTACAAGTACGATACCTTATGTTATGAAGCAAACCCGGTGGAAATCTTCATCTAAGGGTGGTCTATAATAATGAGGATATGATGATAAAAGAAGAAATGTCATGAAGAAAATGAGATAACTAGAGATTTCATATTCTTGGTATGATTGAAAGGAGTTAGGATAGGGAAAATGCATATTTCTCAAAGTTAGACTAGTGTCATGGAGCACCTAAGGATATTGGATCATAACTATTTTAAATTTTGATTAGGTCTCTGAACTCAATGATGTAATGGATTAGAAAATTGAGATTCTAACCAACTTCAGACCTAGAGTAAGTATTGTTTTGTTTTGGAAATCATATGATGAATGGAGGCATAATTGTATAAATTTCTGAGTGTTAAACTATTTTTCATGTTTTCAATGTTTGTGGGTAACATTTTTGAAAACCCTCACAAGACTATAACTCGTCCACTAGGGGAAACCTATGGGTTTAAAGGCTTGTTGCATATGCTAAATGCAATTGAGATTACCTGCGAAAGTGGTATAGTTAGAATTTTTTTTTTTTCATTTTAATTTTGTTTCTAGAATTAGTTTTTATTCTTATTTTTATTTTTCTTCGCTTATTTTGCTCGGACTAATAAAAGGCTGGGGGGGGGGGGGGGGGGGGGGTGTGTTGGGACTCAAATATTGCATAATTTTCTCCATTTATATCTTGGTTTTATGAACATGAATCCGCTTAATATTCTATTTTACTCATGTATGTGTTGAAAGGTGAATTTAAGTGTTTGGATTGAAAAACGGTATTAAAAGCATGAATTTGATTCTCAAAAATCACCAAGTCAAGGGATGAATCTTAGGAGACAAAGATTGAAGAATTCACGTGCCAAAGATCCAAGAAAACCAAGTGAAGAATGAAGAAAATCGAAGATTTGAAGTGAATAATCCTGAAATCGTCCTGAAAAAGTGTATTCTGAAGATCTGAGGTCTATTTTGGAAAACTGTGTAGCAGGAAATCTATTTTAAACAAACCATGCAGCGGGAAGTCTATTTTGAAAAACTGCATATATTTGAGGCGGTTTATAAGATTTTTCAACTTTGTATAAAAATTGGAGTTTCCTACTTATAAATAGGGCTTCCTAGGGCATTCTTAAGCATTATTAAAAGCATTCAAGAGCAATATTTAGGGTTTTTAAAGGGTTTTCAATTTTATAATTGTTTTTTTTCCTTTTACATCTTTTCTATTTGCATTTATTTCTTTCTTGTTCTTTTCTTTTTCTATTCTAGTTATGTTTTTTTAAAGTTCCCTTTAGCCCAAGCTAGAAGGGAAGCATATGGGTTTAATATTTCTTTAAGTTTTGATGCTTGATTGTTTTTAATGATGAGAAGAATGGTATATGCATATTATCTATTATTTAGGTTTTATTTTTTTATCCTCTTGTGAGATCCATATGTTTCCATCATATGAGATCCACATTGATGGATAGGCTTACCCTGAATCAATCAGATTTCCTAGATAGGAGAGGTTCTCAACTTGTTATATTTATTTGATTTTCATTATCCCATTGATATTGAATTCTTAAAATTACTAATGCTTGAGAATATATATCAATGGTGCAAATCCATTATTTTTTTAGTATTTTATATCATTTATTAAAATATTTAAACTGTTTTATTTTCCGATTAGGCTAACCATAGTGCTCAGATCCTAGTTGTGTTATCCAAGTCATCATGATTTTGGAACATTAACCTATGTGTGGAACTTTGAAGCTTGGGTGTTATTTTAATTCAGTTGAACTACATCCATTCAAAAATCCCAAAATCAAATCATCAGTTTAGTTTTTGTTAGTTAGTTAGTTTTGCTTTTGCTTTTCTCCTTCTCGTGATTCATCTCCCTGTGGGATCGACCCTGTATTCACAGGATATTACTTACGAACCTCTGCACTTGGAGGCAAGCAATTAGTCGCTATCGGCCGTGCCCTCAACCGGAGGCCTGTTGCACCTTCTCCGATCTATTTCGTGTCGAAGATCGGTGGCAGGCAGCGGAGCGGTCACGGAATGAGAGGGCGATGGCTCGGCCAGGCCCTGATGCTGGCTTTACTGAGGGACAGATTGCGGAGCAACAGGCTGAGGATCGGCAAATTGTTGTGGGGTATTCGCCCGACCGCTATCATATTGAGGCGGAACTTGTTGGGGATGGATCTGTTCCAGCATTTGCTTCAGATAATTCACGTCGGTCCTAAGTTCTTTAACCTCCTTGTTTAACCGCCCGTTCCCTCGGTTCCGCTGAGTATGCCTGGTTGAAATAGAGGTCGCCGAGTGGACCGCAGAACCTTGTCGATTATCAGGTCGGTTCTGGGCCCCTTGGCTCCGTTCGTACCTGACGGGCCTTCAGTTGCCAGAGGTCCAGTGACAACGACCTCATTAGGCTCGTTTTGGATGGTTCTCCTTGTTCTCGCCATTGGAGACCTACTTGAAGCTTCTCGATGGATCTTGGACAACGACTTTTCGTATCGTTCCCACAGACGACACCAAACTGTTGATGCAAAAAACTGGTACATCCTCTTCTGTCCTTTCACTTGCATAAGAAAGAGACAAAGGAGACCCTAGCTAGAGCCGAGGACCCTCCGATGCTAAAGTCAGGAGTAGGATCAAATAAGAGGGTTTTCAGGAGAGTTTTTGCATACCTTTCACCTTGGAAGTATTCTGTATTTATAGGAATGAGAGGATCCCATCGTACCAGGATTCTTCTCCTGATATTTCGGAAATTCAATATTAATCCATTTTTGGACTCCATCCGATCCCAAGATCTTCGGGATCAGGGATCCTTTTAATTACTAGATTTTCGGAAAGGTGTTTTCATTTACACCGTTTTTACCTTGCTTAGATCAGGCCGTACTGACTCTACTGGTGAATGAGTCTCGGCTAACTACAAGGGTAGGGCTGTTCACCATCTATCGGATGAAATGGAACTGATCCGTAATCAATATCCTTTCTTAATCCAACAACCGACTTTGTAACCGAAGCCTTAAACCCTTTTTGGATGTTGCTGTCTCGTTTACCAAGTCAACTTTATGCATCTCATAGATTCTTTCTTATGGCTCTGGACTTTGTAAGTCTCGGTCGGGATTCATTTCCTACGACCCGAGTTAAGTCTCTCCTTTAGGCGTTTCGTATACTTGCCTCGATCGGGCTTCTTACCTCGGTATCCCGGGTGATGTCAGTAGAGTGGGTCCATTCCATAACCGAGTCTTTGGACTAATCTTATTTTTCCCCAATAATTGTCAATGGGATTATCTTGCCGCGGTGATCATTGCCTTTTTTCTCCTTCCATTCATCCTAGTACTGTTTGGCATTGAATTGTAAAAATCATTATGCAATTATTGTATTATTGTTTAAACGTGAATGCGACCGTTGGATTTCTATGGATATAAATATCTTGTGGTAAATGATCCCACATCAGACACCACTAGTGAAACATCTGTATTTGTGGTCCCGTCATATCAGGACGGTTATAAGTGGGCCCCACTGATATATATAGCGCGTGATAGTGGCTACATGGAGTAGGACACGTGGAAGATTTGGTGGGCCCATGTGGGTGGGCCATTTGAATGGAGAAAATTAAGAAGGTCAAATCAATTCACATTTAAGAAGTTGCCAACAAATAATATTCCTTTATTAGCATGCACGGGAAATAGTCTATTAGGAAAGAAAGAGAAGTATAGAAACTTTTACAGTTATCATGGCAAAAAAACATTTTCTTAGGAATTTTAATAGTGGGAGATTTTGTGGGAGTCTAGGTCTGTTTTGCTTTAAATGTATATGGTTTTGATATAATTTCATGTGGTCCATGATAAGTATTGAATATAGGCATGCTTCATGGGGACTATAATCATGTAAATTAGCCTTTATTGGATAGTCTTATATAAGGGATAAGAGGGAAATTCAGTTCTCTTTTTATACTAGCAAATTTGTGTTTTAGGTGAGCATTGCTTTTTTCATAACTACCCTATATTGGATGGAAATTTATGAAGTGAAACCTTCTCTCTTTGCTCCTTGTACTTATGCTTTTCTTTTCTTTTAGTATCTTCTTTCCCTTTTTTCCACGTCCCCCACTCACCTAAAAAAGCTCCAAGTGGGCATGCTTCTTATCACTTCTTATCAACGACTGCCGTGATAAGTGAACTTTAGTTGGTGGAATATGATCATAACCCATGTCATGATAATATCACTTCTCTCTTTTTATTTTTTCTCCCTCTCTGAAGGCTTTTGTTTAGTTGCATGCACTTTGTATTTTATTACTTAATTAATGAGCCAGTTTCTTCTACAAATCCTTGTAGATATTAGCTTGCACGGTGGTGTATGTATGGCGCCCAACATCTTTGGCAGGGTTGCCCCACCTAGAAAGTTAGATACCCTAAAAATGAGGCTGATTGAACCATCACGTGGGATACCATGTAAATTTAGAGGTTTTTGGGTGGTTGTTAATTGTTTTTATTTTATTTTTTTTTATTTTTTTTTTTTAAAAATTATTATATATAGTGTGACCTACCTAATGATTTAATAAGTTTGATCTTCGGAGCATCCCATCATCATGGTGGGACTCGCTTAATGTTCGGACTGGATGTCATACCCACGACACGGTGGGCTCCACATAGGAAATAGTATATAAGCAGGTGTCTATGCATATGGATAGGCCGGCCGGCGAATAACTTGTAACATCTTGAAATAGCTGAAGCTAACTTCAGTAGAGCTGAAGGCAAGAGACAAGCAATTGAGGCGAATCTAGCTCTTAGACGAGTTAGGACATGAGTAGAGGCTATCATTGTTATTTCGTACTAATTATAGTAATTTATTGTTCAAGGACTTATAAAGTAATGGGTCTCGTAACAAATTCATTAAGAACGGTATTTGGTCGGTTCTATTGAAGAGTCCCTTCTAAAGAACTAATGCACATAGGATAAGGGGAATCTAGTGTAGATAGTCATAAAAGATCCTTGTTTATGTTCAAGAACGCCTATCAGAACCATTGATATTTAACCACAGAGCAATTCATTTTACTAACCTCAGACGCATTAAGTTCTCCTCAATCTTCTATTAGTTCGTCAATCTAAAGAGCCATTGAAGATGCAGTCAGCAACCGATTTCCTCACCCAAAATTGTGTTATCTGGATGATGCTCTTTGCTACTGGAACAAAGGTTTACTGTAACCTGATGAACACTTGTAAGCTACAACATATGTACTGGTTCTACTGATGCTGCAGGTCATGTAACCTGGTGAAGACTTGAAAAGATCTGATGGTGTTCTTGTCACCGTCCTGTGGCCATGATTCTATGAATGCAGAAGGCCATGTGATATCAGCCATTGATTGGGTTCATAGGAGAAATTAATAATAAAATTGTACAATAATATCATCTCTTTGTCATGGAAAAACCCACACAATCGATGTAAGCAATAGAAAACCACAAAAAAAAGAAAAAAGAGTGAAAATAATACTCAATTTGTTTATCTTGTTTTAGGCCTGTTATTAGGTGGTATGGAATTGCATTTGATCCCATGCAAATTCAATATGGTGTTTGGAAACGATTAGAAGGATTGCATTAATCCTAGTAATCATATCATCTAGTGTCAATAGTAGATACCAACGGATTTTGAAATTTACTGCATTTGTGGGCCTTATGTTGATGCATGTGTTTTATCCATGCCGTTCATCCATATGTGCCCTTTATACATGACATTTGAGTTGCACATGCGTATAGGTGATTAGCATCAGTTGTCAAATTTGGTTGGTTATTAAAATTCCATGGTCCACCAAATGGATGCTTCACTTAATGCAATGTATTTCTCACAAAGGAAGAATTTGATCCCATACGTGGGATAAGATGGTCAAAATACTTTCCAGACATGTAATCATTATGTAATAATGATGTTAATTTTATATAATGCAATTCCATACCATTTAATCACATGTTCCAAATAAGCCTTTAGTTAAGAAGAAAATTGTGTTACCACCTCGTGGAGTAGGTATATTGTCTAATCATATAAATTATTGTGGCTCTTATTTTTAATTTTTATTTCTTCTTTTGTGTATTAGTTTCTATGGTTTTGCATTGCCTGCTATATATAATGGTGTACAGGTGTTTCTTTGCAGTTTCCTCGAACTTTCATTTTGAGTTGTAGGTAAGATATGACGATGACAGTGAGATCCTTTTTTATTAGCTGAGATGGGCAGTGCTATGAATATTTCACTGTCTACCTCATGACTTGGACAACTCCGGCCATTGAGTAGTGATTTTAGCCAATTGAATGTTGACCTTTCTTTTAATTGCACAAACAGGATGACCAAGTCCCTTTGCTTTTGTAATGTGATGGTGGCCCACCTGATAACTAGTCCTGATCACCTCACATGTCTGCCATGTGTATGATGGGGAAGTAGCTATATCGACTCCTTGTGAACTGGACATTAGCATTCGACCCCCACCCTTCCATTTATTGATTTGTTTGCATTACATTAAAAAAATCATTGAACCTTTGCTTTGCATGAATGTAACTGTAACCTTTCATCTGATGCAATGTCAATATCTTTAGGTAGATGTTTGGTTTGGGGGCACCAATAATTAATGGGTCTCCAGCAATGATGAAACCCATCAAATCAAGATGGGACGTCAATTAGTGGGCCGCACTCAATCCACGGTCATCTACAAATGTGCAAAATGGAGTTGGTCCTGCGTCTTATCACCGATGATGCTGATAAGCTAGACTACTGAACTTTTGTAGTGGCTCTCGCTCTTGGTCCCCAAACCACATTCAATCAATTATTGTTGGAAGATGACATGGTAGGGCTGGAGAAACCGAAGATGGTAGAATCATGTCTACACACCACATCACATGTGGCTATGTGATTGATGTAGAGCGGGTGCGGACACTTTCATGGCTAAGATGGACAAGAGAAGGCCCGATCAGAGGTGATAGTGATCAAGACTGCCATAACCCTAAAACAGGCGTATCTTACAAACCGGAATGAATTATTCAACGTACTATGTGATTCTGGGGTAGGAGAAGCTACTTTAGCCAACCAACCCATTACGTCAGATTTCCGGCCATGCCGAATTTGTGAGATTCCATCAAATCATTGTTAAAAGCCTATTTTAATTTCATTTTTACTATTTATAGTAGGTTTTAGTTCAACCATTACTCTTGATCCTTTGAGCTTTAGGAGTCGTGCCTAACATGAAAAAGGGCTTACAAAAATAGAGAGAATAACATGGTTAGGCCAAATTGGACACTTATAATTTTTGATCGATAATTATGAAGTCCAGCAGAAATCATGACCATTTATAAATAATAAGTTCACTATTTATAATAAGTCACATTTAAAAAAAAAAAAAGAAGAGAGTTTGAGTTGAAGTTTGATTCTGAAACTTTTCCTAAGTTTAATATCACTATTTAGAGGATTGTAAATTCGTGTTTATTAGCAATTAATTTATTTTCAAATTTATTAGAATTTATTTCTATTTTCTTATTTTCTCTGGATTTGAGGAATCTAATTATCTCTTAAGGAAGATGGTGATCAATCTCATCACGTCCATCCCTATGTTAGGGATGCATCTGATGGGGTTTTTCCTCCTCAGGGAGAGGAGAGAGCAGAGTTGCTCGATTGGTCGAGTGAGCCACTCGACCGGTTGAGTGGTGCTCGACTCAAAGTGTCACGCCCCAAACCCGAAACCGGGCTCACAAAATTCCCGATCGCCGAATCCGGTGCCGACAACCTCCGTAGCACCCATTCTCGGCTCCCAGCGTCCATATGTTAGATTCCGATCCTGAGATCCTACAAGGAGGATTTTCCAATGTACATTTAGCTCGTAATAAGCATAATCACAAGTTTACCCAAATCACACAGGCAACATCATCATCACATATCTACTAATATAAACAGTTGAATACAATGCTGAAAGGGAAATACATTTGTAAAAATTAAAGCTCTAGAAGTCAGCTGCACGCTCCAAGCTTGACGCTGCTGCAACCTAATGCCACCTGCATGCATTTATCGTGCATAAGCTTATAGAAAGCTTAGAGGGTGATGTAAGTGTGTGCACAAGATAAGTGCCAAGTATTCAATACAATGCCTTAATCATACAATATCGGAATTACTGGCAAGATCATGAATCATATGATATCAGAGTAAGCGAAAATACTGCAAGTCTATAAATCATACAATATCAGAGTACACAATACAGATCAACTATGCAAATGAGGAGACATAGAGAGCCAAATATCAGATGCTGAGGATACAATGCAATATGTAAATTCTATTAAGTCTGTCAATGTCATATAAGTGTAAAAACATAGCAACCCAAAATGTCATATGCCTGCGGATGTAATGCGATATGCGATGCGAATGAAATGACCAAGCTGGAGTGTGAAGTCGGGATGATAGTACGTAGTATCGCAGGCTATAGGGTCTACCACAAGGGACTTCTATCCAAACCAGTCCCATACCTAAATTTGAGATAGTCAAACTCAATGTGGTAAACTCCTGATCTCAGGTTAGTCGCGTGCCTAACTGAAATCCTGCTCATGCAAAGGTACATGTAACAAATAGTTGCGCACCACCTGCCCGAGTGGATAGTGAATGAATGAATGAATGTGTATGTAATTTCTACTCAATAAGTCCACATATCAGTACGATTCCTTTCTGGGATCATCATCGGGGTCTAGTACACTCTACATGCAAATCGCCTCCCACCGACGCGCGACCGTGCAAGTGGAAGAGACCTATAATGCAAGATGCATGAGTCATACAATCTAGTCATGCATCAATCTTACACATACCGTGCGCTCATGTGAGATAACATCCGCCTATCAAGGAGTCTCATAACAACTTGCCCAATGACATATGCAATGGTCAACCACATCTCATAACAAACATGCAGATGATGCGTATGGGCATGAATCATGATGCTATGCTGTCACATACTCATAATCAGTATCAATAACCGACATTGACAATCGACCTCGACAATGTGGACATTTAACCAACATTGCCCCCAAGGAATGGCCCACGTAGAGCCTAACATATAGTGGACCCATGACCTCACACAAGGGCCAAATATACAACACCATGGGCTTCACTCAAGAGCTTAATACACATCACGATGGGCCTTTCACATGGGCCTAACATACATCACAATGGGCTCCATCGCCTGACCATCAAATGCATCACAATGGGTCTCATCACATAAGTCTCATATTCATCACACTAGGCATTAAACACGGGCTGCATATGCATTACATAGGTCTTGACAATCGACCTTAGCAATCGAAATCGGCATCGACAATCGAAATTGGCCTATACAATTGGCCTCAACAATCGGAATAGGCCTCGATAATTGAAATCGGTCTCGATACTCGGCCTCGACAATCGGAATTGACACTCGATACTCGGCCTCGATAATCGGAATTAGCCTCACAAATTGCAATCGGCCTCGACAAATTGGAATCGACCTCAATACTTGGCCTCGACAATCGGAATCGGCCTCAATAATCAGAATCAGCTATACAATCGGCCTCACAAATCGGAATCGATCTTAACAATCAGAATCGACCTCAACAATCAGAATCGACCTCAACAATCAACCTCGACAATCAGAATTGGCCTTGATAATCGGCCTAAGGGAAGGTCACAATGAGGACATTTAACCATCATTGTCCATCATTGTGGACATTTAACTAACATCGCTCCCAAGCAGTGGCCCACATAGAGCCAAACATAAAGAGGGCCCATGACCTCACATAAGGGCCTAATGCACATCACTATGGACCTCACTCATGTGTCGCATATGCATCATATTGGGCCTCACTCATGGACCTCATATACATAACAGGTGGGCCCTGCTCATGGGCCTCAATACATAACATGTGGGCCCTACACATGGGTCTCACCAATGGGCCTCATATACATCAAGTGGGTTGCATCAATGGGCCACACTAATGGGCCGAAATACGTCACAATGGGCCGCATCCCATGGGCCTCCAACATATCATAATGGGCCTTCTGTTACATCAAAAATCATTTCAATAATTTGCAGGTGTAACATGTGTATTACTATACACTATCATTCTATAGGGCACACGACTCACTAATGATGATCAACACTGTCCAAGCATAGTCCATGTAAATCAGCATTGTCCAAACATAGGACAACACCGTCCAAACATTGTCTAGCACCGTCCAAATATTTTGCATGGTATAGATTAAATAGATAGTTCACGGTGCCGGCTAGATAAAACGGATACATCACACGTGGGCTCCACATGCTAGACAACATGTATGTACAACACATACATCAAGGTGAGGCCCAGCAGATGGAGGGCGTGGACATGCAATACATACATCAACGGTGGGTTACCATTGTCCACGCGGCCCACCAGATTTGGACTTGCCTTGAATTAGACTTATACCTTAAAATGATATATCTTAAATTAGATGGACGTTGTGGATACAACACATGCCCCACACGTGGGGCCCACAAAACTACGTCAACAGGTAGCAGCAGCTGCTGCTGGGACTCAACACAGATTGACGGTATGGCTATAACACATACCTCATGACCCGCCCCACTGTCCACGTGGACGGTGGGGATATACAATACGTCATTAAGGTGGGCCACAAAATGGAAAAGAAAGATAGAGAGAGAGGAGAGATGGAGGGACCCCACCACTACGGGCCCCTCTTACTTACAACACATACATCAAAATGGGTCCCATCATAAGTGGGCCCTTTAAACGAAAATCAACGGTGGATCACCCACCTATTAGTCTCCTTCTTGATCCGATGGAACACCGAACTCATTGGCTTCAATCTTGATGGAAGATGATGAAAAATGGAGGGTTGAGATGGGAGATGAGAGGGTAGGAAGTGGGCCACACATAGCCTCCTCTCTCCCTTGGGAGGCCATGGACGTTGACTCTCCCTTAGGGTTACTTGGGAGTAATGAGAGAGAGATGAGGGAGAGAGGTGATGTGAGTGATGGAGTGATGGGGAGAGGGATGGGTGAAGTGATGGAAAGTTGATTTTTGGGGATGAATAGTTGTACTTGGGGATGGGTGTGAGTGATGGGAGTGATGTGTACATAATTGATGAGATTGATGGGATGTGTCGTAGAGATTCCCTCGGTATTTATAACGTGGGGCGTTTTTCTCGAACTGAACGCGGTCCCACATCTCTTGGCCCGAGTATCGCCTTGGCGCGTAATACACGACGTTAGAACCGCGGCGACGGCGCGGTCGCAGTAGTACAAGTCTCGGGTCAAGCCTACTAAGGAATTTGGGATACGAGTCAGGGTCGCGTGCGACTGCCGATTACAGGTCGCAGGTTGTTGAAATTCGACCAGGAGGACCGTGGAAGCCTACGGAACGGTATGGGATAGAATCCGGGTCTCACACAAAGTACATCGAGCAATGGGTTTTGGATCTCCGAGGTGCTCGACCAGTCGAGGGAGGTGCTCGACTGGTCGAGGACTCTGCTTAACCAGTCGAGGTTACGCAGATTTAAGTCTGGATTTTATGCAGACTGCGAAAATTTGAGGTGGTTTCGCAAGAGGTGTGAAAAGGAGTTGCTTAAACTATAAATAGGGGTTCTTAGGGCTTTTCTAAGCAATGCAAGGGAGTTTCCTAAAGCTTTGCAATGGTTTGCTAAAGGGTTTAGGGCTATCAAAGGTGTGAGAGAGTGAGAGAGATGAAGCTTATGGAAGGGAGGTTCTGCTCGTAGAGGTGATCTACTATGCGCTCGACATCTCAGCGCTTCTACGTCCTCATGATTGGTGAGATCTCTCCGTTTTTCTTATTCTCTTATTATTTATCCACTCCTGCGTGATTGAAGAAGGTTTGATCCAAACGAGGTGTGCTTGTAATCTGTTGTCACGTTCTACTTCATAGTGGATTGTTGCTCTGGACTAGGTCCCGTGGTTTTTACCTCCTTAAAGGTTTTCTATGTAAAAATCTCTTATGTTGTGTGGTTTGTACTTTGATTTATTTCATTGCTTTATTATCCCATAATTTCCGGTGTTTTTAGGAGGCTAGATCCTAAGGTTTTATGCAACGGCCCCCAATAAAGTGGTATCAGAGATAAGTTCATTGAACGGAGTGGAATTGGTTCTGAATTATGGAAGATGGCTCATCAAGGATGATAAGTCTCAATGGTTCTAACTGGACCATATGGAAGGATAAGATGGAGGACTTGCTTTATTGCAAGGACTTGTATTCTCTAATTCAAGGCATATCAATAAAGTCAAAGGATATTTTAGTTGATGATTGAAAGAAATTAGACCGGAAGACGGTGGGGTTTTTTAGATAATGGTTGGACGATTTCGTATTCCACCATGTGTCTACGGAGACCTCAGCTGCTGGCCTATGGCTGAAATTGCAAGGGTTGTATGAGAAGAAGACAGCTGATAATAAAATTTTTCTGATAAGACGACTTGTGAATCTCAAATTCAAAGATGGTGGTTCCGTGGCTAAGCACATGAATAAAGTCAGCAATATATTGAACCAACTCTCCACTATGAAGATGGTCTTAGACGATGAATTACAGGCTTTGCTATTGCTCAGTTCACTTCTTGATAGTTAGGAGACATTGGTGGTATCTCTAAGTAACTCCACGCCAGACGGAAAGGTGTCTATGGAATAGGTAACTAGTTTTCTCTTCAATGAAGAGACAAGGAGGAAGTCTCAGGGGTCTACTCAGCAAGAGGACTTTGTGACACAGGAACGGGGGATAAGAAAGAACAGAAACGGCGGGAAGGCCTGAGATAAATCCAGAGGCAAGTCGAGTACCAGGAAGGATGTTGAATGCTGGAATTGTGGCAAGAAGGGCCACTATAAGCATGAATGTCGTAAGAATAAGAACGACAAGAAAGAAAAAGGAAATGAGAAGGAAGATGAATCAGATTTCACTGCGGTCGCTTCAGATGGTGACGTTGTAGTTATTCTTTTAGTAGATTATGATGTTTGTTTCATGGTTACGAGTCAGGACATCGACTAGGTGATAGACTCGGGATCCTCTTTTCATGCGACTCTATATAGAGATTTCTTCACAAGCTACAAGTCAGATGACTATGGGACCGTGAAGATGGAAAATTCTGACATATTGAAGATCGTAGGGGTCAGTGATATTTGTGTGAAGACCGATGTGGGCTGCACATTGATTCTCAGGGATGTGAGGCATATCCCAGACCTTCACCTCAACTTGATGTCGACGGGAAGGCTGGATGATGATGGCTATGAAAGTCATTTTGCTGGTGGACGCTGGAAGCTCATTAAGGGTTCGTTGATTGCAGTTAGAGGAAAGAAGTGTTGCACCATTTACAAGGCAAGTGTCAGTGTATGCAAGGGTGAGTTGAACACAGCGGAAGATTCAGTTATTGACATGTGGCACAGGCGTCTAGGCCACATGAGTGAAAAAGTGCTTCGGGTACTAATGAGGAAGTGACTTATTCCAGACGTGACAGGTATACCTCTCATAACCTGTATTGATTGTTTATCAGGGAAACAACATGGATTTTCATTTGTTAAATCTGCTTCTCATGTTAATAAAGTGCATGCATTAGATTTAGTTTATTCTGATGTTTGTGATCCTATGAGGACAAAAACCTTGCGTGAGGCATTGTATTTTGTACTTTTATAGATGATGCATCTAGGAGGGTTTGGGTTTATGCTTTGAAATCCAAGGACGAGGTCTTTGGTGTGTTTAAATTGTTTCATGCTATAGTAGAGAGAGAGAGAGTGAGAGAGAGAGAGTGAGAGAGAGACATGTAGATCATTGAAGTGCATCCGCACTGACAATGGTGGTGAATACATCGGTGACTTTCATGAGTATTATAAGTCCCTGGGTATACGGCATGAACAGACGGTTCTCAAGATCCCCTAACATAATGGTGTGGCTGAGAGAATGAATCGCACCATTGTGGAGAAAATCAGATGCATGTTATTCCATGCGAAGTTGCCTAAGATATTCTGGGGAGAAGCTATGAACACGGCAGTGTATTTGATAAACAGGTCTCTATCAGCCCCGTTAAATAGAGAAATACCTGAGAAGGTGTGGACTGGACAGGATCCATCGTACAGTCATCTTAGAGTGTTTGGATGAAGGACATCCGTTCACGTACCAAAGGACGAGAGGTCCAAGCTCGATATGAAAATCGGGCAGTGTGTATTCTTGGGGTACGGTGATAAAAAGTTCGGTTACAGATTGTTGGATTCGACTAAGAAAAAGGTCATCAGGATCAGAGATATGGTATTCTTTGAAGATCAATACAGATGACATTTGTAAACCAGAGAAGAACCAGCCTAGTTCAGGTGAACTAGAGGATATGGATCCGGTTACTCCTCCAGTGGTGCCTGATGACGGGGGAGTACAGCAAGGTGCAGAGGACGAGGAAATTCATACGGAAGATGGACCGGGGGAGTAGCCCCCACCTGATCCACCTGTTGAGCCACATGTGAGGAGGTCATCTAGGGACAGACAGTCATCCAAGAGGTACTCGCCGTATGAGTACATTATACTCACTGATGGGGGAGAGCTAGAAGATTATTCTGAGGCCCTAGCCGACCAACATAAGGGGGAGTGGTTGAAATCTATGCAAGAGGAGATGGAATCCTCACATAAGAACCACGCCTATGATATGGTGAAATTGCTTAAGGGCAAGAAAGCTTTGAGCAACAAGTGGGTGTTCAGAAAGAAGGTTAAAAAGAAGAATTCACAAACGAGGTTCAAGGCCAGACTTGTGGTGAAAGGGTTTGGTCAGAGGAAATGTATAGACTTCGAGGAGATATTCTCACCAGTGGTGAAATGACATCCATACGGGTGTTGCTTAGGTTGGTGGCTAGCATGAATTTGGAAATAGAATAGTTAAATGTTAAAACTGCATTCCTTTATGGTGACTTGGAAGAAGAGATCTACATGCACCAACCAGAGGGGTTCGAAATCAATGGCAAAGAGCATATGATTTGTAGGATAATGAAGAGTTTGTATGGGCTGAAACAAGCTCCACGGCAATGGTACAAGAAGTTCAACTTGTTTATATTAAAACGTGGATATGACAGAACGGAGTCGGACCACTGTGTGTTCACGCGCAAGTTCTTAGATAGTGATTTCTTAGTTTTGCTGTTATACGTTGATGACATGCTTATCATGGGAAAAGACATCAAGAAGATTGACAGGCTGAAACAGGAGTTGGGTAAGTCGTCCACGATGAAAGACTTGGGCCCATCTAAGCAGATCCTAGGAATGGAGATAACCCGTGACAGAAGCAGCAGGAAGCTTTGGCTGTCACAAGAGATGTATATTGAGAAAGTCCTAAAGCGATTCAATATGAATGCAATGAAACTAGTCAATACTCTACTGGATGGTCACTTCGGATTAAGAGACAGACAGTGTCCCAAGACGAAAACAGATGTGGATAAGATGCAAAAGATACCCTACGCGTCTGCTGTAGGAAGTTTGATGTATGCTATGGTGTGTATGCACCGAGACATAGCATATGCGGTTGGTGTTGTCAGCCGGTATCTTGTCAATCCTGGCAAAGAGCATTGGGCAGTGGTGCAATGGATACTACGGTATCTAAGAGGTTCATCCAGGGTGAGCCTATGCTATGGTGACGGAAAACCTATTTTAGAGGGCTACACAGATGCGGATATGACAGGTGACATAGACTCCAGGAATTCTACATCGGGGTTCATGTTCATGTTTGTAGGAGGAGCGATCTCATGACAGAGCAAGCTGCAGAAGGTCGTAGCATTGTCGACGACGAAGGCCGAGTACATTGCGGTCATAGAGGCATGTAAAGAGATGCTTTGGATGAAGAGATTCATACAAGAACTTAACCTGAAGCAAGAGCATCACATAGTCTATTGCAATAGCCAAAGTACTATACACTTGAGCGAGAATCTAAGTTAGCACTCCAAGTCGAAGCACATAGAAATTCAGTATCACTGGATCAGGGATACTTTGAAATGGAAGGTGTTACAGCTTGAGAAAGTCCACACGGACGATAATGGGTCAGACATGATGACCAAGGCATCGCTCAAGGGCAAGTTCGAGGTTTGTAGAAACCTGGTTGGCTTGAAGAAGACGAACTCCTCCTGAGTCGGAAAGGGGGAGATTTGATGAGATTTTTCCTTCTCAGTGAGAGGAGAGAGCAGAGTTCCTCGACTGATCGAGTGAGCTGCTCGACTGGTCGAGTGGGCCACTCAACCGGTCGAGTGGTACTCGACTCAAAGTATATCGAGCAATGGGTTTTGGATCTTTGAGGTGCTCGACCAGTCGAGGGAGGTGCTCGACCGGTCGAGGTTACGTAGATTTGAATCCGGATTTTGTGCGGACTGCGGAATGTGATGCAGTTTCGCAAGAGGTGCGAAAGAGAGTTGCCTAAACTATAAATAGGGGTTCCTAGGGTTTTTCTAGGCAATGGAAGGGAGTTTCCTAAAGCTTTGCAATGGTTTGCTGAAGGGTTTGTGGCTATCAAAGTGTGAGAGAGAGAGAGAGAGAGAGAGAGAGAGAGAGAGAGAGAGAGAGAGAGAGAGAGAGAGAGAGAGAGAAGCTTGTGGAAGGGAGGTTCTGCTCGTAGAGGTGATCTACTGTGCACTTAACATCTCAGTGCTTCTACGTCCTCGTGATCAGTGAGATCTCTCCATTTTTCTTATTCTCTTATTGTTTATCTACTTCTGCGTGAGTGAAGAAGGTTTGATCCAAACGATGTGTGCTTGTGATCGGTTGTAACGTTCTACTTCATAGTGGATTGTTGCTTTACACTAAGTCTCGTGGTTTTTACCTCTTTGAGGGTTTTCCACGTAAAAATCTCTTGTGTTTTGGTTTGTGCTTTGATTTATTTCATTGCTTTATTATCCCATAATTCCGGTGTTTTTGGGAGGCTAGAACCTAAGGTTTTGTGCAACGGCCCCCAACGGATCAACTCGTGCCTTCCATATATTGGTGACGGGATTTGTAACAAAAATCACATGTATCAGGCAACCATACCTTTTGTTATTTGCTGCCCTCACCTTTGAAGAATTGAATGTTATTGATCTAATGGCTTGGATCATCTGAAGAACGTACATTTTGGAACATCTTACAACCATAGTACAGAAACTATAGATGAAACGGTCCTGATTGAGAATGGTACAGAAGTAATGGCTGACAAGTACTGTATCATCTTCGACATCAGCACCATGAAAATGGTAGCCTCCACCATGAAGTTCACCTTTCTCGGCTGTTGACATTTGTATGTTGAGTTAGAATGCCCATCGCTTGGTTGTGAATTGATTACAATGGTGTGGTCCACCTGATGTGCAGAACAGCCTATCATTTTCTCACCAGGTGACCTTCATGGTGGGACCGAACATATTCATGGTACTGATCATGTCTTACACAAGCGGCATGTTGATCGAAACCACAACTTGTGGTCCACCGTATTTCTGGACAATAATCAAGGCCGCGTTTATAAGAAGGGTGGATCACAACTTCTTTGAATTATTTGCCATCCAACGAGATTTGAATCTCTAACGACCGTTATTTTGTTTCTGCCCATTTACAGCTTTTGAACTTCTTTTGGTTGAATGTGGACGGTTGGTGTATTTTCTCTTCTGTCTCATCAAAGGAAATTTTGGGTAGCCTCATACCACAAATAAAGAAGGAGAAATTGACCACTGTAATCCCACCTTTTAACTAGCGTCTTTTCTGCACTATTTCAAACTTATTTTCCCAGTCTAAACCTCTTATGTACGGACAGACTGATTGAGGACAAAAATACCCCTGCTTTTCGCAGAAATAGCTTTGAAAAGTAGGGATGTTTTTGTCCTCAATTAGTCTATCCGTACATGAAAGGTTTAGACTGGAAAAGTAAGTTTGGAGAGTTTGGAAAAGACTCTGGGTAAAAGGTGGCATTTACAGTGACATAAAAAAGAGAAAGATGTCGATACTCTGGCAGAGTGTGATGGATGATACTCAGGCACTTAAATTTTCCTTAAAATTTTGCATACCTATGATACTAGTTATTTGATTAAACTATCCAAATTATGGTTCCCAGTCTGGATATATCATGACCTAAAAGGTTATGCGCTTATTTGAGTATATAACTAATAGATTGGTGGACATTTATTCGACAGTTAAAAATGAAAAATGTCCAATGGCCTTTTATCAACCAACAATTGTCCATGAATTAGAGCTAGGCTAATATTTTTCAGCCAATATAATCTTCCAAATTTGACTTAGGAATAGTGATTTCCACTATTTAATCAGTTCAATTTGATTTAATGTGAGCCATCGTTACAATTTCTAAGTGCCTGTGTATCAAGCATCATATGCAGCTGGACTATCCAATAACTCCACAATGGAAAGTGAGGATTGTCCAGCCAAGGAAATTTCGTCGCATTATTCGTGGGCGGTGGGATGCAGCAGATCTAGGTCTTGATTTTGCCATTATGTAAGCCTAACTTGTCAGAGCTATAGTGAGTTTCTTTAGAGACTTTAGAATCCAATCATTCATTCATCCACACAACATAAACAAGGTATGGTGCAAGAATCATGCCAATCAGATGATGCTAACCCTTTAAATAGGGCCAATTTGTTACGACAATCTATTATTTATGATCTATAAATTACATAATTAGAATTATCAAATTAAAGTGTTACTTTGGTATTATAAGAAATATAAAATATCATCTATCTGATAAATGTTTCAAGATCATGAGTGGAGTTTATTGTGTTTCTACTGTCAAAACTGTCAATTTTTTATTATTAGTTTGGAGCTTAGAGTCACCCAATTTATATGATTTTTGCACCATGACTTGCTCTTAGTTATACGAATAAATGAATGGTTTGGATCAACAATAGGCCAACCCTATGTGCCATTTAAAAGGCTCACCTCTCATGAAGGTGGGGCGATGGCAAAACCCAGTGAATATGCTGAGTTGGTTAAATTTTCAAAAAAATCTCATATTAATATTTGTGTAATTTTGTAATAAAACTACTCATATTTCACACAATATCATCACAATAACATGGTGTAATTGTTTTTTTTGTGAAAATATTATGAGATTTTTAAAATCCTGATGATTTTTGTCATGGTAGTAAGAATTGCTTGAGAATGCTGTGGATAGCCTCGGCGAGCGTCCTATGATAGTTTTCAGGCTCATGCTTTGGCAATCAAATTCATTGCCCGTTTGATAGAGTGGTGGATTGACTATGCCTGAAATTATATATCCCTGCGAGACAAGGTTGGTCTGCATTCAACTCAATAATGGCTAAGATTTTATGACCATAGTTAGCAATTTAACATAAATGTTTGGATTCATTTGGTGTAGGTAATGAAAAATACAATTATAAGTTTGGCAATAAAAATAAAAACCTCAGAATGTCAAAGACATTCAGATATAATATGGTTTTACTTGAAAAGTTTGAAACAAAAAATATAAGCTAATTGTAGGATTAGCTGGAGACTGTGAAGTGTCTTATACGTAAGTAGAAGTGGTGATTTAAACTTCAAAACTATACCTTTAAAATAGAGGACATAAAAGTTTAATAAAGAAGAAAAAAGGGATTGAATATTTTGAATTATATGTCAGAGGAATGGTTTTGAATAGAAAAAAAAAAAAGGGTGAACACATTGACCGTTTTAACGTGCATGTATAATATTTGTATGATATTTTATTTTTATTCTTTTACACACATGCTCACGTTAGAATAGGCACTCGTATCTATCATCTCAGTGTTGAAACCCATAAAGTCTACCATTGAGCATAAGTAGGGACCTAATATGTGTATGATACTAGCATAATTCAATGTTCACCTATAATACCCGTAATATATATATATATATATATATATATATATATATATATATATATATATATATATATATATATATATATATATATATATGCAAATTTATTATTTTTGTGGCTAGAATTCATCCAATCTTGAAGAGTCTTGGATCCTACTCCATCCATTGGGTGAAACAAAACACTGATTGGGATCAATATGTCCTTCATGCGTCATGATGAGAACCCACCTATTCTATAGTTCTTCTTTCTGAATAACATGCGCAATGCATCTTTCTCTTCCCCATTTTATTTTGATTTATTCCGTCAGAGGAAGCTTCCTGTGAAAGTGCCTCAAATTTCTAATTTTACCGAACCACGCTAAGACTTTTTTGAGGTCTTAAAATGTGCGTCTCTTAGTGCGGCATAATCGAAATGACATTGTCTATATATATATATAAAGTGGAGTTGAACGTTCTGGGGACCATTTCTTGTATGAATGACATCCAAGCCGCACAACAGGTGCATCTCATCTTGATGACCATACAACCTGAAAATCAAGCCATTCCAATCATTAGGTAGACCACACGTGAATTTGAAGGTTTTTTTTTTTTTTTTAATGGTACAGATTGTTTTCTATACACGGCCCACCTGAAGATTAGATCGACCTATTTTTTGTTTGTCTGATCACCACGTTGGGCTGTACCTCTTCCAAGGGTTAGATACCATACACACGCCACATGGGCATGCCCAACCATAACTGGTTTTTATAGAGAGAGAGGAGGCCCGATCCAATACAGCGCTTTGTATAAATAAAAAACCGTCATAAGGGGTATTTGAAATTATTGGTGCGAGTAGCTGCTCCCACTGCGTGTAGCCCGCACTCACACCTAGAGGAGGGGCACTGGTCCAAATATAAAAACTTTATTGGGCCACCTTTATGTGTTTTTATGAAATCCAATCCGTTCACCATTTTCTTCAGGTTATCTTAGCACTTAAGACAAAAAATTCAGGCTATTAAAAGTTAATGTACGCCACACCACAGGCTAAAGTGATTTTGGGATGCTGCAATTGAAACGTTCTTAGGCGCGATGAATGTCTTAGTTGAGGCTTTTTTCCCCTGCTGTTGGGACTCACGTTATGAAAGGATTGGATGGCATGTAAACATTAGGGTGGGCCCCATATGGTTTTCAATGGCTGGAGTCTCAAACCACACCGTTCCCTTTGATGTGGCCCATTTGAACTTCGGATCTACCTATTTTCTGAATTAAAATTCTAACTTGTGTTGGCAGAAATGATGGACGGAGTGGATGTTTCACCTATTCGGGGGCCATAGACCATTCGGTTTTTGAGAGTCTCTGTGTAGCATTAGCTGTGTAGTTGGTTTTGGAATATGCAGTAGGTTTTGGAAGGACTCCCCTGGCCCGTCTACGACTAGTCATATGGAGGGCGTACCTAAAACTAAGGGAGGACGACGTGGAGAGAACGTGCATCAGATCTACCCGTCCATCCAATACTCATGTGGGTCACACCATAGATAACGGTGTAAAATCATTTTTACGAAATCTAAATTCACGTGGTGTAGCCCACATGAGTCTTGGAATCAATTCACAATAGTTTGGTGCGTCAGATGAACGGGATTATACACACTACAGTAGACCCCACACAACTTGGACGATTTTAATGGTGGGATTTCCCGTATCAACTGTTTCATGTAGTGTAGCCCATCTGATTTTTGGGCCCCAGGCCAAACAGAAGGTTGCACAAGCGTTTTCCTGTGGAGAGAGCTTGCGTACCTCGTGCCTGGTACTTCTAACGTAAGGGGAAACTACATAGCGTGCATGAAATCTCGCTGTCCATCCGGTACACTGTTCCTTGTTTGGCCTTGATCCAGAATCATTCAAATCTCAGGTGGGCCATCTTTTTTTTTTTATTTATATAAAAAAAAAATAATTAAATAATTAAATAACACCTAAAACCTCTAAATTCATGTGGTATAACCCACCTCAGTTTTGGAACACCAAGAGGTAATCCTTTCATCATCGGCAGCCTGCCTAACGGACAGGGTGGATCTCATGAAATCACCAATAATGTGGTTCTTTGTTGCCGAAGAAAAAGGGTACTTGCTTGTTCTTGTTCCGCTTCACTTATATATAAGCGCTTAGACAAAATTTGAAGGACTTTCATTTACACTTCATCGGCCGTTGATGGATTTTAACGGGATCTCAATGCACATAAGTACAATTGGGAGTGTTAAAGTCTACTAAAATCCATCAAAATATGTCGAAGTCTATTGAAATATGTAAAAGTTTTTCGAAGTACTTAAGTACTTCAAAATTTCACAAAGTGTATGGAAGTTCTTAAACTTCATGCACATGAAATTCAACTTATTCGTAAGATTTGCCACCCAATGTTTGGCCCAAGTCTCAAAAATCAAGCCGATTCAAAACTTACATGAGCTACACCATAGGAAATAGTTGAGATTGAAATTCAGACCATTAAAATTAAAATCGTCCAAATTATGTGTGATTTACTATGGTGTGTATATGCCATACCATTTACTCAAATGATATATGCATTAGACTAGGATGAATGGATTCCTCAAAAATTAGGACAATCCGAGGCTCATGTGACACAAACCACATAATTTTACAGCTTTTAGATAAGATTTCACAGCATTCCCTATGATATGTTCAACCCAAGTCTTTCATTAGGCCAATGTTCAAGATGAAAAGTCATATTTATCTTGTCAAGGTGCATCATCTGAAGTGTATGTGTGCACCCCTCCCATTCTTCTTGGCGTCTAATTAGATTGTCGACCTTCATTAAACAGCATGTCTCACGTATTAGTGGGATTATACATTTGATATTTAACATGTGCTTAGCTAATCATCCATCATTACCATCAATTGAATCGAAACTCTCACATTTAATGTCGGCATAATTAATGAATAGTTCATCTTCAAATCAGTGCCAATACATGAACTTAAGCAAACTTCAACACACTTAAATGGACTTGGATAGATGTCGATGTACCTAAACAGCACGTAGATGCACCTTGAGGGACTTTGTTTGACTTGGTGGAAGTTGGTGATCTTTAAAACAACACTCAGACACACTTACAAGGATTTCAGTGGACTTAGGCAAATTTAAGCAGATTTTAACGAAATTCAATAGCTTCGATGAACTTTGGCAGACTTTTGTGGACTTTTAAACTTTGTTTTGACAAACTTCAGTGGACTTGGATAGACTTCGACAAACTTTGGTTGTCTTCGACAGAATTTGACCCACCGGAGTTTAGTGAAGTATGCTGAAGTTCACTAAAGTCATCCAAACTCTATCAAAGTCCAAAGTCCCGCAAAGATTGTCAACACGCGCCTGCTAAAGTGTGCCAAGTTGAAGTCTGCTGAAGCCCATCGAAGTGAGCCAAACTCCACCAAAGTGAGCCAAAGTTCATTGAAGTATGCCAAAGTCTGTTGGAGTCCATCAAAAGGCTATTTAATTGCAGCAAATTCAAACAAAATACATTTCTATGCATATAAGTGCAATGGTGTCCATTGAACTTTGTCCAATTAAAAGTTAAGTAGCCTAATTACCTCGCTATTGAAGATGAAGGATTCAATTAAATGTCAATCGAATTATGTATCATCCATCACACTCTTAAAGACTATCCGAGTTTTTGCCCTCTAGGTTGGGTCTCTGTCAATATAGACATATTTCTACGTTAAGTTTAATGCACAAATTGATGTGTGGGCCTCACTATTGTTTTGATGACATCCAATCCATCCATCATGTGTGCTCCCTCCAAATCCCGTTGGATCATAAAAATCAAGTTGATCCAAATTTTAGGTGGGCTACACCATGTAAAATCATGCCTAAAACCTTTAAAATCATATGTGGCAACCTGAGTTGTTGAATGGCCTTTTTTTTATATATATATACATTCATGCTATGATATGCACCTTTTGAATGTTTTAAATGGAATATACTACACACAACAGCTCCACATATAATCTAGAAGGTTTTTAATTGATGTAGAGCGGGTTGCGGACAGTTTCATGGCCAAGATGGATCAGAAAAGGCCCGGTCGACGACAGAAGTGGTCCGGACCGTCGGACCTTACATCGGGCGTATCTCGCAATCCGAAATGAGTTACCTAACGTAAAATATATGATTTTGGGGTAGAATGAGCTATTTTAGCCAACCAACCCTGCTATGCCTAGTTGCGCAGTTTGGAATTGCGAAAAACTCCTGGATCGACAGTCGTTTTCCTGTTTTAATTTCATTTTCATTATAAATAGTAAGTTTTAGTTTGATTATATCTCTTCATCCGTCGGGCTTTAAGAGTTGCGTCCAACGTGAAAAGAGCTTAGAATAATTAGGAAAACGGTTTGGTGAAGCCAAATAGGACACTTACTATTTTTGGCCGAAAACCTTGCGCACTAGTAAACACGACCGTCTATAAATAGTAAGTTTACTATTTATAGTAAGTCGCGAATTCTAGGAGTTTTAGTTGTAGTTTGATTCTGATTTCTTTCCCATTGCTTGGTACCCCTATTTAAAGGGTTGTGAACTCGTTTTTAGTTATCAATTAATCAATTTCGAATTTCTTAGAATTTATTTCTATTTTCTGCTTTCTTTCCTCGTGGATTCGAGAAGTCTCTGTGAGGAGTCCAGAGAAGCTCCGTGGATTCGGAGTAGTTATCCTCATCACGTTCATCCCTACGTCAATTGGTATCAGAGCGAGAATTTCCCTCGGGCCGATGGCAAACAATGAAGGTATGAATCAAAATCCTGTGGACGGTGATCTAGGGATTCGTTATCTTTCGGAAAGAATGAAAGCTTTCCACCGGGAGAGTCAGTTAACCATTAACCATGCAAGGGCTGCAGGAAACTCTCGACCGTCTTGCGGATGCGCTACTTTCGCCCCGAGCCCTAGGCGGTGCTCCACCACCCATGGTTGTTGTATGACGTAACCCCGATTTCTGTAGAGCACTACTAGTGGCAAACCGTAGGGCTACACCAGATGATTCAAGTTCTAGCGACGAGGACCTTAATGAGGGTTTTGCCTGACGACCAATCCATGGAGGCGACCATCTAGATCGTGCTGAAAAAGAATATCGAGGTAAGGCTGAACTTCCTAGTTTTAATGGTTTATTACGTAAAAGAATTTCTCGATTGGCTAGCCAAATTAGAAAGATATTTTAATTATATAGACGTACCAGATCATAAAAGGTAAAATTGGTAGTGTTTAAATTAAAATCTGGTGTTTCTGCATGGTGGGAACAATTATAACTCTCACGAGCTCGTTAGAACAAGGCGTCCATCTCATCATGGCCACGGATGAGACGTCTTTTTCTGTCACGATTTCTCCCAGTGATTATAAGCAAATATTATTCTAGCAATATCAAAATTGCTGACAAGGAAATCGAACTGTCATAGATTACACTGAAGAATCCTAGAGGTTGGCTACACGAAACGATCTGTCAGAATCTGAGTAACAGAAGGTGACACGATTTATAGGTGGGTTGTGACCGACAATTCAGGACCGAGTTCAGATGTACTCAATCGGGAGCGTGGATGAAGCAGTTTAATTGACGGGTAGGGACAGAAACACAACTTGCAAGAGCTCCTGCTCGTCCATATCCTTCAACTCGACCCCCCTGACGGGTCCCACGCAAGATCCAGTGCTGGCACGAGAAAAAGATCCAGTAAGAGAACGTCCTTAACCTCCTACAATCGCAAATCGTGATACGGGGAGCGGCTCATTAAGACCTCAACGTGCAGCACCCACAACAGCGGGTCCGAGTAAGATTTCAAATCCTTATGCTTGGCCAAGGTCGAATAATTATTACCGTTGTGGCCAACCAGGCCAATTATCAAACACTTGTCCTCAACGTCCCGCAACACACTTGACTATAAACAAAGGGGGCACTGAAGATGAGGTCGCAGAAGAAGACCATGGCTTTGATGAACATGAACAAACCACTGAAGAAATAGCAGGTGATGATAAAGTGACGGGCGAAGATCGTGGCGAATTTCTAGTTGTGAGGCAATTACTTTATGCCCCACGAAAGGAATTACATCCACAGCGACACAATATATTTCGTACTCAGTGCACTGTCAACGGAAAGGTCTGTGATGTAATCATAGACAGTGGTAGTAGCGAGAACATCATCTCAAGAGTGATGGTGGACAAGTTGCAGCTACCAACGACGAAGCATCCTTCCCCATACTTAATTGACTGGATAAAAAAAATGAATGAGATCAAGGTAACTAAACAATGCGCTATCTCATTTTTAATTGGTAAAAATTATAAGGATCAGATACTTTATGATGTGGTCGATATGGCAGCTTGTCATATGCTACTCTGTCGACCCTGGCAGTCAGACCGTGATGCGACCCATCGGGGACGTGATAATGTGTACATATTCATCAAGGATAGTCAAAAAATAATCATTGCCCCTATGGCACCAGAGAACCACCCTAAAACTTCTAAAGTGGATGGGAGTTTCCTCTTGACCATTTAGGATTTCATGGAGGAGTCCAAGGAAACCGACGAGGTGTACGCCGTAGCGGTGAAGGGCGAGGAAGAGGAACCCTTAAACATCCCTCCAAGTTTAAGACTATTGCTAAACGAATTCAAAGAAGTCTTGCCTGAAGATCTACCTGATGGATTACCCCCCATGAGGGACATCCAACATCACATAAACCTCGTCCCTGGGGCTAGCCTGCCCAATCGCCCTCATTATCAGATGAGTCCGAAAGAGTGTAAGATACTTCAGGGGCAAGTGGAGGAATTGATCCGTAAGGGTCTCTTGAGAGAGAGCATGAGCCCATGTGCCATACCAGCATTATTAACGCCAAAAAAAGATGGAAGTTGGCGCATGTGTGTCGACAGCCGGGTAATCAACAAAATTACCATCAAGTATCGGTTCTCAATACCACGGTTGGACGACATGCTCGATATCCTAGAAGGGGACAAGGTATTCTCTAAACTAGATCTAAGGAGCGGGTACCATCAGATTCGTATCCGTCCCGGTGATGAGTGGAAAACGACATTCAAGACCAATGAAAGATTGTATGAGTGACTGGTCATTAAAATATTACGGTGAGTTCTATAAGTCAATTTGTATGTTAGGATTATAGTTTCTAACACAAAGAAAGATGTGAAGGGATAAAGAGGAGATCACTGTTTTCTTAAGTGAATAAGACTTTGAATCCACAAGGTGTAATGGCTCTCGGATTTATAAGAGTTAATAAAATTAAGAAATACCTTATTGAAACTTGTCTCTCAAACAAAATTACAAAGATACAAATAATAAAACTAAACCCTAATTAAGAGTCTTAATGCAAATAAACATAACATTTTTTAAAATAATAAAACTTACTAAAAATAGAAAATTTCAATTTAACTATGTATGATGATTCCTGGCATGATAAAAAGCAAACCCTAAGAAAACATCAAATACTAAAACTTTAAGAACAAAAAGTTACGTCCGATCTAAAACTTACTAAAAATAATAAGTTTTTTAGTAAGTTTTTTTGAAAAATGGAGAACTTTAGTAGGAATGGGTCGTTTTCTCTTGAAATGGAGTGACATGACATACTTATGGCTGTCGGTTGGCCCCATAATGAAATTTCAGTCGAAATTCATAAATCGTGTGTCCCATAATTCATCCCGGATCAAAAGTAATGGTTGATTTATGATTTATGCTTTCAATAATAATTTTTCTCAATCTGGAATAAATTTCTTTGATTCGTACACGCCTAGGGCACAGTTACATCATACCCCAAGTAATACTGAGCCCAGATCTAATGGATTACGTCTGCTTCCAACCATTTGGGCCTTTTTCGGTCCATCTAGGTCAGGAATAGGTCCATGACCCACTCTATATTAGCTTCACATCCGCATCCTAATCCAGCCGAACCTTGAGATGTGACCCACCTGACTTTATGGACCTGCCTGATTTTTGGGCGCAATGACATGATAGATAGATTAGATGTCATTGAAAAATACAATGGCCCCACGGATAAATTTCTAATTTAATCTTAAGGTAGGAACCTTCTTATTGGATTTGAGAAAATCTTCGATACACTGACAAAGCATGATGGCTGATACACATGCACTTAGAAATCACCAAGGCATATGTGAAATACAAGTAATATGCTTAAATGGTACAAACTATGGGCCCTAGTTGAAATGTGGCATGAACCAGAAGTGGCACTTATTTGACCAACTCTTGGATTGACATGCATTTTTTGGACAGCTAGAAATGAAAAATGTCCAATGCTTGGTTCTATTTCAACAAACGAATGTGCATGAATCAGAGCTAGGATTGCTCGACCAGTATGATTTTGGGACTGAATTAGAGATGGTGAGTTACATACTATTTAGTCAGTTTAAGTTATGCATGACACGTCTACTGTTTTTGACTAACTGCGTATCAAGGTATCGAATGAACGGTTAAGCTTTATATTGGATCCACCCTAAAAAAATAAAAATAAATCTAGATCCTCTACTTGCCACAAGCAAAAATATTCCACTTTCTTACATCGTGATTGATCCACGTCATCATTAACATTGTATGATGATGTGGTCCAATTAGATTGCAACAAACAGGACTTTCCTACTTGTCGCAAGCAGAGCATCCAGAACACCCAGATCCATAGCTCAAGTGGTAGACTGAGTGAAAATACCATGTTTCAACACTGAGGTCTTGGCATTGATTCCCTAGTGGGGGTGGCTAACAGTGAAGTGTGATCTAACAGTGGGTGTACTAACGAGCTAACAAAAAAAGAAAAAGAAAAAAAGCAGAGCATCCAGATTCTTAAAAAAAGAGACGAGGGTAGGTTTGTTATCACACTCCAAGAAGCATTTTTTAGAACTTTATCAAAGTAGATGCGTTGTTTGGTAAAAATAAATTAAGGAATTGTGCCCTAAAATCACTTGATCTTTTGGCTTTCCAGAACCTTTATTTATCTATTTATTTATTTTTTGTTTTGGGTGTTGTTGTTGTCATTGTAACGTTAGGTAAACCTTTGGTTCTGTTTGGCTCGTTGACTACTGGGCCATCAATCACACGACAAGCAATCATTTTCATCACAGGCAGACAATGGGGTCAGCCCTTAGCTCAGCTGGACGGTGCTCTGTGTCCCAACGTTGAGGTGGTCGCACTGATCCCTTACCTAACAATAAATAAATAACTATATAAACAGTTGAATATGATATTCAACTTCCATATTTTAAAAAGAAGAAGAGAAATGCTAATTTCATATGGTTTATTTATTGGGTGGACCATACATGTACAAACAAATGGACAATTAGATTAATGATAACCAATAAGCTACCGTTAATATCTATGTTGCATGCATGATGAACAAATTACCTCTTCTTCTTCTTGTTTTTTATTTTTATTTTTAACAGTGGGATATTTCAATAGGGGAAGCCCACATACTGACCTACCATTAATTAATGAGAGGTCATGGGGTCCAGCCTATTGGGAAATGTATACTCTACTGAGGCGAGGAGGATCTGATACATCGTGATGGTTCTGCCATCCAAACTGTTGATCTGATGGGTCCCACCATGGAAAACTATCGAAAGGTTAGGATCTTCCTGCTCGTGAAGTATCACGGACAAAACGCTCTAGAGCCCATCTTATGGACGGCTGCGACCACCTGTGCCAATAGAGCAAGCTATGTACTTTCTGATGCATGGAAACTAAATAGATACTTGGGTTGTATCAGGTTTTAAGGTATTGCATTAAACCAGTAAGTATCACCTGATTTGAATTATTGGTTTCGTTCATAAACAATACAGCTATATTTGCCTCCAGAGCACTCTAATAGGAGGTGATATGGAAAGATTCAACATGAAAACTAATTTTTAATTATTTAACAACCTCATATTGAAGTAAATTGTCTTTCTTGACGTGGCCTAATGAAAAAAGTGTCATGTCGGTACCGACATCGGAATGGTGCCCATAATAAAGGGAGGAGATTTTTATGTGTGAAATGACCTTGTGCCCATGGTAAAGGGAGGAGATTTTTTTGTGTGAAATGATGATTTTTCCTTTTTATTGCACGATTCACTTTTGATACGCATGCATGGCCTGTATCAAGGGCTACAATCGATTCTTGTATTACAATAGTCAACATTTAACTTAAGAAGGCAAACTATTGAAAGGTTAAGATCTTCATACCCAAAATGTTTCACAGGCAACACTCTAGGGCCCATCCAATCGACGGCTAGGACCATGACACGGTTGGCTCAACCTATGCCAATTAGGGGTGTACACGAGTCGATCCGAGTTGACCTGGGCTCAACCCGGCCCGGCCCAGTCACCAGCCAAACCCAGCTCGAACCCAGCCTAGCCCGGTCACCGGGCCAACCTGTCCAGCCCAAACTCGGCCCGATCAGCAATCGGGCCGAGTTCGAACCAGTTTCGAACCTTACAACAAGTTCATGGGAAGGGCTTTGACAGGTAATCCGCGTTCCATTACAAGGCCCTTGATCAACGGTTTAAATAGTTGAACTATAAAGTCTACAAAAAATCTAACTAGTCAGGACATTATAATTCTTTTTTGTATTTGAATGAATCTAGGCTGTTCAAGTTATACGTCTGTGAGGTGGATGAGTCACTGTCACTTCAAAGATGGGCGGTGAACTATCCCAGAAGGGTAAAAGGGAAAGGGACAGGTAGGGTTTTGAAATATATATATATATATATATATATATATATATATATATACACACCACACACACACACACACACACACACACACACACACACACACACACACACACACACACACACACACACACACACACACACACACACACACACCACTTGACCGAGTCGAGTTTCGGGCCGAGTCGGGCCGAACTGGGACCTATCCGAACTTGGCCCGAACTCAGTTTCGGGCCGAAGAAAATGGTCTGTCTCGACCCGAACTCAGTTCCGGGTCGGGCCGAGTCGAGCTTTTTCGGGCCGAGTCGACCCAGTTAACCAGGCTAGTTCGGTTCGTGTACGGCCCTAGTGCCAATAGAGTAAACTATGTGCTTTTAGATGCATGCAAAAAAGATACATGGGTTGCATCCTCTGTTCAAGGTTTTAAAAGTATTGTATTAAACAAGTATCACCTTATTTGAATTGGTTTCATTCATAAACAATACAACCGTGTTCGCCTCCATAGCACCCTAATACGAGGCAATATAGGAAGATTCAACAAGAAAACCCATTTTCAATTCTTTCCCGGAAAATTGCCTTTCCTGACATGGCCTACAATAAAGGGATGAGATTTTTCTACGTGAAATAATGATTTTTTATTTTTTATTTTTTATTTTTTTATTTTTTTAATTTTAAATTTTTTTTATTATTTATTTTAAACTTCATCGTCCACTTTTGACACGCGCATATTACTCATGTCAGAGGTTATAATGGATTCTTGTAACCTTAGTTATATCCAATTCAGTTTTGCCTTACATACTCTATTAAATGCAATGCGAGTGTTGTTTACTCTTAGTCTTACTCGGGTGATAGACTCTCAGGAGTTTCAACTCTCGGTCAAGGGTTCGAATACCCATAGGTGGTGAAATTCCACTAGTGTGAGTGTGTGGGGGTGTGTGTGCGTGTGTAAATAATAATAATAAAAAATGCAATGTGAGTGTTGTTTAGCCAAACTAGTTATAGATAGTAGCATCAATGATTATTATTGATTTTTTCTTTTTTAAATAAATGTTCATTATACCATTTAAAATTAAATTACTCTTTTAAAGCACCCTGAGTCTAAAGAGAAATGTTAGAATAAATTAACATAACCCTCTTATATTAGGAATCTTTTATAATTGTTAAGATGTATATTTATTAAAGTCTTTCAAATGTCCATAAACCTTCCACAACTTCTATATATTTTACTTAATATTTAAAAAAAAAAAAAAAAGTTGTGATTTCAACAATTTAGACTCATGTGCCCCAAGTGAATGAGATGAGCCTTGCCTTTAATTAACAAAGTCCACTTTTGTCACATGTCAATATGCTTTCAATAGGGTAGAGCGCTCCACATCTCATCCTGCCTATTTGTGGCTCACACAAGTACTGTAGTATTAATAAGGCCATGTAAGAAAGGCGTTATATATAGGTTATTGTGTTGACTACTGGACATCTGCTTTATATATTTGTCGTGCCATCTCATATTAGAATATTAACTTAAAAGTAAGGCACATCTAAAACTTAAATGGGCTACACGATGAATTGGTCATCTCTCTCTCTTGTATGCACTTGTGTCCGCACTTTCCCCTCCATCTTCCATCTCTATACACTTGTGTCCGCACTTTCCCCTCCATCTTCCATCTCTATACCCTATGCTCCCCACATGCACACGTGCCATCCCTCCTATTTGTCGATATCCCTTCCAGTATCACAATTTCACTAGCATGCATTTGAGTCATCTAGGTGTAGTCGAATACTGACCGTCGGATCATGGTGTGATGGTGATCAGATGGCAGTGGGTGATGGGCCAAGCCATTGGGACTCAATGAAACTTTGATACTCTGGAAGAGTAGGATGGTTAATATATAAAGAAATTACACACGTGGAATATAGCAACTTTAATTAAAACGTCGTGGTTGTCAACTTCGGTGACCTTTAAAATGAAAATTACACTGATTTGATTTCCTAATTGGGTGATTTGAGGTCATTGAACTAAAGGTGAAATGAAAAATAGTCAGCCGTCCTAAATCAACCAAAAATGACCCTATATGCTAATCAGAGTTTTGGATCGTATGATACAGACACAAATGCGCACCGAAACATGGTTACTATACGTGGCATCCATGCATGTCGGTTAAAGAGGGAAGCGGATTGGCTGATGTATATAGCTGGTGTATTGACGTCAGCAAGTTCTGTGGTTCCCATCATGAGGTATGTGTTATATCCAAACGGTCCATCCATTTGGCGAGCTTGTCTTAAGGCTTGAGCCGAAAAATAAGACAGATATAAAAGTCAATTGGACCACACTACAAAAAGAAGTAGGGGGTTGAACGTCTACCATTAAGACCTTTTCGGGGTCATAGAAGTTTCAGATCAATATGAAATTTTTTTTTCTTGTGACTTTATGAATAGATTGGATGGAAAATAAACGTTACGGTGTGCCCTACAAATTTTTAACGGTGAAAATCATTATCCTCACTGCTATTTTTGGTGTGGTCCATTTGAACTTTGGATATGATTCATTTTTTTGTCTAATGTTCTAAAATGATGTTGAAAAATGGATGAACGTTGTGGATATAATAGATGCATCATTGTGGGGCCATGTAACTTTGATCTCCTTTGAACCGTTTTAACAACTCCGAGCTCGAGGAGCGTTCGGCGCTCGTCTTCGCACGACACGTATCTACCCAGCTATATAGCTGGTGTGTGGTACACCAGCCAATCCGCTTCCGAACCCGATGATGTGCTGGTCCACCACATCGATGGTTCCAATCACCACAATGTTGACTTTCTTAGGATTTTTTTAAGCACGCCTACTGTAGCATCTCGCCTGTCATGTACAAATATATCCGTTTTACCCTATTACACTGTGACCGGTCATTAATCTGATAGGTAGCATTCATACAAGCTAATCGAGACCGTTCAAGTCTTTAGATCCTGTACCCAAAAGTTACAACTATTAGGCAATCTCAACCATCTAATTTGTCCAGTGAATTTTTATCATTGAGCTTTTCCCCATTATTACTAATCATCCCGAGGCAATCTACAACAAGTACTTGTAATACCTTATTAACTTTGTGTCTGTCTTCTCAAAAGTCAAGACGAGCTCACCAAATGGATGGACAATTTGGATATAACACATACCTATCAAAACTTGCTGACATCAATACAACAGCTCTATAGTTGGTGTGAGGTACACCGGTCAATCCGCTTCCCATTAAAGCAGCAAGCCCCCGCACCCAAGGAGATCACCTAGCATAAAAGTCAGGCTCAGGTGGGCCATGACATTGGAATCAATGTACAATCCACTGTGTGACTCAAGATGTACAATTAGCCCACCTAGTGATAAGATGAATATGATTTTCAAGAAGGGTGATGTTTGCAGGAAAGTCTTTCGTTTTTATGGTACTGATTTCCTAAACAGGTGCCATTTTGCATTAAAAATGGTACAGTAACACAAGTTATATATAATACAACATTCCATAGGTAATCAGTTTTTTTTTTTCCCTCTCTTTATAGCCATCCATTTGATGGCTATCCAATGGATGGTTACGATCACCACCAGAGGGTTGCTAATTTATGGCAAAAGTTCGGTGTAACAAAGTTCTCGGTACTTACTAAGGGAGTTATATGATATATTCTTTGAGTGTGGATATTCACTATGCTCTTAGTGCCACATAAGGGTGCACATGAGACTGATAGAATCCGTAAATTGGACTGGAACCGACCAAACTGCAATTTTGAAGTACATCAGTTTTGATTCCGGTTCTGAAAATCAAATAACCGATTAGGCCGGTTTGGCTCTCGGTCTGAGGTTATGTAGAGCCGAATTGAACTAGAAATCGAACCATAGAATCGAAATGTAGAACCGAACTCAGAATTGGACCATTTCAAGCAATGAATATATATATATATATATATATATATATATATATATATATATATATATATATATATTAATTGGACTTATCTTAAAGTTATTTTATGAGTTTATAATATATTTTAGTTGTCTACTTGACTCATAATTTATGGACATGAGTCCTTTAATTATTTCCGTGAATGTATTTTTACACACCTTACACAATATCTAGGCCATTCATCAAATGGATTAATACAACATGAAAGGACATGGGTTGGATTTTTTTTTTTTTATTCTTTTAAAATTATATGCAATTGGGTTGGATTATAAAAAGACCAAAATTGTAGAACGAATCGATTTTTACAGTTTGGTTCTGATTTAGTTCTAAGGTGCAAACGGTCTGATTCTGATTTCGATTTTCCTGATACGGTTAGGAACAGTTCGGTTCTAGTTTCACCCCAGAGCTAGAATCAGAACCGAACCGATCCGTGTGCACCCTTAGTGCCACAAATATAGCTGAGAGTTGAAAATACGGCAATAAACATACTTCATTAGACTTTCAAAATCTCAGCAGATTTTAATTTATTATGTTTTTATCATGAAAATATCAAAATATTAACTAAAAAATAATAAAAATGTTGAGGAATTTGTTAATAAATTGTATATTTAAATTAATAATACACAATAAATAACGATTTTTTATGAGATTTTTACCAATAATATATTAAAGAAACCTCAAATTTTAAAAATCTCTTGTGAAATTTTGCGGCTGAGAGCGAGATTTGTACTGTAGCTGCTCTGAAGAGCAACAGTAGTGGATTTATTAATAAAACGGACGGTGTATCGCTATTTTACTTTATTTGCAGCCTTGACATTCCTTTCACAAAGTGCGTCTGCCTCATCTAAAGTAATATCAAAGTAGATATCCTTTCTTTTCAATTGTTTCCAATGGAAAATTCTCAACCCTACGTTTAGTTTGTGTGGTGGGCCACACACTGCGATTGAGACTTGCGTTTTGACAATATTAGTAGGTGATGTATGAAGAAAATAGACAGGTCTTGAGTGTCATTAAAAATACTGGTATCTTATCTTAATAAATTGTATCTAGACACAATTACAAATATAAATATAGCATAAAAAATAGCTTCCGTCTTGGTGGGGAAGTAGATTAGGTGCAACACGGGCATTACCCAAGACGGTGCGGCCCTTACCGTAGGGCCCACCTTGATGCATGTATTCTATATTCATGCTGTCTATCCATTTTTCCATATCATTTTAGAGCATGAGTTTAAAAAAAAAGCAGATCTAATTCTCAGGTGGACCATACCATAGGAATCAGCTGTGATTGAATGCCAAACCATTAAAAACTTCCTAAGGCCCACTGTAATGTTTATATGATATTTATTTTTCATCTAACCTGTTAATAAGGTCAAATAAATCTGGATGAAGGAGAAAACAAATTAATATCAGCTTCATCCAAAACTTATGTGGCCCATTAATGGTCAGTCACTACTATTTCTTATGATATGGTCCACCTTAGAATTGAATTTTTTTCAGTTTTTCGGATCATGCTCTAAAATGATTTGACAAAGCGGATGGACGGAGTAGATATAGAGTACATGCATCAAGGTGGTCCGCACGGTAAGGGCTGCACTATCTTGGGTGAGGCCGGGGCTGCACCTATCATGCTCCACTTAGTGGGGAAACGGATTGGCTACTCCCCCACCATCTCCGTGGCTGATGGTCGGTACTCTGTGGGCCCTACTATCATGTATGTGTTTCATCCATGCCGTCCATCTATTTTTATGGATCATTTTATGGCTTAATCCCATAAACGAGAGGGATCAAATAAATCTCAGGTGAACCACACCGCATGAAAACAATAGTGATTGGATATCCACCATTAAAATCCTCCTAAGGCCCACTATACTGTTTATTTGACATCCAATCTGTTGATTAGGTCACACAGGCCCAGATGAAGAGAAAAAGCAAAGATCAGCTTGATCCAAAACTTTTATGGCCCCCAAAATGTTTTTAAGGGTCGACCCTCATTCAACACTGTTTTCTGTAATGTGGTCCAGTTGAGATTTGGATATACCTCATGTTTAGACTCACACCGTAAAATGATCCGTAAAAATAGATGGACGGCATGGATGAAACACATACATCATGGTGGGGCCCACATAGCACCTACCACCAGCCATTGGCTGGTGTCAGGGGAGTAGCCAATCCGTTGGGAGGGTGACCCCGGAGGTGACATGGTAGAGCTGGATGAACTTAGACTACGGTAGAGCCATCTCTCCAGGGTACATCTGGCAGAGTGAATTGTCAATCGGGTCCATTCATATTATGGATTCTAGCATAGATGGGTTATGTTTCTAAAATCACACCTATAAGACAATAATATTCGTTTGATCAGAGGAGATCAAACAAGCAATGTAAAATAACCAAAATAATTAACGGAATCCAATATTAAGAGGGTAAAATTGAAGAAAACTGAAGTATAGGACTGTCTAGTAAGTTTGAGTTTTCAAACATTAGCTATCCATTCCAAGATTCATAGATGAGTGGGCCTGATTGATGCATGGACGTGCATTGCGGACAGATGGCTCTACAATATTCCGGTTCTCCTCTGCTATAACATTTAACTCGTGTTTTTTTTTTTAAAAAAAAGTTAGAAGCTCACGAACGCAAGCAACGTACGTACAGCCTATTAAAGAAGCTTGAGTCTCGATCCTCTCTTTATCCCGAACGGAGATTCCCTGTTTACATGTATTGTGATGGGCGCCGATTAGCTACTGACAGGTAGAGGGGCGAGACTAGATACTGGAGTGACGTCACCGAGTTATATGTGCCTATGTTATATATACGCCTTCCATCATTTGGAGATATCATTTTAGGACCATATTCAAAGAATGAGTTAAATCCAAACCTTCAATTGACCTAGCACAGAAAACTGTGGGGATAATGACGCCCACCGTTAAAAGCTTCCAAAGGCTGCAAAAGTTTTCTATCTAATTTTTTTTAAAACTCTTGATCAAGTTGGAAATCAAATAAGCATTACAGTGGGCCTTGGGATAGTTTCAACAGTAGGAATCACTCTTTATACTGTTTATCTCATCTTTTTTAACCCTTTAAAGTCGGATTTCAAATAAACATTATAATGAGCCTTGGGATAGTTTCAACCGTAGGAATCACTCTTTGTACTGGTTTCTGTAGTGAGTCAACTATAGATTTTTATCTTCCTAATTCTTTGGCTAATGCCTTAAAAAGATATCTCAAAATGGATGAATCGGTGTGATACAACACATACATCATAATGAGCCCACCTAAGTTGATGGCGTCGCTTTAGCAGTAACTTGCCACTCAACTTGTCACTCAACTTGTCGTATCTAATCGGCGTACTACTGTGATTGGGCTACGTCCCGCATTTAATGCAACAGTAAGAGATAAGGGGAAGCGGATAGGCTGTGTACCACACACCATCTATATGGCTGTTCTAGGTACGTGTTGTGCAACGACGAGCACCGACACTCTTGGAGCTCCGTGTTACACGAACGGTTCAAAGGAGATCAAAGTTACGTAACCTTACAGTGATATATTTATTGTATTTATGTCATTAATATATTTGTAGAGATCATTTTAAAGTATTATTCAAAAAATAAATAATATTTAAAGATCATTTCGACCATTCCACAAATAGCAGTGAAGATAATAATTTTCACTGTTAAAAAATTCATAAGCTACCGGAACATTTATTTTTCATCCAATATGTTTATAAGGTCACAAAGGCATACTTGAAGAGGAAAAACAAATTTCATATTGCTCTAAAACTTCTATGACCCCAGAGGCTAAAAAGAGTTTCAATGGAAGACATTCAATCCCCCACTGCTTTTTGCAGTGTGGTCCACTTGATAGTTACATCCATCTTATTTTTCATCTCAAACCTTGCAAAATGGATGAACGGAAGCAGTTGTATAACCGGTGTGAGGTACACCAGCCAATCCGCTTACGAGATAAGGTCGCGATAAGGTAGCACAATGACAATCCAGGAAAACAAGAAATCCATGTTGGTGAGGCAAACAAAGGATCCAGATTAGGCCATTGCAGTGAGGTGTCATTTGATAGTCTGGTGGACTTTGATGCTCCGAATATGCATGCACATAAATATTTTCAAGCGTGGTATATGTTATGGGGAGATCCGAACCCCTCATGATTCCGAAGCCTTAAGACATGTTACTCCAATCGGAGGAATCGCGGCCACTCGGATCAGACAAAGGTCAACGAAGGTCCATTTCTGACAGTTGGAAACACTATCTATTGAAAGGTCCGAACTGACTCTATACTCCGAGGCAGAGGTCGAGACGGATGTCCCTCAAGATGAACTTAGAAACTACCATAAGAGGACAAGGCCGATAATGTCGCTCGCCGATACGCACGATGAGCATATAATATATTACGCGATCCTTGGATTGCGCGCAATATCCTCATGATCTTCAAATCTCTTTGATTGAGGGGATCGTGCCGTGATTATCGGATCCAGACCATTCAATAGCTGAGTATAAATACACAAGGACGTCATTGCTATAGGTACGCAACATTTTACACTCTCCCTCTATCTTTCCAACTTAGACCCTGATTCCCTTGACCTGACTTAGGCATCGGAGGGTCCCCCGGCCTAGCCAGGGTCTCCTTTGCTCACCTTTTGTGTGTAGGACCAGGGTCCATTCGAGGAGCGGAGGGTCTTCCAATTTTGACATTAATAGTATACATTTTCCACAAATTAAACCGTTCAAATAGTGGGACCCAATAGTTTACATGGGCCATACAACACTAAAATCAAATTGTTAAATGGTCTGACCTTTAATTAGTGGACCATTGTTTGTTGAATCTAGACAATCAACTTCTTCTATTTGGACAGCCCACTGAATGTCTACTACTCGGCAAATTAAGATCATATATTCAGGCCCATCCAAAGTGGGCCACAAGTTGCTACATGTAATGTATGTGGCATTAATTCTGCAAGAGTATTGGATTTTCTTTCTCTATTTTATTATTTTATTTTGTTTTTATTTATTTATTTATTTATTGGGGATGTATTAAAGTTCTATAAAACAATGTCAACGAGGGATTGGGGTTTGGGAAGGTTTTTTTTTTTTTTTTTTATATATACTCTGGCAGAGTATGACTCTTAATACGCAGACACTGGAAGATTGTACACTACCAACCGTCGGCAAGTCACAGTCAGAGAATCAGACTCGTTTAGTAATCCTAACTTCTGAACGGTGGACCCTTGTTTGTTGAGAAAGGAATAATTTTTGGTTCATGGTGTACCTAACCTAAGGCCTTGGACAGTTTAGCTTGAATTATCCTGTAGGCAAACGCATGCAACTTCCAAGCGCCTGAGTATCATGCATCACTCTACCCGAGTATCAAAGTTCCTGTCGTGTCCTTTCGGGTGGAAGGTCGTCGTCTCGTCGATGCTGGGATGGGTGTTGGCTCTTCATTCAAAGAGGGTGTTTTGTCCTTATCCTAACTTGAGAAGACATTTTCAAATTTCCATTAGTAAATGTTGGGATTATAAGATTTCGAGACCAATTACGAAATGAGTTGAAGAGTCTGCGCATCCATCGAGGGAAGATTTCAGTTCTTAAGGAAATCAATGTCTTTGGCTCTTGCAAAATTTTTTTTTTTCCTTAAGGGTCAGTTTGGGCAGCGGGATTAGGTGGGATGGGATTTAAAAAACACAATTATTACCCATGGCTGGGATTGTCCCCTATTGCCATGGGATAAAATTAGTGTCGTGCTTTATTGATTATACGGTGGTACATTGAATGGATATACGCACCATCATTTGAAATTACTGAGAATAACACACGTGTTATATCTAAACCGTTCATTTGTTTTGTAACCTCATTTTATGGCATGGGCCTAAAACTGAGGTAGATCCAAAACTTATGTAGCCCCAAAGAAGTTTTAAACGGTAAGTATTCAATCCTTGTTGCTTTCTATGGTGGGGTCCACTTGAGCTTTAGATTTACTTAATTTTTCGGCCCATGCTGTAAAATAATCTTGATAAATGGGTGGACGGTGTGGATATAGCTCACACATCATGGTGGGACCTACACAACTTACCAAACATTGAGTGAAATTGGCACAACACCCAATGCAATTTCATTTAATGTAATTCCACGCTTTTCCATTCTCCCCGAACATGAGTGGAATTGGCATAGGAGCAGATGAATCCTATCCCACCTAATCCCTTCCAATCCCACCGCCGAAATTGACCCTTTGGGCGGTGGGATTAGAAGGGATTAGGTGGGATAGGATTCATTCCACTCCATGTTTGGAAGAATGGAAAAGCGTGGAATTACATTAAATGAAATTGCATTCTCCGTGCCAATTTCACTCAATGTTTGGGAAGTTGTGTAGGTCCCACAATGATGTGTGGGCTATATCCACACCGTCCACCCATTTATCAAGATTATTTTAGAGCATGGGCCAAAAATTAAGTAAATATAAAGCTCAAGTGGACCCCACCATTGAAACCAACCAGGATTGAATATTTACCATTGAAAACTTCTTTTGGACTACATAAGTTTTGGATCTACCTCATTTTTAGGCCCATGCCATAAAATGATGTTACAAAACAAATGAACGGTTTAGATACAACACATGTTTGTTATTCTTAGTAATTTCAAATGATGGTGGGTATATTCATTCAATGTACCACCCTATTATCAACAAAGCATGGCATTAATTTCATCCCATGGCAGTAGGGACCATCCCAGCCATGGGTAATAATTGTGTTTTTTAAATCCCATCCCACCTAATCCCTTCTAATCCCAATGCCCAAACTGACCCTTAGAAAAATGACTGAATTAAACCGGCATATATGAAGGAGAAATGGTCCGTTGCTTCAATCCCAAGCATCTGGCACATCATACTCAAAAATAAGACTGATTCAACCCTCAGGTGGGCCACACCTAAACCCACTTGAGTGTTGGAATGCTATGATTTTTGGGTTATTCTCAAATCCTGATGAGACACCTCACATGAATGGATTAGAGGCGAAACTCATGAGGGAGTAGCAGTGGAGATCAGGAGAGCTCCACCCACGTCGCTTACAGTGAGGCAAAAATGCTTGCATGCATTCACGTGGATGGGATCCACCCTGTCCATTAGGTGGCCATCTTAAGTTAGGCATTAATCCTGAACATTACATTGATCTAAAATTCAAATGGGCCTAACCATAGGAAACAACTAAATATGATCCAAGGGGTCATTTGGATGCGCATAGAGTCCTCAAGTTGTAAAGAAATAACAAGTAAGATTACCGGGGCTATTTGGATGCATGTATTTGCCGGTAAAAACTTTATAAACTGTAAATTTGAAAATTGATAAAAAGTTATATTTCAAATTAATTACTTGTAAAGTCTTTACAATTAAAATATATTATACATGTTAAAACATAACATAAGAGTTAACATACACTCATGATATATGGGGCTCATCGATGTGTATGGTACATCTAATATACCTATCATGTTCTTCCCTTAGTGCTCTCATACATATAAAAATAATTTTAAAAAAACAATTTATCCATCATTAAATGAACCACTGAAGAGAAGGATGGGAGGGATGCCCGTTGTTAAAAACTTTTAGATTGTATTTAGGACGACCGTGGTGGGTGGAAGACATCCAATTCTTTGAGTGTTTGCATGCTTTAATGCTCTTTTAGAGTCTTAAAAAAATAAAATCAAAGTTCTTATATGATTTGCATATTTTGAAAATTTTACCAATAAATTTTATGGTATGAATATTTACTTTATTTATTGTAAACATTTTACATTCTAAGCCAAACAAACCATCTATTTACGTGTAAACACGTTATGATTAAAAAATAAACAAAATAACATGTAAGCTAATTACATCTAAGACTCTTTTCAAATGTAATGTATTTACCACTAAAAAAAATTATATGCATCCAAATGACCTTAAAAAAATTATATGCATCCAAATGACCCTAAAAACTTCTAAATTCACATTATACAGGCCACTTGAGTTTCAACATAAACTATAGTCGGCTGGTCCCATCCGAACTCTTCCCCCGTGTGTAGCTTTCTTGGACTAATTTAACTTGATGGGCACTGTGGATCTTAAGCTGTTTTTTTTTTTTTTTTTTTTTTTCTCGTTAAATAATACTTGATTGATTATTGATTATGCATGTTTGAAATAGTTATGATAATTAAATTAGTATTGATATTATTAATACTGTGATTAGTGTAAATAGATAGATAAGGAAGTGAATTCCAAAGGCAATGGCGACTCTGATGTGCAAGTACCATCTACCTAATTATTAATTTTATAATTTTTGGGTAATTTAATCTTGATGAGACACATCAGACGAATGGATTAGATAGTGTGGGTCCTACACAAAACTAATGTGGGGGGTTACACCCAACAGATTCCTGGGTTGTGGCCTCTCTGATTTTTGTTTGATCACAATTTTTAGGTTGAATGGTTGAAATGAGGCAACGTAGCTGATGGACGGAGTGGATCTTATTAAAGTTGCAAGCGGCTCTCGCTTCGTGAAAGTAGCTCTGGTAGTATCCTGGCGAGAGTTACCCCAGCGCGGCTCTTTAAATGTCGTTTGTCGGTTCTACTCGGCATTCCGACCTGCTCTCTTTTGAAAAGCCTTCCTACCTCTCGCATCGCTCAGCTCTCTCTCTCTCTCTCTCTCTCTCTCTCTGTGTGTGTGTGTGTGTGGCTGGTTAGATTCGAGGGTCTTGAATATCCTTGGATTTTGTAACTGGATCTTGTAGATTCACGGGTTCTGCAAGTGGGTTTTCAAAATCTAGTCAAACCGTTCGGAATCCAGTTCGAATGTCTCGAGAATTCAGACCCAGGTGGAAGAAATGAATAGATTCTTCCATTGATGTCTCTGCTAAAATCTGCAATTGGGTTTTGAAGATTTACAGATTTTGCACTTGGGTCCTTGAAATCTCCTAGCACTGTTCGAAATCGAACTCGGAGAAAATCGAACAGAATTTTGAACTGATTTCCTGGTTAAAATCGAACAGATTTTTGAACTGATTTCCTGGTTTTTCAATTTACGTCGCTTCTGAAGCTGGGTCTTGTAGATTCGAGGTTTCAGCAAGTGGGTTTTTGAAATATCTACAAACTGTTTGAAATCTAGCTCGAAATGCATGAATTCAGAACCCCGCGTAAGAAAATGAAAAGGTTCTCTAATTGATCGCAGTCATTAATCGCTTGTTTTCTGCGGAATGGAAGAGAAAAGCGGAGTGAGGAAGGGATTGATTGGTACAGAAGAAGAGAAACTGCGTCGCCGAAGATTCTCGTTCTGGCCCGCCCCCACGAATCGCCCTCCTGGTTTCGATCCTCGTTTGAGATTTTTCTGTTGCGGTTCTTAAAAGATTGATTGCAGAGATGTGTTCTTATCCTGGTGATTTTGGGATTGTTTACAGCAACGAACTTTCAAGATATTTCAGTGGGTTTCCACAGAATGTTGGGTTTCGGAGTACGGGGCGAGGTGGGCTTTCATCGTCATCCTCCTCATTAATTTTGGATGGTGAGAGGGGGGAACTAGTGAAAGCTCCGGCGAATTTGATGCAGAAAGGGATTGCGGAGGCAAAGGCAAAGGCAGCTTTGAAAAGCCACAGCGAGGCAGAGAGGAGACGGAGAGAGAGGATCAATGCTCATCTCGCAACGCTGAGGAGCCTTGTGCCAAGCACTGATAAGGTTCAGGTTATTGAATTATTCTGTCCTTGTTCCATAGCTGATTTTTCTTTTCTAATTTCTTTCCATTTTTATTCTAATGAATCATTTTTTCTTAGTAGTTTTATTAAATTGAATTGGTTTGGAATGATTAAGTTATTTTTATTTGAATTTTCTATGCACTTTAACTGATGACATGAATATTTAATTCTCTGAAGAACGATCGATTCGATGAAATTGAATATCTGCAAAAGATCTATTGACTTCAATTCACTCTTTGGTTTATGTTTTTTTGAGGAAATAAATGAGGTGTTCGCCTCTTTGTTTGCAGCATGAACCTTAGCTATATGAACTAGGCATAAAACATATGAAATTGAAAATAGGAAATTGTTAACTGCTGTGGATGTCCCTTTTTTTTCTTTTTTTCTTTTTTTCTTGTTTTTCTTTTGTCCTTGACAATTTCGACTTATTTAGTCAATGAATTGAATTGGTTGTTGAGCCCCCTCTGCATTTATGGTAGTATTGTGAACATATAATAATCCTTCATGAGATTGGGAATTGTATAAGATGGAGATTTGTGTCAATATACCATGATTGGCTGTGATGGAAATGTGACAGAATTTAGCCATAATTGGAAAATAACACATTTTTCTAATTCTGGATCTTTGACTTTGTTTAAATAGTCTTATATTATTTCTATTATTTGGTTTACTGATTCTTTTACTTTTAAAAAATAAAAATAAATTTGGTTTAATGTTTGAGAAAATGGTATCATGGGCCTGGAAATTAGATCTCTTCATTTTCTGTGCTATGGTCCTGTTAAGATGTATCCCCAAATCAGGATTTGTTTCACTTCTCTGGCAGAGCCAACCCTCTCACGTTTGGGTGGCCTGGAAGAGAGAAACCATATTAGTTTGGGTGCCAGTTTCCATTTCCTGCTTTATCTGCATCAAATCTCAAGTGACAAACCCGATCTTACATCAGTCGTGATTGGGCAGAATTCACCCCATCGGTCACCTTTAGTCATATTATCAAATGTACCCTATCAGACTTATGATTGTTATTATTATTATTATATTTTTGACATGTTTCCTCAGTTTGGCTGCTCTTTTGACAATGATTCATTTTCCAGTTAAGGCATGTTTGTTTCTGTGCAATACCTTTGTAATGAAAACAGTATCTGCAGAATCCTACTTCGATGCCATTTCCAATACAAAAAGACGGTGTAGAATCCATTTTCAAAGTTAATTCACAGAAAAGGGGGAAGTCAATGCCTCTCAAAAAAGTCGACAGATAGATTTACAACTGCTTAAAGGAAATAAAGTGGCCATTTGACTGTTCACTTTTTCATATCTCTATATGAATCCACAGAGCCTGCATTGCAAACCGAACATACAGATTTCCCCATGGAATAAACAGTTTTCCATTCCCTGTGATTCCATGCCCATTTCCTGTGCCCTTGAAATGGTTAAAACAAAAATAAATATGCCCTTAATTTTCAGATTTTTAGTGCCTCCACTTCAAAACCAAACTCTGGCAGGACCAGTTAAACGTTCTTGGGAAAGCATAGTTTCATGGATTTGCACTGTTTTCCATTGCACCAGTTCACGAATAACATTGTGTTCTCATGTGCAAACACACATTAGGTTGGTTTATGTATAAGTTTGTTACATTCCATTAATTCATTTATAACATTGCTTATTTGTGGTCTTATCCCTTGAAAATGGATAAGACTTTCCTCCATTCTGTTTCCTTGGATGAAGAGAGAACATAGAAAAAAAAAAAAAAAAAACCATGTTTTGGCCTGCAGCATAGTTGAACCATATCTTTTATAATTTTGCCTTCTTTATGCAGGCCTTTGTATTTTAACTATTGCTACTCCATGAATGACTGATGTGCTTGAAATCACTTGTTTCCCATTTGTTCGGAATGAAGTCTTACATGCTGGTTGTGTGGTGATCTTTCAAGTAGATTTCATTCCTTACAAATTGTTACGAACTCTTTACTTCAATATTTCCAAAATAAAATAAAGGAGAAACAGCTGAACTAGCTATCTAATGCAGATGGACAAAGCTTCATTGCTTGCTGAAGTGATCAACCACGTGAAGGAACTGAAAAGGCATGCTACTGACTCTAGTAAAGGGCACGTCGTCCCAATGGATGTTGATGAAGTGAGAGTAGAACCTGATGGGGATGGAATCAATGAAGGAAGCTTTTCCATAAAGGCATCTCTATGTTGCGAAGATCGACCAGAACTTTTATCTGACTTGAAACAAACACTACAAGCCCTTCGTCTGAAGACGGTGAAGGCGGAGATTTCAACCCTGGGAGGCAGGGTAAAGAATGTTTTTGTGATGAGATTTGAAGGGAATGCCAACGACATCCAACGGCGAATGTTTGCAAATTCCATTCACCAGGCCTTGAAGGCCGTTCTGGATAGAGTTTCGTCACCAGAGTTCTCTCCAAGGACACCGCCTTCTAACAAAAGACGGAGGATGTCACTGTTTGATTTTTCGAGTTCCTCTTCATGAGAGCAGCTGGCTTCTTTATTGCTGAGATGTATGCTGTTGTAGTATTTCCACTTTATGTTTTTGGAATTATATGATCACAGTTAGTTTTACTTTGTCCAAGTGGGGTCCATGGTCAATGATCTGGACCATTGGTTTGTTAATCCCCACACTTGATGGACCATTCACTGGAAGTCATTCTATAGATGCTGAAGTTAGAGAAATGCAGCAGTATTCCACCCTGAACTTTAGAAAGGCCCAAGATTGGTGGCTAGGTTCTTTGATACCGAAGATTTTCTGGGCATGGTCCATTTGCAGTGGGGCACAATAGACCGATGCTCTGAATCATTGAACCATTGACCCCACTTGTAGAAACTGAAAATCTGAGTATACTCTTCATGTCCTTGTGTTGAGGGATCATATAAATCCTTATATAATGTATAGGCAATCTGATATATACACATGCCATGATGGTCGTAGAGTCCTGTTCCTCGATGTCTGCATCCAAAGCTGTAAAAGAATGCAGGCGCATACTTGTAAACTAGCAAAAACTTGTTTCATTTCAGTTCCATACAGTGTCATTGAGAAGGTCTGTAGCCGTTTCCGATTTAAAAGTGTGGAGAGCTAGTGCGGTGTGAAGTCTTCCCAGCGTCTGCAGAGCTTACCTCCACAGAGAAAATAAAATGGGGTAGTTCTTGTGGAAAAGAGGTGAGAAGGATCTATCAGCTATCTGCTTGTATTTCTCTTATGTGTAATTTGAACTTGTAGTACATCTTTGTTAACATTTTCTGTCAGTAAAAATCTTGCATCTCTTGTTTTGCATATATAATTTCCTCTATGTAGTGCATCTGTTTTAATTTCTGAGAATTCCTGGTTGGTTGCCAACTAAGATGAGTCCCATCTCATTTTAGTTAAAAGAAATTCTGTAATAGAGATCTTGATCTCTAATACATGATTACTGTTAACATGAACTCATTATGTCTTGGAGATCAACATCTCTAATACACAATTACTGTTAACTAAAATAAGATGAAATGAGGTATTCTTCCAAGATTTTGATGAATGGACCATCTATGGTGGGACCCGCCAGGCCGAGAGTTTGGATCTTGTATGCTAAGTGCCATTTGTACTGCATTAGATTGATGTCAACCGAAAAATGGCAATCTGGCGGTTTTATAGACATGAATTGCCTGTAATTAAGGTTATGGGACTTACATGGTGTAATGAAAAAGCGCCACACGCTTGTGAGACTCAGAGTCAAAATCAAATATTTCACATGAAACATTGATGATGCCCTTTTCGCTACATGTCCATGTTTGACTCGTGCACAGTTGATGCTTTTTCATTAGACAACACCAAGGTTACAGGAGAACCTGTTTACTATCTTTTCACGTCTATTTCTTGCTCGGCCTAATAGAGTTGCACTTTCTCAGTACATTACCTTTCATTACCAACCTGTTGAAATAAAAAAAAAAATAATTAATGCATCAAATAACTAAAAACACCTTGTATCACAAAGAGTGGTGCAGGTGCCTGTATGTGATTAATTCTCAAATGATAAGAGTCAGAGAGGATAGTACACCTATTGGCTAAGGGGTATGGTTTTGAGTGGAGCGGAAACAGATGGGGATAAGAAGGAAGAGGACAGGGCAGCGGCAGGAAGGAGATAGTGGAGCCAATAGAAAGCAAGGCTTTCTAGTGGCCCACCCATGCTAATGGTAATTATCATTCAAAAGGATTGTACAATGATCGGGCCCAGTCGTTGTATGGTATGGTTTGGATTTTAGTTCGTGAAAGTGAGACCATGTGCTTCACATGAGCCATTTGTACATACTGAAACGCATGAACTGTAATGTACAGACGTTCACCCCTTTATGTGACACCTATTCATGTGCAGCTGAGTAAAGCAGCAATGTGCTTTTAGCTAACCCTTGGAATTGAATCCTTCCACAGAAGGTAGGATTTGCCTTTTATCCAAACATAATCTCTGTCGTTAGGCCCTGTGGATAGGGGTCGTTTGGCAACATGGATTCAAAAGTATTTGGAATCCTCTTCCTTTTACTGAGATTGCTAACGCTCTCCCTTTTTTTGCTCATTTTTAAAGGCATGTGTGAGGTAGGTGTTGCTTGGCTACTAATTCATTGTACATGTGGCCCATTGATACAAAACAATGAGATTATCAGCTGCATCACTAAAATTACATCAATAGAATGATCGAGCGGTACAAACATGGGCCATGTAAATTAACAGATAAAAAACTTTGCTTAGTCGCTTGGTTGTGATCCTATGCTTATAGCCCATCCGAGGCTTAGAATTTCATCATTTTTTGTTACTGAAGTATATATTTCAATAACCTTATTACAATCATTGTGTCAAGCATCAGGTATATATACTAGTTAGGAATATTAAAATTGATTTTAGTAATCAAATTTAAACTCTTATAAATAGAATACATAATTTCAATGATTGTTATTTTCGGATTCGAATGCATTCTGAATATAAGCTACCAAACAAATAGAAGGAGTGGAAATCACCACTTATTTGGAATCACCTTGATTCAAAATTTAGGTATTTGAAATATAAGTTCCTCAAGGGCCTGTATATTTATACAAGCTTCCAAATTCCCAAAAGGGCTCTATATAGTGAAATGCTCACATGGCAATTGGTTCTTACGGAAACACGTGAGCACTTTTTGACTTGTGATGCATGCACAAAATTTGAATGGTCCACTAGATAAGTCACCTCATGAAACCCCAGGGCTTAAAAGTTGGCCAGATCCAAAAATCTAGTAGGTCATAGCATATTGGATGAGAATTCCTTCCCTTGATTTACCTCGCATTGTGCTATGCCTCAGAAGATTTTTAAGTTAGGCAGACTTTTGGTCCTTGAGAGTTTCATGAAGTGACTCATCTGATAGATTAGATTTTGTGCATGAATGTGTCAAAAAGTTTTCACGAGTTCTCATGAGAGCCTATCTGCTTGTGAGCATTTCTCATCATATATGTATTATGTTTTTGAAACAATCACCAACTGATAACTTTATATATGTATTATGTTTGTGAAACAATCACCAACTGATAACTTTGAGCCTAGGTGGTCACTTCGAAACCGAGAGCCACCTGAGTGGAACTTTCATGAGATCCATCCGTCCATTAGCTCCGCTGCCTCATTTTAACCCATTAAACTCAGAAATGGTGGTCATCTAAAACTCAGGTAGGCCATGCCACATGAAACAGTTGGGATGGAAAGCCCAATGTTAATTTTGTGTAGGACCTACTGTGGTATTTATATGCCATCCAGTCCATTCATCCAAAGTTGCTCTAAGGGTGAAAGCATCATCCAAGAATTACAATATTCTAAAACTCGGGTGGGCTGTATGATGTAAATTTAGAGATTTTAGGGATAAAGTTTTGGGTGGTCCACCTGAGGGTCCAACCATCCTGATTTTTAGGATGAATGCCCAACAAATGGTGTAGGTGTACGTGATGGAGGGCGTGGATTTCATGCATAACCCAAGGTACTCATGTATTTTTCTAACCTAAAAGAGCCATGATCAAGAGGTTGTAAAGCCTCTTATTATTATTATTATTATTATTATTATTATTATTTATTAAAGGTTCATGCGCGCAGACTTTAACCTTACTTTTCTGTTTTTTTGTTTCTTTTCTTTTGTTTTTTCAATCTTCCACTGCTACATTAGAATGTGATGTACCTCCCCTTTGTTTTTAATTTCTACACATACAACCTTTGCCATGGAACGCAGATTAGGTGGTAAGGACGGTGGTGAGGAGACGTGGCGAGATGTAAGTGGTAAGGTCGCATGCTGTCATAGATGACCTGGCCTTTTAAAGATTTAATTACTACAGTGGGTACTCAAACCCAAGACATTAGCGTGGAAAACTCTTGTGAATCTACCACTAAGCCATGAGTAGGAACCCATTATTTTCAACTTAATATCGGACAAATCCACTGTACACGTGGCCTGCACATGTCTTTTTAACCTATTTAAGCGTGGACCTCCTACCTTAAATGGCACATAACTCTAAAATCAGATTGGTTGAATAATCCGACCTTTTATCAGTTGTCTATTGTCGTTTGTTTGTGAACTGAGAGGAGAATACTTTGATCATTTGATACAGATTTATCTAATGCTTTTCAATCGAGGGTAGCATAGGGAAAATATTTGCAAAATTGAAAAATATCATGTTAATTGTCATATTGCAGAGGGATGTTAGATGTAAGGATTTAAATATGGAAAAGGAAGGCACATGATTTATGGTAAAGACAAAAAGGCATTTTAAGGAGGCCCTTTCAAATATTGATGATGGAAGACAATATTGTGGATGACATTTCAAATCAGCATGGTGAAAAATAAAAATAGTTAACGGTCAAACAATGATGGAGAAATGGGAAAAAGAAAATGATAGATAGAATTGCTCAATGATAATAATTATTTTTTGCCTTTTCATTCAAAACGTAATACATGTATGATAGAGTTTGTTTGTCAAACAACCACTTTCTTTAAAAGCTAGAGCCGTTAGAAGATGGTATATCAATGTATATCAAAGGACACTCACAACAACTCACACGCAGGTAGAGGGCCTATGAGAGAATATATTAGAGATGCATATTTGTTGTTATCAAGATTCAAACACAAGACCTTTCGTTTTAATATCATGTCAAACAACCATTTTCTCTAAAAGCTTGGGCGTTAAGATGATATATCAATGTATATCAAGGGACTTTAACATTGCTAGACGGAACATGACAATTAAAATGTTGTTCCACGAGTGTGTGGTTTATGAATTGTTCTTCACTAAAAACAACCTTTATTTCCCTTGGCCCATGATGTTGTACATTTTTATATTTGTTTTCATTTCCTCATTAAATTTTATGTCTCTACTATCAATAAGGTGAGAAGCAAAGGAAAATTTTACTCACACAATTAGACTTTGGAGAGTTCTAAACTTCGGGTTTTAAAAGGAGATTGTTTAGGATTTTTATTATGGAAAACGTTATTTTGATAATATGGATGTCCATGCGTTGAGTTATACCTTTTTTCTTTAACATAACTCATACATAATCGATCCCACTAGGTGGGAAATGCCGATTAAGACGTCATTCTAAAAGACATTGAAAAGATTTTCAAAAGGAGAAAAAGGATAGTTAGATAATCCAAATGTCTCTGTCTCTTCGGTTAGAAAAAATTCACCCTCTATAGTCTGTAACCTTCTATGTATAGCCTATACCCTTTCACTTGGAGTCGTCTATCCTCTCTTTTTCCCTACCCTACATTTTATTTATGCGTGTAGCACTCTCTTTCACTTAAAATTATCTATTCTCTTTCTCCTTCTGTGTGTAGCCACGCCTTTTTATTCGAAATTAGCTATCATTTCTCCCTCCGTGTGTATGGTTTATCGCCATACATGTTACATAATACACAGTTTGCGAAGTGGGATCACCCCAGACTTGGGCCCCACCGGCAACTGCACAAAATGTTGGATGATCATAGACGTTTGGTTCATGGATGGTTTCCTTCCAAAAGTTGACTGTAGGCTGCTTGCTTTTCGTTTTCACTTTCTGCTCGAAAGCCACGTGTCTAACTGCTTGTACTCCTGGTGGGGAACAAGTCCAATGCTGCCACGTGTACGGAGACAATTCTTGCACTTCCAGATAAAAACTGGGAAAGCAGCTGCAACCACAAAGTTGCAACAGTCCATTCTCCCAAGCCCAAGGTTGCAACATAATCAAGCTCTACATGATGACATTGCTCGTGGCACACACGTGCAGTGCCCTGCCCGTCGCATGCAAGCATGCGTGCCAATATATCATACGTGTGCAGGATCTTGTTCGAACTGTTTAGTTCTCCTACCCTTAAAATTCAAGCTGTTTCACTTCTCTGATGGACGACAGTCAACTAAACAAACGGACGGCTGGATGAAAATGGTTCTAGCTGACGTCTATTACCTAGAAATAATTAGAGGGACGGATGAGTCGGTACGATGCCTTTATTATTTTCGCTGGCAGAAAACTGATTCCGCAAAAAGTGACTTTTAGGTATGAAAGCTGCTATTTTGATCAAAAGACCCCTTGACTATAGGGTAAGCAGGTGTAGGAGAGGTATTTTGGTCTTTTTGGGTTCATCCATACAACCCTAGGTCTAGTTTTCACAATTAAGGTTTCTTTGCGGCCAATGAAATTGCTGGCTGAAACCTGAGGTCTATACACCTCAAGAACCCTAATATGGTCTGCCTTGGTAATGAAACGGCCTGGATTTTTTGTCCAGAAGATATAATTAGTACGGAAAAAGCTCTAATACTGCAAACATGTAACTAACCTATTGGCACGTGCATGTGGGCTAGAAAACCTGGTATTGTGAGGTATTTATATGTTGCTCTGATGAAGAAACAGTGTTATTCTGGCCAAATGATTGTGCTAGTGGCCCACCTCTCTACAATCAAAACCATTCAATAGTAGACTGCGATATGTGCAGTGGGGCTATTCGATGAGTGGGTGGATCCGGAAGAAGCCGAATATGGTAGAGTCATCCCTCAGCAGTACATATGGGTTTGATGGGTCAGGAAGGTCCACAGGTTAACTGGTCCGTGCCGTTTCTGAGGCAGAATTGGCCACTTAAAAAAATGAGTAGTGGGTTGGGCTTGTGTTAGAACTGTGGCCTGTTTAAGTAATTAGATTGGGTGCGAGTGAAAACATAACCCCCATCTGCCCATATATCTCATCAATGGGCTGAACCAGATGACCTAATTCGACTAATAGACAAAAGTATAGATGCTATGTGTTCACTAATAGAACTGGGCTGGGCATACCTTTAGCCTCATATTCCATTCTTAAAATGGTAGGAAGACGAGGGCTGCAAGTGGGTCAATGGGTCGGGCACGGGCCCAATGAAAAAATTCAGTCTTGGGGTTGGGCCTGTTATTTAGTCCAATTAGGGCTGAAAGTCGGGCGGGTTGGGTTGGGTTGGGTCGGGTTGGTGCTCAACCCTAGCCCAACCCAAGGTTCTTATACCTCAACCTTAACTCAACCAACCCAAGCTTGGGTTGGGAATTCTCAACCCAAGCCTAACCCAAGTGGGTTCCATCGAGTTGGTCGGGTAAATATATGCTAATATTTTCATTATTACATTAGTGTATTATATTTACAAGTTTTATTTATTATACTTATAATTGTATTAATTATATATGTAATTATTTATCACAAAGAATATTTTTCTAAACAAACAAGCTAAAATGTAGGATTGCTCCTTTAAAAGCCGTATTGTGTATCAAGCAATCTATTTGGGAGAGAGAGATCCAGTGTATCTTGTTAGCTTGAGTCATCAGAGATGATCCGGACTCAATTATAATTAATTTATAAGGAACTTATATATTGATTAGGTTCGGGTTGGGTCGGGCAATCCAACCCAACCCAAGTTTTATTGGGTTGGCATTTGTATGGCCAAAGCCCTGAGACCAAACCCTACCCATCCTGCCCAAGCCCAACCCATTGTCGGGTCGGTCACTGGTCGGTCGGGTTGAACCTGCCCAACTTTCACCCCTAAGTCCAATGCCAGGCTGGGCCTTGGGCTCACTATATCCTGGACATTGTCACCCTGGTTATATGTGGAGATGTTGCGATTATCAGGAATTCAAAGTCGTCCATGTTTTGAGTTATACGTGATCTTCTTCGTTGTTATTGCACGCTCTATCCTACAACATTAGATGGCTGTGACCTCAAAATCTCACGTATTATAATAGCCGTCGTAAGGGAAGGGTTTAATCTATGTGGAAGAAGCGAACATGCCATAATCTGGACCGTTGATCTCTGCAACCATATGGACTCTAAACCTGAGTAGAAAGAAGAGGCACCGTGCACCTCTCTTTTAGATGATATGGAGCGGTCTTGAGATAATCAGAAGCCCGCATTGGCAACCCCCATACAACGCCTACTTCCCTTAGCTCAACCGCACCTGTCAAATATGTACCATTCACTGGGTTTCTTAGATTATGAACAGGACGTGGATTGCGTGCAGCACCCTCCCGCCCGCGGAAATGGATTGGCTACTACCCTTGCCACTGGCCCGGTGGCTGGTGGTCGGTGCTCTGTGGGCCCCACCATGATGTATGTGTTTCATCCATGCCGTTCATCCATTTTTAAAGATCATTTTATATCTTGATCCCAAAAATGAGGGGGATGGTTGATACTCGAGCACTCAACTTGACCATGGTTTTTATCCGAATACAATGATAGGGATTTTGGATTTGAATCTCTTGTTTTAACATGTCTTCAGCGAAGATGTGGTCGAGCATGCAGGAACGACGTAGAGAGGATTAGGTGTTAACCCTCACCGTGTGGGGCCCACCTTGATGAATGTGTTGTAGATCCACGCCGCCCATTCGTTATTTCATATTATTCATCCAAAAAATTAAACAGATCCAAATCTCCAGTGAACCATATCAATGGAAAAGCGTTCAATAACCATTAAAAGCTTCTTGTAGGCCACAAAAGTTTTGGATTAAGCTGATTTTTATATTTTCTCTTCATCCACCAGGTCTGTTTGAGCTCATCAACCGATTGGATGGTAAATAAACATTACAGAACTGCTTACGGTGGGCCTTGGGAAGTTTTTAATGGTGAGCATTCAATCACCACCTTTTCTTTAGGTGTGGTCCACCTGAGATTTGGATCTACTTAATTTTTCGGACCATGTCATAAAATGGTCTGAAAAAACGTATGGACGGCGTGGATTTTCAAGGTGGGCCCTACGGCAAGGGAAGGTGTTACCGGAATCCGCTCCCGAAATGATATAGTAGAACGCCATAAATACCACTTCTATAATCTCCATACACTAACATGGATCCCCTGGCAGTCCGCGAGATCTCTTCCTGCACCATCCGCCCACGGCGCAAGCTAGCACAAGCATCCCCACAACGCTGCGACCTGACGCCGTGGGATGTCCGTTTACTCTTCCTCCGTTACAGTCAGAAGGGCCTCCGCTATATAGCTGGTGTATTGACCTCAGTAAGTTCTGTGGGTCCCATCATGAAGTATATGTTATATCCAAACCGTCCATCCATTTGGCGAGCTCGTCGTAAGGCTTGAGTGGACCACGCTGCAAAAAGCAGCGAGGGATTGAACGTCTACCATTGAAACCCTCCCAGGGTCACAGAAGTTTTGGATCAATATGAATTTTTTTTCCCCTCTTCATCCGGTATTTGTGACCTCATGAACAGGTTACATGGAAAATAAACGTTACGGTGGGCTCTGCGAATTTTTTAACGGTGAAAATCATTATCCACGTATTTTTGGTGTGGTCAATTTAAGTTTTGGATATGATTAATTTTTTGGCCAATGTTCTAAAATGATCTTTAAAATTTTACGAACAGCGTGGATATAATAAATACATCATTGTGGGGCCAGGTAACTTTGATCTCCTTTGAACCGTTCGTACATCTCGGAGCTCGAGGAACGTCGGCGCTCGTCTTCGCACGGCACGTATCTAGCTTGTGTGTGGTACACCTGCCAATCCGCTTCCTTGGATGGGGATTCTGGGGAACGGATTGGCTACTCCCCCTGACACCAGCCAATGGCTGATGGTCGGTGTTATGTGGGCCACACCATGATGTATGTGTTTCATCCATGCTATCCATCTGTTTTTACAGATCATTTTAAGGTACAAGTCCCAAAATGAGGTATATCCAAATCTCAAGTGGACCACATTACAAGAAACAGTGTTGAATGAGGGTTAACCATTAAAAACATTTTGGGGACCATAAAAGTTTTGGATCAAGCTGATATTTGTTTTTTCTCTTCATTTGGGCCTGAATGACCTAATCAACAGATTGGATGTCAAATAAACAGTATAGTGGGCCATAGGAGGATTTTAATGGTTGATATCCAATCACTATTGTTTTCATGTGGTGTGGTCCACCTGAGATTTATAACCCTCTCGTTTTTGGGACCAATCAATAAAATGATCTTTAAAAATGGATGAACGGAATGGATGAAACACATACATCATGGTGGGGTCCACAGAGCACCGAACACCAGCCACGGAGCTGGGGGGGGGGGGGGGGGGGGGGGGGGGGGGGGGGGGTGGGGGTAAGTAGCCAATCCGTTTCCGGGATTCTGGAAGATGTGGGGTCCAATGATGTGTTATTGGAATCCAAACCATCCATGAGATTTGTCACCTCAAAAAGCTTCCTAAGCCCTAAAAATCAACTCTGTCAAGAATTCAGAGGGGTCTCCTCAACACATTGAACATATTGAGAGGGAAATCCCACGGTTAATTAGAGTGGGGCCCACCTCGTTTTGTATATATAATCAAATGCTGTCCATACTCTTTATACTGTCCAAATGAAGGATTGGATAGCCTGTTTTGTGACGCAAGGGTGGGCATTGCCTTCCATCTCGTTCTCTTCTATATGGACTATCTTACTTTTGGATTAATCTGAATTTTTTTACCTAAGCGTTTTATGAGGTGATGCATTTTATGGACGGGTTGGATTCAGTGACAACATCATAATGGGCATCACACATCCGTACTCATGCAAGAGGTATAGAGATGGAAGGAGAGAGAGAGAGAGAGAGAGACCGTTTCCCACTAGGAGACGTCTCCCTGTCTCCACCGCCAAAACAGTTTGGTACTATTGCCATTTTATCCTATCAAAACTCATATTTGAGAGTGAAACCTCCTCAAAAAAATGTTGTATTTGAGTTATCATATACAGCTCTTTGATTTCCACCACGGTGTCACTTCTGAATAACCATATATAAGATTCAAGGCACGCAAAAGAAAAGTTAGATTAGCTCGTGGTTCCTCTCAGCAAGAACTTAGTCTTTTTGAAAGGGTTTCATTTATCTACGTGGTGATGCAAAATGTACGGTGCGCTGCCACTCATTTGATCTATGCTGAGATGATCCTCTGATTTGAGCCATCAGATTCTTTCATTACTGCATACCACAATCAATCTTTACAGATGAACTTAACCTTTAATTTTTAAAGATGAACTTAACCTTTAATTTTTAGAGTTGAATGCAATCAGTTTTTATTGTTTAATTCACCTTTGGGTAGTGGCAGTCATAATCATGATAACCCATTTATCTATTGAATTGGTGTTTATCATCTAAAGAATGTAAGAAACAAATATTATCTTCATAAAGACATTGGAATATTCATAAGAGTGATTAATCACATGCAAAATGACTTGAATCCGTTTAGGTGAGAGTTTAAAAGTGTCGGGAAGTATTGAAACACACTAGGGTTTCTAATTAACTGAAAAATCATCACCTTACCTAAGAACTGTATGCCCATTTTATAGAAAAAGTGTTGCAATGACTATAAACAATTAGTTAACGGCTCTTTCAATAAGATCGAAAGGTCATTCGACAGGATCGAGGAGCTGTCCCTCGATCCCATCGAAAAACTTTCAAAATTTTCTTTTTAATTGCTGGATTATTTCTTCAATCGCATCGAGCTAATCTTTAATTCTATTGAGACCTATCGAAAGCTTGTTGATAGGATCGATGACCATTCGAAAACTGTTGTTTTGGGTTGTTTGATTTACATAAGCTTTATACATCTTTTTTAACTTATATTTATAATGTTCTAATTAATTCTTTTAAGGCTATGGGATGATCAATCAAAGATTTACCTATTAAGGCATGATCATATAGAAGTTAATGTTGTTTTAGATTTAAGGTTAGGGACATCAAGGCACCTTAATATACATATTTTTCACTCATTAATGCTTCATATCTTCATGTGTTTTCGATCTTCAGCTTCTAAGGGCTCAACCGACTCACTGATACACAAACTCACGTGATTGATAAATAGATGCACAAATAAGTACACTAATATCAGGGGCATTTAAAATGAAATACATGAAGGCTACAAAGAAGATTCTCGGCATTAATATAAACAAAGATATGGAGATGAGTATGTTATAGTTGTCTCAAGCATATTACCTTAAGAAGATGTTACTCAAGTTTCGGATGGATAAGGCTAAATTAACTAATTAGCACACCCCATGCTGCTCACTTTTCATCTTTCCTCATATCAATGTTCCACCACAAATGAAGAAAAATAGTTTATGTCTTGTGTGCTTTATTCGAGTGCAGTTGACAGTTTAACGTATGTCATAGTCTATACGAGACTGAATATTTCACATGTAGTCAATGTTGTGAGAAGATACATGTCAAATCCAAGCAAGCAATATTGGGAAGCAATGAAAATGTTACCTAGATATCTACAAGGTACAACGGACTATGTTTTAGCATTTGAAAAATCAGAGGAAAAACTTTTAGGATATGTTGATTCAGATTATGCAGGGAATGTGGATAATAGAAGGTCGATTTCCTGTTACTCTTTTGTGCTATCGGGTGGAGCGATCAGTTGAATGTTGAAGCTTCAGTCTAAGATTATTCTTTCTACAACCGAAACTGAGTATATGGCAATAACGAAGGCATTCAAACAAGTTGTTTTGTTTATAGGAATGATGAACGAGCTTGGACATCAACAGGAGGTTATGCCGGTTAATTGTAACAGTGAAAGTACGTGCGATTAATTTGTTAATTAAGAATTCAGTATATCATTCTCGTACTAAGCATATTGATGTTCGTCATAATTTTATCCGACATGTACTTTAAGCTCGTACTAAGCATATTGGCGTTCGTCATCATTTTATCCGACATGTACTTTGAGGAAGACGATGTCACTCTTGAGAAGATCCGTACGAATGTAAATTCGATGAATATGCTTACAAATGTGATTTCTACAAAGAAGTTTAGATTTTGTTTTACTTCTTTAGGCTTGGCAAAAGTTTGATGAATATAGAGTGTGTACGAGAAGTAACGACGGTGAAGTTATGATGGAGATGATTGGAGACGAAGCTCGGAGGTGTGGTTTTATGATAATTGAAGTCATGGTGTAGATTGTTGTCTTCAATCTATGCAAAAATGGAGAATTTCGATCGATCGAATAGACTATTCGATCAATCGAGTGAACTTCAGATTAAATAAATTGGTCTCTAGACAATTTGGGACAAGTTTGATTAATCGACCTTGGAGGTTAGAGCAATCGACATAATTCAAAAAATTGATGTTAACTCTCTGGATACTTTTGAGTAAACATGGGGCTCAATCGAACATGGGGGCTCTATCGATTGAGGGTTACTCAATCAATGTCGATCGATCGATGCTTTGATTGACGGCACACGTGGTTTTGTGTAATTACGTGGATTTATTTTCTATTTCAAATGTAACACTATATATGTGGGTGTAATATGAGATTATGATAGAACAAAGAGTGCTTAATCGGTTTCAAGGTTTTGAAGGGAGAAAACTTGGGTTTTCGTATATATGAACTTGGGTTTTCGTATATGTAAATTGATGCATATCTTGTACTTCCGTTTTCATAGTGGATTGCTTGTCACTTTGTGCCGTAATTTTTTCTTGTAAATATTTTTTTCACGTAAAATCATATATTCTTTGTGTTACTTTGTTTGCTTTTATATTTCATTTGTGTGATTCAAATTTGAGATTTGCTTCCATAGCTTTCAATAATTAACTTATTGATAAATCTTAATTTTATATCAAAATTTGAACTATTACGTTGATCGGCATGAATTTGTTATAAATGTGTAATTCATTCAGTCAGCCTTGGAATGAAACCTCCCACTTCAAACAAGCTGAAAGTATGACAAACTTGTTTTATCTACTAGAATCATTCCCTTTACCTCCATTCGAGTATCTTTCATAGAACACCCTGAAAGTATAAGAAACCAGTTTTATCTACAAGAATCATTCCATTTGCTTCCCTTTGAATATCTTTGATCATAGGACACCCTGAAAGTATGACAAACCCGTTTTATCTGCAAGAATCATTGCCTTTGCCTCCCTTTGAATATCTTTCATAGATAGATAAGAGTTTGTACGTCTCTGTTAAATGTGAATGCTCACAAGTATCTTTATACCTCTCTTCTTCTTCTTCTTCTTCTTCTTCTTTTCAGTTTTTATTAACAGTGGCACACTTGATGATTGGACCGGACCAATCGGGTCAGTCAAACCATTCATCATCAGCCGGACTTAGCCCCGCCTAGACAACGGCCTAGATTTCAAGCCTAGGCCTGACCCTCACATAGCCCAACATGGGCCGGGCTGCCCAAGAAAGTTTGCCAGGCCCATTGCCCTTCTTGCCCAAATATGACAGCCACACATTAACTTACCGTGACAAATATAATATACACGATACAGTCAAGCCCACTGGCCTCGTTGGGCTGTTCATCACTGGCCTTGTGCCTAGATTTCAAGCCCGGAACCGGCCCTCAAGCTAAGCTTAGGGGCTAGCCCGACAAGCACTATAGATAATGTACAGTTGGGATTAGATAATCTAATCAGTCTGGCTTTTAATTTAGACCGTGGCCCACGAACTGAACCTAATGGACAGTTGGGATTAAACCAAATGGACTCTCCTAACATCCCAATACTAGGATCACTGAGAGCACTGCATCTTTTCCGTCAATGTGTTTTCATGTGATTTTCCAGATTTCAACGTCATTTAGGAAGCTGGAACAGAGCTTTGCTTGGCACATGTGTTTACAGGGCAGCCCAGCTACATGCCACCAGATGTGCCATCATGGCATAGGCATAGAAGATCCAAGTCGTCCACTACTCTCTTCACCTCGATGATTTCATGGAGCCAAAAGAACCATGACATGTTATGTTATGAATTGATGTTTGGATACACCGAAAATATAAAAAATAAATCGAAAAAATATTTCACTAGGCTGAATCACGTATAAAATACGTTTTCCTTAAAGCGTGATTCGCCCCCTTATCAACTGCTGACAGGTTACAGACGAATTGCTTCCAGGATAAGACAAGCCTTATCAGGATCCAGCGTGCAGCAATCACGATAGGTCCACTGTGGAATAGCTTTAACGCAGTAGATCTCTTCCGGCAGACTTAGACGGTAGAGATGATCAAAGTATTCTGTGATGGAGATATGGATCGTATTTGATTTGATGGGAGAGATGGTGTGTTGAGATAATGAAATCAGATTGGAATGGTCCAGTTTATATACGCATCAGGTATAGCACCGTTGCTATGTGGTATTCAATGGTCCAAAACGTTTGAAAATGTTTCTGGCCGTGTCAATTAATCCAGACGTTTTTGGTCGTCGGATCAAAGGATCTAACCGTTGGATCATCATGGTCCATCCGTTTTCGGACCATTGGCTTTCAAGGCAGAGAACCGTTTCAGAAACTGCTAAACGTTTTGGATTATGATCCGACCGTCTCAGTCTTCTATAAAACTCAGATCATTTCAGACCTCACTGCACACAGGCACAGACCAGATCTATCGCATTGACGCGCCGGTTCGCATAAGGTTGCTACAGCCTCACTGCCCACACCCTCGCCCGTGCGTGAGAGCGGGCGCGTGCGTGTGTCAAGCACGGGGGGTGGTGTGGTTCCAGTGCCACTGGAACACGCAACCCGAGTATCACTTCCTCCACAAAAAACTCTAAATAAGAATACTCTCACAAACATCTCATATAAACCACACAACCCTTCTTTGCATTTCGATGTGGGACAAAGCACACACACCGCACTTTTTAATTCAAAATTTTCAAAAGGCAAAATTTCGAATTTTCTTTTTATTTTGAAAAATCACTGATTTTTCAACATGTTAGAGTCATCTCTTAATTAGCATATATTGTAGGTTACTCATATACTAGCACTAAGGTGGATGGCTTACGTTTTAAAAATAAAACTGACGAGACAATCTTGTTCATCAACTTTTTCTAAAGAAGAAAAATGGTGAATTTGTATATTTGCTAACCATGAAGAGAGAGCCAGTAGCCAAATAATGTACGTCGCTCCCTACAAGTTCATACGTTCTGGGAGCCACACTCGTGTATTTTGGTGGGAAAAATAAAATAAAATCGAGCCAGTCCATTTACCAGTATGAGAAGTATCACCGAGAATTTGAAAATGTTGCAACATTATCAAGCAAAGTAATGAAATGATGTTATCAGGATACTATCTTGAAATATCATTAAAAAAATAAAATAAAAAAATTAAAAAAAAAATGTTTAATTTTTGTGATTTTATTACAGAAATATCTTGATATTTACGGAAAAGTCATATAAAATGTCAGCTAATTCCTTTATATATTTAAATTTTTAAAATTATTTATTAATATTTTTATTTTTATTTTTAGCGAGATTTTTCACAATGCCATCCATCAGCAGGACTGAAAAAAATTAATTCACCAACCATTAAGAGCTCAACTTTTGAGCTAGCCAAAACACTTCCCAAGTAAGGCCAAGCTGTTAAATAGCCTTGATGTTGAGCACAATACCGTATTTTTGGACACACATGGCAAAGGCAGGACTTTGAAGACAAACAAAAGTAGCCTTACCGCTCCTCCATACCATCGTATGCCCATTTTATTTTGGTTACTATAAATATATACAATCACCTCTTTTTCTGTGTTATTATCATTTTTTTTTCTCCTTTCACATTTCTCAACCAACATACTTACAAAATCCTTGCACAAAAAGAACGCAAACTAACTTAAAATCTCCTAACTAGAATATTCTCGGAGCCCTTTCCATTCAACCAATATATTGAAGTGATGAATAATTCTCTCTTCATTTTTTCAATCCTAACTAGGGTTAATCCATCAACTACAGCGTTATTTTTTTGATAAGTGTGAGAAATGGAGTGATATATACTAATGCATATGTGTTACGAAAAAATAACTGCACAACAATAATATAGGACAAGCCAAACTACAGAAAAAAAAAAAAAAAATGTCAAACCAACACCTAAAAGATAAAGAGATGAAAGAACAAACAAAAAAAAAAAAAAAAATTTGAAAAATGAAGAGGAACATGTATTTACACATGTTCGATAATAGGACGTCAAGCCAAACTACATAAATAAATAAATAATGTCAAACCAACACCTAAAAGATAAAGAGAAGGAAAAAAGAAAAAAAAAGAAGAGGAACATGTATTTACACATGTTCGATAAAAAGGATGTAAATAATATACCTATATGTATATTGGACAATAACACATCTTCTTTCATTAAAATAAGATAAACAAAAATACAAGATTAATTTATCTCTCCTATTCTTTTTGTATATAAAAACCTCTCACCTAAAATTTTTAAAAGATGATAATGCCTCTCTCTATTTATGTACCACTAATATAGATCAAATGATCACAAATAGAAGAACTAGGCTTCATAGCTATACTTACTAGCATACAAACTCAAAAGGAGATTAATGGACGCCTCCTGATTGGAGATGTCGCCTACAAAAGTAGCAAAATGCACCATCTCTTCAAAGACATGGTGGATTCACTATTCATGCAAAGCAACTACTACTTTTCAGTCATTTTCAATATAAACATTAGACAGTCTGAAATTCTTGCGTATCTTTGCCCTACCTAACACGGTTCTAGCTTCCACTTCCGTGTTGAAAGCATGGCCATAAATCTAAACACCTCCTTCTGATTGAAAGGGAATCCAGGCCTTATCTATATATCCTCTCTGCGTGCACGCATACAAGCACTTGGATGCATAATATTGCTCTTGATATTGAAAGATGTTCGGCACGTTTTACTTTATCAAGGACAATAACTAGTCAAGAAAATAACGTTTCAGGTATGCCTGTGATTGCTTGCCTCCAAGTGCAGAGGTTCGTAAGTAGTATCCCGTGAATACGGGGTCGATCCCACAGGGAGATGAATGTGAGAAGAAAAAAATCAAACGCAAAATAAACTAAGTAATAAAATTAATCTGATGATTTGATTTTGAGATTTTGAATGGATGTAATTCAATTGAAAAAATAACACCCAAGCTTCAAAGTTCCACACATACGTTAATGTTCCAAATCATGATGATGACTTGGATAGCACAACTAGGATCTGATCACTATGGTCAGCCTAATCGGAAAATAAAACAGTTTAAATATTTTAATAAATGATATAAAAATTAGGAAAATCATGGATTTGCACCATTGAATATATTCTCAAGCGTCAGTGATTTTAAGTATTCAATATCTATAGGTAATGAATACAAAGAAAATAACAGGTTGAGAACCTCTCCTATCTAGGAAATCTGATTGATCTAGGGTAAGCCTATCCATCAATGTGAATCTCATATGATGGAAAACATATGGATCTCACAAGAGGATAAAAAAACAAAACCTAAATAATAGATACATGCATACACCATTTTTCTCATCATTAAAACAATCAATCATCATAATCTTAAAGAAACATTAAACCCATGTGCTCCCTTCTAGCTGGGATAGAAGGAACTTAGAAAAACATAATTAAATTGCAGAAAAAAAAGCAAAAAAGAAATAAAGAAAGAAAAATGCAAATAGAAAAATCTAAACAAAACAACTTATAAAGCTTTAATAAAACTAAAAACTCTTTAAAAACCCTAAACCTTGCTCTTGAATGCCTTGAATAATCTTTAGAATGCCCTAGGAAGCCCTATTTATAAGTAGGGACCTCCAATTTTCGTACAAATTGAAAAACCCTAGAAATCGCATCAAATATACATATTTTCCCAAATAGACTTCTCGCTGCATAGTTCGTTTAAAACAGACTTCCTGCTAAGCAGTTTCCCAAATAAACTTTACAGCTTCATAATACACTTTTTTCAGGACGATTTCAGGATTCTTCACTTCAAATCTTCGATTCTCTTCATTCTTCACTTGGTTTTCTTAGATCTTTGGCATGTGAATTCTTCAATCTTGGTCTCCTAAGATCAATCCCTTGCTTTGGTAATTTCTTGAGCATCAAAATCATGCTTTTAACACCATTTTCAATCCAAACACTTAAATTCACCTTGCAACTATACATGAGTAAAATAGAATATTAAGCGGATTCATGTTCATAAAACCAAGATATAAATGGGAAAATTATGCAATTTGAGTCTCAAACACACCCCCCAACCAGCATTTTGCTAGTCCCAAGCAAAATAGGCGAAATAATAATAATAATAATATTAAAAAAACTAATTTAGAAACAAAATAAAACAAAAATAATAATAATAATAATAAATAAAAAAAATTCTAAAACACCACTTTCGCAGGTAATCTCGAGTGCTTAGCATATGCAGCAAGCCTTTAAACCCCTAGGTTTCACCTAGTGGACGAGTTATAGTCTCGTGAGGGTTTTCAGAAATGTTACCACAAACATTGAAAATATGAAAAATAGCTTAACACTCAAAAATTTATACATTATGCCTCCATTCATCATATGAATTCCAAAACAAAACAATACTTACCCTAGTCTGAAGTTAGTTAGAATCTCAATTTCCTAACCCATTACATCCTTGAGTTCAGAGACCTAATCAAAATTTAGAATAGTTACGATCCAAATCCTTAGGTGCTCGTGACACGAGTCTAACTTTGAAAAAAATATGTATGTTCTCTATCCTTAACTCCTTTCAATCATTCCAAGAGTATGAAATCTTAGATATCTCATTTTTTCATGTCGTTTCTTCTTTATCATCATATCCTCATTATTATAGACCACCCTTAGATGAAGATTCCCACCGGGTTTGCTTCATAACCTAAGGATCGTACTTGTAATGGTAACAGTAATGGATACTTAGGTATCCTTACTCCGGATTACTGACACGATTATTATGGTCATTGCATTATGCTCTATAATAAAATTTTCTTTCCATCACTCTGTTTTTTTTTCTTCAAATATTCTATCTTTTAAGCTATATCAATGATACTAGTTCATTCAACCTTATTTGAAGCAAAAGTTGTTATTATAGTTCACATATCATATTCCTCACTAAGTTAGCTAGGGTGTGTATTGTGAATTCAGTACATCAAATTATAAACTCATTTTAAACTAGTGATTAGATAATTGAACTTAAGTATATAATTTTCAGTTGTCGGAATTCTGACTACTATCAACCTA
>JAJHSJ010000003.1:98398387-98445742 GCA_021015155.1 Magnolia officinalis
TTGAGGGTCGAATATTGCATATTAGACCCCAATTAAACCTGATTTTGTACATGATAGTTCTTAATGTCATATGTTAATGGGGTTTGCTGCAGGATGCAATTACGAGCGTGGATGAAAAAGAGTATTAAAAGCATGGAATTAACGCTCCGAAGTCACCAGAGCGAGGGACGACGAACTCCAGGGAATGAAATTGATGGATTTGCACGGCAGAGATCAGAGGAAATCAGGCCGTTGCATTTATCGGGCCCGAGAAAACCAATCAGAATGCAAGATCACATGGTTCCCGCCATCGGATAGACTCCCAACTTCATACATGGTCTGAGGAACACAAATGAACCGTACACATCAAATTTGAGCTCCCGGATCCTTACAGAAGTGGCCCAAAAGCTATATCAGCCCCTTAATTCTTTAAGGGGGCCGCCTGATATTTGGTACTACCTCAAATTTGGGTTCAACCCCTTAAACGCATAATATAACAGATGGACGGTGCAGATTTCTCATAAATATCTCGGTGGGACCCACACGTACACACATGTGTACGGTGCATGAGTGCACCGGCTGTGCACCACAAAACTTCAAGGTCGGTCAGCGGCGCTGACCGACTCTTCATCTCAAAACTCCAAAAAACGGAAATTTTCGTTTCAGTTTTCGCAACAGAGACTGTCGGTCTCTGTTGTGGGCCCCACACGTCGTCCGGACGATCAATCCAGACCGTTGATTCGCGCTCTGGGCCAGCCACAGTCCACACCTAGCTGTTAAAATAAGAAAATATTAAATTTTGCTTCTTTTAACGTTCAATAAAGAATGAACGGTGGGCTTAAAATCCTGTGGGCCACCACAAGTTTGATCCAAATCTTCGCATCTTGACCGAATTTTCATTCTACATCTACTGGACGGCGTGGATTTTGCAGAAAAGGAGTGGAATGGGACCCACAGACTTCACAGCGGAAGCTCTGTTATACGATACGCAGTCCGGAAAAACCGAAAATTCTGGATCTTTCTGGCCCACCGTCCGTGATCGGATCGATGATCCAAACCGTTCAACGCGAAGATCACCCAAGAAAACCCTTAGGGACGTTGGATTTTTTGGGAGATTATTGAAAAACCTGGCTGATTTTTGTTGTTTGCGGAGGCAGTTTCCGTTTCCTGCTGCACGCACCGACTTGCACTTTCTACTGTTGTGCACACCTTCATCTCCGAGTCCAGGAAGATCTACACGCATCTATCACTCTTCAGCACATATAAAACGCAGAAGAAAGAGAGAGGGAGGGATTCCACGGCTGACAGAGGGAGACAGACAGACAGAGGGAGAGAGACAGCGAGAGACAGGGAAGAAGAATTTTCTTTCATGTTTTTGTTATTTGTCTTTCTTTACTGTTGAGAGATCCAATCAAACATGGTTGGCTAAACCCCTTAGCTAGGGCTAAGGGGTGAAGCTTGTAGCAGGATGGGAGTTGTTTTTATGCTTTTGGTTTAACTTGGATTATGAATTTTACTTTTTTCTAGTTGTTCATATGGAATGTCTTTAGTTCTTAATGGTCCATTGTGACTAAATTACACTGGTCTACGACAGTTCTGATATTTTCCATGCGGTATGGAGGTTATGATCGTAGGAACCCTGTGTTCACCATTGTCTCAAGGGCATGGATGGATGACAGGAATCCTTCCCTATGTTCATACTCTCTTAGATTGGATGAGGATTGGTTAAGTTCTATTGATTACCTTGTCTCCTGGGCATGGTCTTGTGATGGAATAAGTCTAATTCTCATGCTTCTTATCTCTTGAAAACTGGATCAAAGGAAGTTCATAGTTGAAATTTCATCTGGCTAAAAGCGTAGATCTCCCTGATCTTACAAGTGGATCCCCTGAATCCCTAGTTCCCTTCTCTGAATTCTTAAGTTTTAAATAAATTACTTCACCATTATTCCTCAAAGTTCACCTGTTTAGATTTCATCTTTTAGCCTAGTTCTAAATCTGGTTAGTTTCAGATAACGTACAAGTTCAGTCCCTCTTTGAATTCGACCTCGGTCTTACCGAGATTTTTACTGCATCACAACCCTATACTTGGGGAGTGAACACTTCGCATGGCCAGGATTTCGGTTGGGCGCGCGACTAACCTAAAATCAGGAGTTCACCACATTGAGTCTGACTATCCAAATTTAGGTATAAGACTGGTTTGGATAGAAGTCTCTTATGATGAACCCCATAGCCTGTGATACTATATACTACCATCTCGACTTCACTCCAGCTTAGTCATTTCATTCGCACCGCATATTACATTGCATCCACAATACTTAGCATTTTGGGTTGCCATGTTTCTGCATTGATATGACCATTAGTACTCATATCTTGCACCGCATAGCCTTGGTACAGCTGATGACACTCATATACTTATCAGTATATTTTCGCTTATTTCGATATTGTATGATTTATGACATTGTATCCTCGGCATCTAATATTTAGCTCGCTTTGACTCATCATTTGCATAACTGATTTGCATTGTGTACTTCGATATTGTATGACTCATGGACTTGTCAGTACTTCCGCTTACTCTTATATTGCTTACTTGACACTTACCTTGTACACACACTTATACCACTCACTAAGCTTATGCACGATAGATGCGTGCAGGTGGCTTCAGGTTGCAACAACATTGAGCTTGGAGCGTGCTGCGGACTTATGGAGTTTTGATTTTTGACATATGTATTTTCCTTTCAGCACTGTATTCAACTGTTTATATTAGTGGATATGTGATGATGATGTTGCCTTTGTGACTTGGGTAAACTTGTGGTTATGCTTATTATGAGTTAAATGTACATTAAAAAATCCTCCTTCTAGGATCCTAGGTTCGGAATCTGGCGTATGGACGCTGAGAGCCGAGAATGGGGTACTACGGAGGCTATCGGCACTGGATTCGGCGATCGAAAATTTTGTGAGCCCGGTTTCCGAGTTTGAGGCGTGACAGTAGGTATTTGGTTATGACGCTTACTCTCACGTACCATCAATTGATGAAGAGTCCTTGTTCTTCAAAGACAAATCCAAGGAATCAGAGAAATCAATGGTCATTGATGTCGAGATTGAAAAAGGTGATATACAGGCAAAGCTTGAGCCACATGTAGAGGTAAAAGATCTAGTGAAGAAGTCATCACTTAGAAGAAAATCAACCGAGAGATTGTAAATTGCTAGTTAGATATAGGGATGACTTGAATGTAGTATTCGCTCTCATTACGGATGAAGGGGATCCTTTTACCTTCTATGAAATATAGATGGTTTTGATTCTGAGAAGTGAATGGCGGCCACGCATGACGAGATCGACTCTTTATATAATAATGAGACAGTGAAGCTAGTGGAGTTTCCAATAGGGTGAAAATCGGTCAGTTGTAAATGGACTTACAAGAAAAAGTAGGATAGATACAAGGTGAGATTGGTCGAAAAAGGGTATGCGCAGAAGAAGAATGTCGACTTCAGTGAGATTAGACACAACAAGATTGAGATATTGGCTTTCTTATCTAACTTGTTTCATTCTTCTTCTTTCATTGTTTCTAATTACTTTTCAAGGTGTGCATCTTCCAATCTTTATTGAACTAGGATGTTAGTCATCTTAACTATTCATAGTTCAAAATTAGTTTTACTAGAATACTTATCTACATCGAAATTCATATTAGATGCCATTGATACATTACTTTCAAATTTGATCTATTTCTCAAAGTTCACTTTGATACCTTGTTGAGATTTATAAAAGCACATAGAGCAGAATCAAGCAAAGTAATCACAATCGCACAAACAAACTCAATAAGAAGACAATTCGAATTTTACAGGGAAAAACCCTTTCGGGAAAAAAACCACAATACAAAGTGACGAGTAATGTATTACGAAAGCAATATTACAAGAGATGGTAGATCTTACTGATTCGAACAACCCTTGAATCTCCTTTAAAACCTTATCTATGCTCTTGAACCATTTAAAACACTTTAGAAACCTCTAATCATCTCCCTAATTCCAATTACACCAAACACACATACTATTCTACTGGAATAGGAAATAAATTGTGCATTTATGCAAAATTGTGCGTGCCTTCAAAGGATCCTTCTAGTATTGACGAACATTGAAGATCAGTCTATGACATCGACGATCCTCTGATGTCATTGAATAGCGACCTTCACTGTTCAACAATCAAGTAATTTTTATTTTTATTTTTCCAGATTTTTTCCATGGGATCAAGCGCCCTATCAATGGCATCCACGACCCTAATTTAAGGCATCATGCAACATGATGAATAAAACTAGCCCATGGTTCAAAATCTGGCCCTAAGCCACGTGTCCGTGAACATTCCACGAACATTCGAGGCTGCGTTTATTCGCCGCGGCACCAGTTCCAGCCTCAATCATGAGGCGTCCACATGCTGAGACGGTTTCATGGTTTGATTTATTATTATTTTATAATATAATTAATACAATCAAAGCTATTAACTCACGTAGCTTTGATAAGCCCACACGTGTATATTAAAATTCATGTACATGCCACACGTGTGCTAACATATCCAATCCAATTCATCAGAATTGCACCACCATATCAAGACCTATATCAGGAACCAAATTGATCCACCAACAGGTGGGTTGCAGTTTGCAGAATAAATTGGCTTTTAAAAGCTTGGCTGATGCTTTCCAATCCACAATTACTAATATTAGGTCCACACGCAGATTGGATCAGATTTATTTGCGGTAACATGCGCAAGACCAGACCAACCTGATAGATGGATGAGATCTCGCACTTATGTACCATGCTGGCACGCGTGTAGCGACTACACGAGCTTTATTCGAACGCACTTAAAAAGTTCCATCTCATAATCGTACTTTTGTGTGAATTTCATAGATATATATATATATATATATATCTATGAGGAAAAAGTATTATGCGCTCGAGCTCACGATAAGCTTATCACGAGGTCGAGCTGTGTGGCCCCACCATGATGCGTGTCGACCATCAATACCGTGCATTTGATATAATATATATATATATATATATATCTGTGCGCACGCGTGCGCACAGGAAAAGGTACTATGCGTCGAGCTTATGATAAGCTCATCTTGAGGTTGAGCTGTGTGGGCCCCACCGTGATGCGTGTCCACCATCAACACCGTGCATTTGATGGGTATATATATATATATATATAATCACAACAATGGCCCACCAGCAGCTGGTGCATCACATGGACAGTCCTGACCCAACGTACTACCGCAAACCAAAGGCAGGTAGGTTGTATTCGAGACGACACGTGTGGACCATTTTGCAACTAGAGTTAGCGCGGAGGGGAGGAAACCGTGTCCATGAACTCCTTGTCGGACTCGAGTGCGCACATCACCCCCGGCGCAAGGCAAAGCTCGAGGTCTACGCTCCCTCCTCCTTCCCTTCCTGGAAACAGGATATCTTCCCATCCAGCTTATTTTCTCCGCCGCTCCTTACCGATACTGGCCTTCCCCAACCGAAATCCACACCGTACACGTCAAACCTCGGGGAGCCCCCGATCACCACGCTGACGTTGTCCATCTTGCTCAAGCAGATAAAGAACGGTGCTTTCGCCCACGCGTCATACGTGCTGCGGACTACTGCATCGTTATGCTCCACCACAGTCCGGTGCACAAGCCACGCGGCCCATCCTAAATCATGGGCCAGCAGATCCCCTGCTCTAACAGTCGCTCTTATCCCTTGAACACAGTTGCCAAAATAGTCACGTGACAGAGGCGGTTCCAGTCTCGATCTGTTATCAATCGAAAACCCACAGCTTATAATCTCATCTGCTGGTAAGTTCCTCGCACGTGTCACCGATCTCCACACGTGCGCGGACAAAGCTTGGAAAGCCGAGATCTTGGTCGTCTTGCCTTCCTCGTTTGCTTTTGCTTTCAATCGCGCGATTGACTTGGGTGTGAAATGGAAGAACCGATCGCGGAGAAGCGGACGGGAAACTGTCTCTGTGAATTCGTGTGGGTTAGAAAACGGGAGTGAGACAGGAGTCACAGGAGATAGTTTTCCCGAAGGAAACCATCGCTTGACGACTGGAGGTCGTGAGATATTGACGAGAGGTTCATTTTCTCTCGAGATATTGATTCTGCAAATCTCGGACCAGGAGCTGAGGAAATGCCAAAAGGAGGTGCCGTCAGCGACGGCGTGGTTGAAAGAGCAGCCCACGAAGAATCCGTCCATCAATTCCGTTAACTGCACTGCAAACAAAGGCAGTGAGATTCCGTCACAGTTGACGGCTCCGTTGAGAGGGAAGAACGACTCGACGATAGGGTGCACGTCGATTGTGGTAAGTACGTGGGCCACACCTATATCAGCAACCGCGTGGATGAACTCAGCTCCTGCATCGTTACAGTCTATGAAGACATAGCAAGAAGAAGAAGACGAAGCGTTGTTTTCGAATACGAGGCGGCCGGCGAGCGGTGAGAAGTGGGAAAGAACGTGAGAGAGGGAATGTTTCAGTCGGTCTATAATGATGGTGATGGACTTTTCATCTTGACCGTCTGATGGATGGGGTTTGTGGAAGAGTAGACCCCTTTGGTTGTAGCGGAGGAAGAGTAAAGAAACATCCCAAGGTGTCAGCTCGCAACGTTGTGGAGGTGATTGTTCTAGCTTGCGCAGTGGGCGTATGGTGGATGTGGAGAGCTGACGGACTGCAGATACGGTCATGGCTGCGGGTGAGTAAATGAGATGGCTTGTAGGGTGAGATCTTTTCCCGTTTGGCCACGACTAATAGCTCTCAAGCTCCCATATTTAAGATGCGTGGCACCTGAGACAAAATAAAGAGGAGCGAGATTGCCGCGAGTAACACGTGGAGAGAGAAGTGGAGAAACTGGGTTAACGTGAAGAGATTCGATTAGGTGATGACTGCTTTTAAAGATAATCTTGTGTCCCACCTTAGATTCGATGCGCCTATTTTTGTGGTTGTGTCCTTAAAAATAATTATACAAAACGCTGTTGTGATCGTTCCCTTAAATAATGATCCAAAACACATTGCTTTCAAACATGCTTGTGGGCGTGGATTCAGTCAAGTCGGCACTTAAGGGGCCTGTTTGATTTTCCATGGAAAAGGTAATTAACTGGTAAATGGGTAATAATTACTTACTTAGGTAATTACTGCATATTTGATGGCTTAACTTTTTTGTGCTAGCACTGAGGATGACTGTCAAATGAATATAGGGCCCATTGTAATGTACGAAATGTATCAACACCGTTTACCTTATATGTCAGCCTCATTTAGGTCATGAACTAAAAAATGAGGCAGATCCAAAGCTCCCGTGGACCATACCACACGAAATAGTGAAAATTGAAGGTTAATCATATAAAAATTTATGTGGCCCTCAAAAGTTTTGGATGAAGCTGATATTTGTGTTTACTTCTTATCAATGTTTTTTTGACTTTATGAATAAGTTAGATGACAAATAAACATTAATGTGGGCTTAATAAACAAAATAACTTTCATTGGCCGACGTTTAATGCCATTGTTTCCTGTGGTATGGGCCACTAGAGCGTTGCATCTGTCTTAATTTTGGATATAGGCCTTAAAATCTTCTGATAAAATAGATGGACAATGTGGATATGTCATGCACATCACAGTAGAGTCCACAAATTTAAGTCAACTTTTTTTGACCAATTTTTGAGACGAAAATACATTTGAAATTTCAAACCGAGTGAAAAGTATTAATAACCTTTTTCAAGGGTATTTCCCTTGTACACAAAAATCAAACAAGCCTTAAACCTAGTTCCAAAGAGTCTTTTCTGTGGGGACGCGCCTATCGTATATCATATATCAGGCTGTCTATCCGTTTTGCCATTTCATTAGCCTAAATTTGAAGCGGCTCCAAATATCAGGGCGACCACACCACAGAAGGTGATTGACAATTAGACCTTTTTTATGAGCTACGATCATCTACACATACTTAGACAAAAGGAAAACACAAGTATTATCTTAATGCAAAACTTTTTGGTAGCTTGGGAAAAGTATTTAATGTTGGTCCAACTTTATTTACAGGCTCATACCCTAAAATGAGCTAGCAAGATGGATGGATAGCATGGATAAAACACATACCTCACGATGAATTGCATGCAGGCAATGCCTGATTACCAATAGCGACAATTTTTTAAAAAATTTTTATTTTTAAGGCAAAATTCATTAATGAAGAAGATAATTACATTCGGGCTTCCTCAGGAGAAAAATGACCAAGGGAAGCCTATCATAGGCCTCACCAAGACTACGCTACTAAAAACAACAAAAAGACGCTATTAGGAAGGGGGACCAAATCGAGCTGATTCCCTGATCGCCCCTAGGCCCACCTTATCAAGGAAGAGGAGACCCCTGACCTGAGGGGGAAGATCTAAAAGAAGGCCAAAAAATGAGGAAGTTTGGTTCGCGCTACCTAAGTGCGCCAAGGAATCCGCTAGAGCATTCCCTTCTCTGAAAATATGGGAAAAGACAACTTGTCATCTCCTCTTAATCATGTCAATCCTATTTGTCCATTATGTACACTTCCAACTCGGATTCGCTTCTCCATTTAACACCTTCACCACCAATTGCGAGTCAGACTCAACAACAACTTTGGAGAAGCCCCCAACGAGACAGTAGAAGATCCCATCATGCACCGCCTGGATCTCCGCATAACTATTTGAATCGACATCGTAGCCTGCCGAGAAGGCGAAGAGGAAGGCTCCCCTGTCATCTCTGCAAACGCCTCCGCCCCCTGACCTCCCTGGGTTTCCTCTGGAAGACCCGTCCACATTAATCTTTATCCACCCAGCCGTGGGCTTGCATCATTTAACCATCAAGGGCTAGCTGGACTGGTGACCCCTAACTGGTCGACCAAGCGGCGCTGCAGGGGCTTGGGGATCAACAGCGGCAGTGCAGAGGTTACAGCCACTGATGGAGGATATCCACCACGAAACTCGTGCTATCACTGACGCAATAGATGGAATTTTACCTTTCAACACAACAGCGTTTCTCTCCTTCCAGACTTCCCACAACGGCAAACAGGGGGCCAGCTTGTGGATTGATGACACCTTGGGGCCGCCAGTCGGAGTTCCCCACCACTACGCCAATCTGGACTCAACTGAGACAGCTGGCATAACTCCGATGTTAAAAACAGCCCCCAGGAAATTCCAGGCAGCAACTGCCAGGTCGCTGGCTACGAAGAGGTGGTGACTGGATTCAATTGAGTGAATGTGATTAGACTGAGGGGTGAGGCTACAGCAGACGCACTTCGATGCGATCTGAATACCTCTGGATTGGATGACTTCATCGACATACAATGCTCTATAGGCCCCACCATGATGTATATATTTTATCCATACCATCCATCCATCTTGGATCATTATTTTAGGGCATAAGCCAAAAAAAAAATGAGTTATATTCAATTCTCAAGTGGATCACACCAAAGGAAAACAATGGTGATTGAATGCCCACCATTTAAAACTTCTTATGAGCCACAAAAGTTGTCATTGACGCCCATCATTAAAAACCTCCCATGGCCTGATGAAATGTTTATTTGCTATACAACTGTTCATTACATAACATGGGCCTAAATAGAGGGAAAACACAAACATAAGCCTATTTTAAAAAAATTATGGCTCAAGAAGTTTTTAGCAATGGGCACTCAATCACCAATCTTTGGTGTGATGTGGTCCACCTCAAATTTAGATATACCTTTTTTTTTTTTTCCTGCTCTTGCCATAAAATGAGCTAGCCAAATAGATGAAATCCATAAATAGAACACATACATGATTGTGGGTGCATGGGCGCATGCAATTCTTGTCACGTTGAAAAGTGATAAGGTGATGTACATAACCAATTGACACATAAGGTAATTGGCCCAATCAAATCTTGTCACATCAGGGCTTACAGGTTGCCTGAGGATAAGACCTCACCTTAAAAATAAGAGGAAGTTAAATGAAGGAGAGGAAAGTGTTTCAAAAACAGGGATGTTAAATTACAAATGTGACCTTCTTTTTGTAAGTGCCTTCCCTGGTGTTTTTTAATGACATGGGTAAATTTTAAGTTCTTCTCAAATTTTCTTCTTGTGGAAAATATTCCAACTCTACTTAAAAATCTTCCCCCCTTGTGTTTTCTCCAACCCATGAAAACTAATATCTTAAATAAAACTGATGAAACACTACTTGTATTATATAGCATAAGTAGATAATGCTTTAAATTTCAAATACATTATAGACTGTTTGGTAACCCTATTTAAGATTTAAAACTGTACTTTTAAATCTTTTTCTTGTCTAGTTATTCATTATTTCTAAAATTTGGTACAATAAAACTATAGGATCCTTCAATCTAAGAAATTTGGACTTGCCATGACACATGAGAATGCCTGTTGAGTGTCATTCTTCCCACCATTAATTAGATGGTTGAAGATTATCATATAAAAAATGTGATTATTTTGGAGGTTAAAAGGTACACATGGTGGATGGTAGAATCCAATAACTGGTTAAATCGGAAATGAATGGTCTGATTTAGTTGTTATTTGAGATCAATGGTTTGATTTAGTCAACATTGAAGATTAACGGTTAGAATGAATCAACATCAAAGCGGAACAATTTGATTGGGCCAAAAAATGGAGATAAAAAATATAGTTTGGCTAATATTGATGATCAATGGCCGGATTGGGCCAATATTGAAGATGAATATACGGTTTGAGTAGGTCGAAAATGAAGATGAACGATCTAGTTGGACTGATGTTCAATTTGAGTAGTTTGATTGAATAATATTGTAAATCCACCATTTAATTAGGCTAAAATAGAAGATCGATTGTATGATGGACTTAAATCAATTATCAACTGTTTTATTGGGCTGATATTAGCGATGATTGGTGCAATTGGACTAAAAGAAGCCCGAATGAAAACGGAAGTAGTCTCTCAGATCTGGGCCTAATCCTACATAGAGTGTGATGTAGCTGACCTAGGCAAGTTCGAATTGAAAAAATTCACAACAGGTAGGGAGAAATTGCCATTCAAAGTTTGGACTATAAAATAAGTGTAACTTTTTATCAAGGTATTGTCATAGAACAAACAACATATCGATCTTTATGTAGCGGGCCATCCAAAGTGAACCAAGTCTCGTAGCGAGTTGCGTCACACTGTTTTGTGAGAAACACTTCATATCAATTCAAAATTACGATTTTATATAAAAAAAAAACTTGCTATTTTAATTAATTTATACTTTTGAGGTATCTCTATCATTTTAGAATTTTAGTATATTGAGTCTTCTTAGAAATTGCTCCTAAACACCTTAGGAATCATCCAGCACGAATAATTTAGAACTTTTTATTTTTGGCAAACTTTATTATTTCAAATAAATTTTATTTTAATTGAATTAGGACTCCTAATTAAAATTTTGCTTTTTCTTTGTTAGTGATGCGATCCAAAAGTTTGAAGATTTTTGAATAACAAAATTTTAAAATTTTCATTTTGTCTTATGAATTCAAGGTTTTACCTATTCGAGGAAGACAAGGATCTTTCACCATGTTTCTTGCGTTGTGCCAAGAAGTATATGTAGTTAGAAGCTAGTTAAGGCCGCCATGTTGTTTGTGAGAGAACAACTTCATTTATTCATTTTGCCAGCTCATGTTTGGACAAAAAAAAAATAAATAAATAAATGCAGATCCAAAACCTAAGTAGGCCACATAAGATGGCTACCATTGGACAGGGGAAAAGACAAAAAGACAAAAAATTTAGCCTGAAACAAAACTTCTATAGCACTATGATTGTTTAACAGTGGTCACCCAATCTCCACTATTTTCCGGTGTGCCTCGCTTGAGTTTTGTATCTGCCTAGTTCTTTTTTCTCATCTTCTAAAATGATAGGGAAAAAAACATGGATGTACCGAATAAATTTCTCACAGACATGATGGTGTCGCAATCGGTGCGGTCGGCAGTTGGAACCACTGAACAACAGCACATGGAGAGAAACTTTTACGCTCTGACAGCCAGTGGTACGTTATTAGAAATTGCACAGGTGCCATATTGGTAATTCAAACAAAACCATCCAAATCATGGGTCCTTATCTAATTACTCCTTGTCGGATATCTGTTTGAACGGTTAAAAATGAAAATATCCAATTATCCTGTCTCAGCAATCAATCTCATTTTGGGACTTAGAGACAGTGGGTTTCACAATTTAGCTTTGAGTAAATGCATCTCACCTGTCCAATTGTGTGCTACACTACGCAATCGGGGTCCTGATTAACCAGAATATTGCCATGTTTCCTGAAATTTGGTGAAACCCCATACAATGCAAACTGTAACCTCTGACCATATGGGCCCCACCTTAATAAATGTGTTGTATATCCATTCTGTCCATTCGTTTTTACATCTCGTTTTAAATCTCCACCCAAAAAAAAAAAAAAAGCATATCAAAATCTCATGTGGACCACACCACAAACCGTGGTGAGTGATTGACCATTAAATTTTTATTGTGGGTAATAAGATTTTTGGATCAATATGATATTTGTATTTCCTTTCATCCATGTATTTTTGACCTTATCAACAGGTTGGATGGCAAATAAACAGTACGATATGCTTTGGGTGGGCCCTATGGTTTTTAATGGTGAACATTCAATCACCATTGTTTCCTTTGGTGTGGTCCACATGAGATTTGAATCTAAATAAATTTTGGGACCACATGCTAAATTGATCTGGAAGAACATATGGGCCACATGCGTACATAACACATTCATCAAAGTGGGCCCCACAGTCAGTCAGGGTAACACCCACTAACGCGTCAACAGGTAACACCTAATCCTCTCCCATGCAAGAAGTTGTGAAGGATGTATATGAAAAGGAATTATAAATAAAAGTATGATTGGATAGGATTCATACATAAGGGTATGTTTGGATACCACCAGATAAGTGATTTTTTTTTTTTATTCACCACCAGAGATAAATATGTTTGATTTATGATTATTTATAAGTATCTTTTTTACTTGAAAGTATTTAATATAATTTTTTATTTTTTACCTTTTCTATTTTTCATAAGTTAATGAAGAGAGACGAAAGAGAAGAAAAGTAAGTAATTTGTTTACCAAAAATACCTAACTTCTTAATAAGTAGAAACTATGATAAGTTACTTCATAAATATCTTATGTTAAGCAACTTAAGCTTCAGACCGACCCTAAATATAAACATTACTTTTAAGGTTTCTTGACGGAGACCTTTTTTTTTTTTTTTTTGAATTAGCTCCCAGTCTACCACTTAGAGATATGGATGAGGGTGCTCTCGAACCAGACTTAAATGAGCCAGTGTAAGACAACAAATGGAGGTAAGCTACTTTTAAAATTTGGAAATCTGTGTGTACATTTAAGGTACTAGGCAGGCGAGTTAGAGGGTCCAGTGTCAGACAACAAATGGAGGTAACGCTACTTTTCAGATATGAGAATATCTATGTACTGAATAAAGATCCCCGGTGCCCATCCTTATAGTTTCCTGTCAAATTCGAGAGCGGATTAGGTGAGAACCCGACTGAGAGGTGGGTGGGACCCCTGAGTGTGACGCCCACTTTGATGCATGTGATTACTTGCCGTCCATCCGTATTAAAAGCTTATTTTAAGACATAATTCGAAAAATAAAGCACATCTAAATATCAAGTGAACCATAATGCAGATAATAATAGTAATCCACCATTAAAAACTTCTCATAGGCAACGAAGGTTTTGGATCAAGTTTATATTTGTGGATCTTTGTGACCTTATCTACAGGTTGAATGAAAAATAAATATTCTAGGAAAAAAAATGGAGTCTGTCTAAAGTAATGCATTGAGAAATGTCAAATTTGCCACCAAAAAGTTTTTAATGGTGGGGATTCAATCATTATTGTTTCCTTCATTATGGTCCGCATAAAATTTGGATCTGCATCATTTTTTGGATCATGACCTACAGGGGTCCAACCCACCTCAGTGGACCTCGGGTGTTACCTAATTTGCTCCCAGCAAACTGATAAAGAATTACTAGGTCTCCAACTCTTTAGCTGAGCTAGTTATTAGTATAGATATCCAATGTATGTAGTTTGATCCTAGCTAGATTGCCTTGGCACATGAGAAATTGGTTCACATTTTCAAGATGAGATTGATTGGCTATCCTAATTAGTCTAATTTTTCAACATTTGTTTCTAGAAATATGTCTGCATTACGGATGGCTCTTTTTTACTTTAGGTTGTTTCAAAGGTAAAATATTATTTAAAAAAGTTTACTATTTTTGAAAAGTTACAAACTTAAAGTTTAAAACTTCTATAAATCATATTTAAGGCTTTGTAAATAAATTTTATTCTAACTCTTTATAATAATATTAATTTATCTCTTATTTTAGAAATTTCTTTTGCTGTGGTTTCAAGGGTCATTTTTTAAAAGAAGGTAATGATATTTCTGTTTCTCCATGCACCAGGTGCATCAAGTGATATATCAGATACATTCTTATTCATGCATCAATGACAAAGTTATTAGAGTTTTAACATGAGGTCATGGGTTGTAAGTTGATATATCTTTATTGGGGAATTGACGGATCGCCTATGCATCAATAATGGAGATTCAAAACCATGATCCAAAACGTACCTGATTGAGAAGACATTCCGCCGACAGGAATCTTGATCTTTCGCACCTTACACCTTTAGGAGAACCTCCAATAAGACTAGGGTTTCTCGCTTATGTTGGTGAGGGGACCAAGATGTCTATATATAAGAAGAGGAGCTAGAAGTTTACCCATCACACTTCTCCATCTAGGGTCTCCACACCGTAGGTTTTCATATATGTCTTAATAACCGAGTATAGGGACATCGGTTCAAGCGTTCCGCCCCAAACCTATATACAATGATCACAACTGTAGTGAGGCTCACTGAATCGCTCAATCTGAATAATCCAATGGTCAAATCTGATAATCATGTGTGGCCCACCTGATAGGAGTCTTACATTCTCCCACTTGGGCTACACTGATCTCTGAAAGAAAACAAAACATTTTATTTTAATTGTGAAAACAATTTTGAAAAATGTATTTGCTTTTGAAAAGTTCATAATGGGCGTCCTACTGAATTTCAAAACAACACCGTTGGATAATTATGAGCAACGCTTGTCAGATCCAGTTCATCAAGACTACGGATATTAAATCGTGGTAGTCGACACAACATTTATACATTTCGAAGTGCGACGAATCGTGGTCACGAATACCAATAGCTTCAACAACATGGATCAAAGATATGGGGTGTGGTATGAAGATTGCATATCTAATGTGATCACACATGCCTATCTTCAAGTGGTCCATCTAAACGTGTCACCAAGACACAAACCAAATTCTTGCTTACTTAAAAATGAAAGTGCACACTGTAGGAGAAGCAAGATATCAACTGAATAACAGAATCGTCAATGCATAAAGAGATCTCTGAAATGTCTATACATAATCGGACCAAACTGAAAGACTCCCACTACTGAAATACATCATTGGGATCTACAATTCCCATAGACGTCACATATTCTTTAAAACGCGTAATAGGAAGACCTTTAGTGAGAGGATCCGCTATCATCTGCCTCGTGCCGATGAGTTCTATAGACACTTGACGATTCTAAACTTTCGCCTTCACAACAAGACACTTAATATCAATATGCTTTGACCTTGATGAATGCTTGTTGTTGTTGGAGAAGTTAACTGCAGCTGAACTATCACAGTAGATTTTCAATGGTTTCAGGACCATCAGTAAAACCCATAAACCAGAGAAAAAACTCTGAAGCCAAATCGCCTGATTTGTGGCTTCATGACAAGCTACATACTCTGCTTCTATAGTAGAAGATGTCGTAATCGACTGTTTTACGCTCTTCCATGATACGGCTCCACCACCCATCATGAATACATAGCCCGTGGTGGACTTCTTGCTGTCGACACAGCCCGCAAAATCTGCATCTGTATATCCAACCAGCTCCAAATGGTCAGATCTCCTATACGTAAGTGCGAAGTTCTTTGTCCTTTGCAGGTAGCGTAATACTTTCTTAACAGCTATCCAACGGTTCACCCCTGGATTGCTAAGGTACCCGCCCAACATTCTAACCATAAAAGTAATATCCAGACGCGTACAGACTTGAGCATACATGATGCTCCCTACTGCTGACGCATACGAAATATTTTTCATCTTGTCCATTTCTAGGTCATTCTCAGGACATTGAAATTGACCAAACCTGTCACCTTTAACAATAGGTGCTTGGCCAGGAGCACAACCTTGCATGTTAAACCTTTCAAGAACCCTATCAATATAAGCCCTCTGCGACAAGCCAACCAGTCCATGAGATCTGACCCGGCTAATTTGAATGCCGATGACAAATGATGCTTCACCAAGATCTTTCATCTCAAAGTTTTGAGACAAAAATTTCTTAGTCTCACGCAACAATCCAATATCACTACTAGCTAACAAAATGTCGTCAACATACAAGACTAAAATAATAAATTTACTCCCACTGATTTTCACGTATATACACTTATCTGCAGTGTTTTCAATGAAACCATATGAAGAAACAACTTCATGAAACTTTAGGTACCACTGTCGTGATGCCTGTTTCAACCCATAAATAGACTTCTTAAGCTTGCAGACCAGATGTTTTGAGCCTTTGGCTTTGAAACCTTCTGCTTGCAACATATATACGTTCTCACTTAGGTCTCCATTGAGAAACGCTGTTTTCACGTCTATTCGATGTAGCTCTAAATCCATATGAGCCACAAGAGCCATAATGATTCTAAAGGAGTCTTTCTTGGATACAGGTGAGAAAGTCTCTTTAAAGTCAATGCCCTTACGCTGACTGAAACCCTTTGCAACTAATCTGGCTTTATACCTTTCGATATTGTCCTTAGAGTCCCGTTTAGTTTTGAATACCCACTTACAACCAATTGGCCTAATCTCTTTAGGCAATTCAACAAGGTCCCAGACTTTGTTGTCCTTCATGGATTTCAATTCATCCTTCATGGCATCAAACCATTGACAAAAATTGGTACTTTGTTCGACTTACGAAAAGGACACGGGATCCTTTTCAGCTCCAATGTTAAAGTCATGCTCCTGTAGATAGACGATATAATCGTCTGGAATCGCAGATCTTCTCTCTCTATGTGATCGTCTTAAAGGCTCATTATTCTTAATTGGGTTTTCTGTTTCCTCATCAGTGGGTTGTATTTGAGGCTCTACAGGGTTATCCATAGGGATCTCAGGGTCCGCTACTGGACGGATAACCACATTATTTTGAATGATTGTGGTGGGAATCATAATCCGTTCTTCCTCAAACACAATGTTTCTTAAGTTCATGCTCCCACTATCTTCAGTATTCTCAATAAACTTAGCATTTACAGTCTCAATGACTCCCATGGAATATGATGGACAATAGAATATGAATCCTTTGGATCTTTCTAGGTATCCAATAAAGAAGCAACTGACCGTTCTAAGATCAAGCTTTCTTTCATGAGGGTTATACGATTTAGCTTCTACATGACAACCTCATACATGAAAGTATCGTAAACTAGGCTTTCGTTCTGTCCACAATTCATATGGAGTTTTTAGTATAGCCTTACTAGGGACTCTATTAAGGATATGCACAGTTGTTTTCAACGCATCACCCCACAAAGATTCTGGCAACGTGGAATTACTAATTATAGACTGCACCATGTCATTTAGGGTGCTATTACGCCTTTCTGCTACACCATTTTGCTCTAGAGTATCAGGGATGGTGTGCTAGGCGACGATGCCACAATCTTGTAGGTATTTAGCGAATGGCCCTGGATTACGCTCAGATTCGTCATACCTTCCGTAGTATTCATCATCACGGTCGGATCTGACGACTTTGATCTTTCTATCGAGTTGATTCTCGACTTCAGCCTTATATATTTTAAATGTATCTAGGGCATCTGATTTGTCATTAATAAGGTATAAGTACCCATAAGGAGAGTAGTCATTTATGAAAGTGATAAAATACTTCTGCCCATTCCAAGATGCTAAAGAGAACGGTCCACAGATGTCTATATGAATCACTTCCAAGAGTCCTACACTCCTAGTGACACCATTTTTTATGGTTCTAGTCTGTTTACCAGTCTGAGAAGTCCAGAGAGTGAAGAATTCTTTCACGCACAAGTCTTTCTAATCTCTCATGAGAGATATGACCTAATCGCCTGTACCACAGCATGGAGGAATTTTCACAATCTAACCTTCGCTTAATGTCTTTAATGTTTCCATGTGATGAATTAATACTATAGACATGTGAAACATCCAAATCTAGCTGATAAAGGTTATTGACTAAAGTGTCAGAATCAATCATAACCGAATCATAGGAAATACTTAATTTTCCATTTTCAAATTTAAACTCATAACTAAATTTGTCTAAACGGGAAATGAAACCAAATTGCGCCTTATAGAAGGCACACACACATACAGTATCTACTAGATCAAGAAAGTGTCCTGACGATAACCTAAGCTTACAGACTCCAATAGCTTCCACATTTGCTTTAATGTCGTTCCCCATATAAACCGACCTTTCTGTATCGGTTGGTATCCGGCTTTGGAGCATATCCTGGGTGGAATACATATGTGAATAGTTGCACTAGAGTCCATCCACCAGGAGTCTGTGGATATATCAGTTAAATTAGATTCAAAACAGACTAAAACTTGATTCTTTCCCTTAGAAACAACACATTCTTTAAATTGTGTATAATCCTCTGTAGGACCCAAAGAACGATTCCAAAATAGTGCTTCCTTTTCTTAAATTTGGACCCAGTAAGCAAAGGTATGAAATGAAACTGGTTTGGAACATTAGAAACAATCATGGCTGGACAAATAAAACATAACACTCACACTAATAGAATGAACAAGTCCCACAAAATTATACATGAATGTAAACCACAAACATTATACATGTATAAACATTCGATTGATTTGGGCCTTCAATCAAATGACTCAGAATAATGATGGGTCATAGTCATCAAATTCTGGCAAGAGTCCGACGTATCATCGTGACTCTTCCTTTGGGCGAAATTACGACATACAAGAGGCTCTACTGAACATAAAGTTGACCAGTTCTAGTGAAATAATTTTAAGACGTCCATCACCTTTGGGCAAAATGAATTTCTTAAATTTATATAACCATCACTAATCACTTCACCCCGCTCATATCCTACCAAGTGATGATACCTCTTTATTCTGACCACCACTCACTATGGAAACGAACGCAACTAAATGCAATCCTAATATAGACGGTCATTCAACAAGGTTGATCATCATTTCCATCAATCAACAGTGAGTGGGACTAAGATTAGGCCCTGGAATAAGGCCCAATATCAGCCCAGACGAGCCCAAAATAGGTCCATGTATTGCTAGAAATGGGCCCTTAAAAGAATCCATTAGCAGGTCCTAATAAATAGGCCCAACAGCCCATCCACATACCCAAGCACTGGACCCAATGGGCAAACCCTTTCCAAAAGGGCAAAACTGCTATTCTCAAAACAAAACAAAACAAACCCTTTCCAAAAGGGCAAAACTGTCATTCTCAGCCGTTTAAGAAAATGTAGTCGCAGATCTCTACTACAGTAGTGCTGCAGCTTCTCCACCGCAATAGCTACCATGGCAGCCATTGTCGACGCGTACCAAAGTACTCCAAGATCCGGCGACCTCCCATGTCGAAAACACACTCCATCAGATGCCGGGGCGCACGTTTTCTAGCTTGGATAGACGGAAACAGAGAGGTGAAACGGCGTCCGCCATTGTTGCCGTCGTTGCCAGAGATGCGCTGGGTCATGGCTGCCGAAAAACGGAGATGGTTTTCTCTAGTTGCGGCAGCTTGCTCCTCAGCCATGATTCCCGACCCAAACAGCAACCAACGTCAACCATGGCTATCGGCTATAATGCCGTCCATGAGATGGGTTTGCGAATCCGATGGTAGATGTGAAAACCCCGACATTATATATCTGATTGAAGGAGATGGTAGGCGTTCAATGCCTTCACCAAATCCGAGAAGTTACCATGGGTGCAACGCTTGCTGCCCTCAGGATCAAGATTCACCACTGATGAAATAAGGGATTAAAGACCAATGGTCCATTGATAGGGATGAAGCTGAAAACTAGTAATGATTTTTAAATCCCTTATAGTCACGAGTAAATCTGATTGAGACAACATAATGATCTCGACGTGAACAAAGGCATCCACCTTTTAGACGGATTTGAATGTGCTCAGGTTGGGGTAGATCTTAATCCATGGAATCCCCAAGATTGATGTATAGGTCTGCTCTGATACCAAAGGATATATCTTTATTGTGGAATGGACGGATCGCCTATGCATCAACAATGGAGATTTAAAACCATGATTCAAAATGTACCTGATTGAGAAGACATTCCGCCGACGGGAATCTTGATCTTCTGCACCTTACACCTTTAGGAGAACCTTCAATGGGATTAGGGTTTCTCGCTTATGTTGGTGAGGGGACCAAGACGTCTATATATAAGAAGAGGAGCTAGAAGCTTACCCATCACACTTCTCCCTCTAGGGTCTCCATACCGTAGGTTTCCATATCTGTTTTAATAATCGAGTATAGGGACATCGGTTCAAGCGTCCCGCCCCAAACCTGTATACAATGATCACAACTGTAGTGGGGCTCACTGAATCGCTCAATCTAAATAATCCAACGGTCAGATCTGATGATCATGTGTGGCCCACCTGATAGGAGTCTTACACAAGTATCCATTGTGATGAAAAACTGCGGTAGTTTGAGTGCAAGGGTATTAGGGAATTGGATTGCATACTGAGTATCTTACTGAGTAAGAAAATTCTCATCATGTGGTTTATCCACGGTATCCATTCATTTTAGGGGTTGAATCCAAAATTGATGCATATTATATTGATTTCCACCACTGAAAACTTTCTAAGGCCCTTAGTGATGTTTATTTGTCATCCAACCTCTTCATAAGATCAGACAGACATGGATGAAGGAAAAACACAAATATTAGCTTGATTTAAAACTTCTTTGGTCCCCAATAATTTTCTAGTAAATGTTCAATTCACACGGTTTCTGATGGTGTGCTTCACTTGAGGATTGGATACATTCCATTTTTGGGATAAAGTCATAAAATTATTTGTTAAAAGAGATGGACAGAGTGGATAAAATGCATGAATGAATGTAAGTGTATTTAAAAAAAAAAAAAAGTAGTTTGATATCGATTGGGGTGTTTCTTGGGTATATGAGTGCGTGTATTTTTTTTAATTATTTTTTTAATGCGGTTTGATAACAATGCACATCAGCAGATATCAATGTGGGACTTTTCTTGGGTATATAGGCCACATCAGTTGATATCAATGCGGGTCTTTTTTTGGGTATATAGCTTCCAATAGAAAGTTGGGTGATGTAGTCTTATGGACGGTGTTTCTTAGAATTAATCATGCCCAAGAAAGAGATCGTGCCCATCTAGTAAACAATCTAAGAGGTGCAAGCAGCGGTTGAAATCATGGATTGCAAATATAATTGTGGTAATGAATGGCTCACGGCTGTCAAAAAGAATCATAGCCAACTACTTTAGTCTAACATGTATAATACCTATGCTAAACCATGGAGCCAAATGCTTTTCAGTCGATTAGATGTTGAAGTGTAGATTTATGCAGAGCAATGAGAATCTGTTGAGGAACCCATGGCAAAGGAGAGTGGACCGTTTAGATGAAAAAGAGTGCCTCTTAATGAGTTCACGTCAAATAGCTTGATGGATCTGCAAATGTATCAAGTGATGGATCCGTGAATGAACTAGAAAATGTTTTAATTAAAAGAGTGTTAGAGAAGACAATTCTACAACGAAGATTGTCACCCTTCTGCGTATTTTACGTGGTGGTCCTTAGAATACAATTAATTCCTTTCTTATTTTCCCTTTATAAATAATGGAGAGGGAAAAGAAAATTACCACTGTAAATCCCACCTTTTTTCCAGCGTCTTTTATGAATATCCAAAACTTACCTTCCCAGCTTAGACCTTGCACGTAGGGACACAGCATTTGAGGACGAAAATACCGCTGCTTTTGAAAGTGATATTTCTTTTCTGTAGACTACGGATTATAACCGCCGCTACAGTTCTCGTAGTAGGGGTACTTTCGTCCTCAAATGCGAATACGCAAGGTCTAATTTGAGAAGGTAAGTTTTGAATCCTTCATAAAAGACGCTGGAAAAAATCTGGGATCAAGGGTGGTACCACGGTAGACCTAGGTCTACAGTGGTAATTTTCTCAAGAAGAAAACCCTGACTCTATTTTCTTTTTCGAAAAATTCATCTGCACGTCTTTATAGATTGGTGTAGCATTACTGTGCAAAGATCCCAGCCCTCCATTAGATGTCTCTGACAATGTAGACGATCTGGCATGAAAATCAATCGTCCAACATTCAAGCGGACCACAGTGCTCAAAACAGGCTGATGGCTCAGTAAATTTCGCAGAGTTTCTTTAAGCCATTGTTTGTTTCATAAACTGTTTCCTTGAGAAATTGACTAGTGGGAGTTTTTGCAACGAATATATAGAGCGCGAGCCACTTGATGGATGGATTGGATTTTCTACGCACTTGGTGGCGTGCGGTTTGGATGGCCTGTACAAGACTGCGCTGCTGGGTGCAAAGCAAAGCTCTCTTCCTAAAATATATTCATGGAACAATTAGAGCCATCCAAATTGTGTATCATCTTTCGAGATTTCTAGTGCATGGTCCATCAACGGTGGATCCCAACAGATCAATGGTGTGGATTACAGGAAAATTGGCCACCGCCATTTACCTGCAATATTTCACCTCACCAATAATTTCTGCACCAGATCCATTGTATTTTCCTGTTCCCCAAAGTGGCCCAAGGAGGAATGTCAGTAGCCAACTCTCCCCAAAATGGGAAGCGGATTGGCTGGTGTACCACACACCACCGATCTGGCTGGTGTGTTCACGTCACCAAATTCTGTGGATCCCGTTACGAGGTATGTTATATCCAAACCGTCTGTTCATTTGGCGAGTTTGTTGTAAAACGTGAACCGAAAAATAAGACATCCATTGATTAAGTGGACCACATTGTAAAAAGCAGTGGAGTTGAAACCCTTTTGGGTTTTGGATCAATAATGTTTGTTTTTCCTCTTCATCCATGCCTTTGTTACGTTATGTACAGATTTGGATGGAAAATAAATGTTATGATAGTCCTAGGGATGTTTTACCGTAAGTATCATTGACCCACTACTATTTGTGGTGTGGTCCACTTGAACTTTGTATATGACTCATTCTTGAGCTCATGCTGTGTAATAATCCTGTCAAATAACAGTTTGAATACGATAAATACATCATTGCAGGGCGTATATAACTTTGATCTCCTTTGAGCTGTTTGTACAGTTAAGAACTCGAGGAGCGCCAGCTCTTTTTTTGGCACGGCATGTACCCACACCAGCCTGGTGTGACTGACTTCTTATCCACGGATAGCGTCCTGAGTAAACTCTGTGAGGTCCACCGTGATTTATGTATATTATCCGCTCCGTCCATCCATTTTCACGGATAATTATAAGGATTGGGCCCAAAAATGAAGCATATACAATGGTCAAAAGGACCACACCACAGGAAAAGGTTGACTTGAACTTGTATCATTGAAAATTTTTTGGGGGCCACCGAAGTTTTGGATCAAGCTTATATTTGTTTTTTTCTGTTAATCCATGTCTGTATGATCTTATGAACAGGTTGGATGACAAATAAATATCACTGTGGGGCCTAAAAAGGTTTCAACGGTGGAAATCATTATCCCCACTGCTTCCTGTGGTATGTTCCACTTGATCTTTGGGATATGTTTCAATTTTGGGTTCAACCCCTTCAATTAGATGGAAAAATGGACGGACGGTGTGGATAGACAACATACATTCAAGGTGGGCCCAACTGAGTTTACTCAGTACGATAAGAGCATACTGAGTAACCAGTATGCAATCCGATTTCCTTATCCACGGACGCGGATTAGCTACGAACAGGAAAGGTTGGGGACACGGATTTGGTACTACCCCACACCCCACACGGATTTGGTACTACCCCACAAAGATTAGGTGGGCCAAATGAATACACAGGAAAGGATGGAGACACGGATTTGGTACTAACCCACAACGACCTAGCTAGAGATGGAGAGGCTATGTAATCTTCACCCATGATATATTGGGTTTCATCTGGACTGTCCGTCTATTTGTCTGTATTATTTTAGGATATAAGATAAAAGTAACGAGGCAGATCCCAATCCCAAGTAAAGCAGAGGTGATAATGACATCCACTGTTGAAACCTTTGTTGGGGGCCTTGCACAAAACCTTAGGATCTAGCCCTCCAGAACAAACCAGAATTATGGATAATAAAGCAATGAAATAAATCAAAGCATCAATCACACACAACACAAGAGATTTTTACGTGGAAAACCCTCAAAGAGGTAAAAACCACGGGACCTCGTCCAGATCAACAATCCACTATGAAGTAGAACGTTTACAACCTTCTTCACTCACGCAGGAGTGGATAAACAATAAGAGAAATAGAGAAAACAGAGAGATCTAACCGATTACGAGGACATAGAAGCGCTGAGATGTAGATTGCAAAGTAGAGAACCTCCACGAGCAGAACCTCCCTTCTATAAGCTTCCTCTCTCTCTTTCTCCCTCTCTCTCACCTTTGATAGCCCTAAACCCTTTAGCAAATATCTTGTAAAGCTTTAGGAAACCCTCTTGCTATTTTGTGATACCTAAAAAAACCCTAGGCAACCCCTTTTATAGTTTTGGAAAACTCCTTTCCGCATCCCAGTTGCGAAAGGACTCAAATCCGCAGTTTCGCGCAAAATTGCGGAACAAACTGCGTAACCTACGACTAGTCCTGGAAATTCCAGGACTGGTCTTAGCCTCCTACGACTGGTCGTAGCTCACCTACGACCGGTCGTGGGTCACCTACGACCGGTCGAGAACCCCGGAGAAAAATAGTCCGAACTCGCTGGACTTTGAGTCGAGCTACGACTCGACTCCCACGACTGGTCGTACCAGCCCTCGACCGGTCTAGCAGGGTTCACGACTGGTCGAGCACGGGGTAAAAAACTCCATCAAATCTCCCCGTTTTTGACCCGGGAGGGATCCACCTTCTTCAAGCCAGTCAGGTTTTTACAAACCTCAAACTTGCCTTTGAGCAAAGCCTTGGTCATCATGTCTGACCCATTATCGTCCGTGTGGACCTTCTCAAGTTGTAACACCTTCTGTTCCAAAGTATCCCTGATCCAGTGATACCGAATCTCTATGTGCTTCGACTTGGAATGCTGACTTGGATTCTTGCTTAAGTGTATAGCACTCTGACTATCGCAATAGACCACGTGCTCCTCCTGCTTTAGGCTAAGTTCCTGTAGGAACCTTTTCATCCAAAGCATCTCTTTACATGCTTCTGTGACTGCAATGTATTCGGCCTCTGTTGTCGACAATGCTACGACCTTCTGTAGCTTGCTCTGCAAGAAACCGCTCCCCCTGCAAACGTGAACATGAACCCCGATGTAGACTTCCTGGAGTCTATGTCACTTGCCATATCTGCATCTGTGTAGCCCTCTAACACAGGTTTACCGTCACCATAGCATAGGCTCAACCTGGATGAGCCTCTTAGATACCGTAGTATCCATTTCACCGCTACCCAATGCTCTTTGCCAGGATTGGCAAGGTACCGGCTGACAACACCAACCGCATATGCTATGTCTGGGCGTGTACACACCATAGCATACATCAAACTTCCTACTGCTGACGCGTAGGGTATTTTCTGCATCTCTTCCACCTCTTCCTTCGTCTTGGGACACTGCCTGTCGCTCAATCTGAAGTGACCATCCAGTGGAGTACTGACCGGCTTCGCTGCATTCATAAACCGCTTAGGACTTTCTCAATATACCGCTCTTGTGACAGCCAAAGCTTCCTGCTGCTTCTGTCACGGGTTATCTCCATTCCTAGGATCTGTTTAGCCGGGCCCAAGTCTTTCATCGCAAAAGACTTGCCCAACTCCTGTTTCAGCCTGTCAATCTTCTTGATGTCTTTTCCCATGATGAGCATGTCATCAACATATAACAGCAGAACTAAGAAATCACCATCTGAGAACTTACGCGTGAACACACAGTGGTCCGACTCCGTTTTGTCATACCCATGCTGTAACATGAACGAATCGAACTTCTTGTACCATTGCCGTGGAGCTTGTTTCAGCCCATACAAGCTCTTCCTCAGCCTACACACCATATGCTCCTTGCCCTTGACTTCGAACCCCTCTGGTTGGTGCATGTAGATCTCTTCTTCCAGGTCACCATGGAGAAAGGCAGTTTTAACATCTAACTGCTCTATCTCCAGATCCATGCTAGCCGCCAACCCAAGCAACACCCGTATAGATGTCATCTTCACCACTGGTGAGAATATCTCCTCGAAGTCTATGCCTTTCCTCTGACCAAACCCTTTCACGACAAGTCTGGCCTTGAACCTCGTCTGTGAATTCTTCTGCTCAATCTTCTTTCCTGAACACCCACTTGTTGCTCAGAGCTTTCTTGCCCTTAGGCAGTTTCACCATGTCATAGGTGTGGTTCTTATGTAAGGATTTCATCTCCTCTTGCATAGCTTTCAACCACTTCCCCTTATGCTCGTCGGCTAGGGCCTCAGAATAATCTTCTGACTCTCCCCCATCGGTTAGCATAATGTACTCATGCGGCGAGTACCTCTTGGACGGCTGTCTGTCCCTAGATGACCTCCTCACCTGTGGCTCAACAAGTGGATCAAGTGGGGGCTGCTCCCCTGGTCCATCTTCTGAAGGAACTCCCTCGTCCTCTGCACCTTGCTGTACTCCCCGTCATCAGGCACCACGGGAGGAGTAATCGGATCCATGTCTCTAGCTCACCTGAACTAGGCTGGTTCTTCTCTGGCTTACCAATGTCTTCGATACACTGATCTTCAAAGAAAACCACATCTCTGCTCCTGACGAGCTTCTTCTCGGTCGGATCCCATAACCTGTAACCGAATTTTCATCACCGTACCCTAAGAACACACACTGCCTGATCTTCATATCGAGCTTGGACCTCTCGTCCTTTGGTACGTGAACGGATGCCCTGCATCCAAACACCCTGAGATGACTGTACGATGGATCATGTCTAGTCCACACCTTCTCAGGCACTTCTCCATTCAACGGGGCTGATGGAGACCTGTTTATCAAATACACCGCCGTGCGCATTGCTTCTCCCCAGAACGTCTTGGGCAACTTCGCATGGGATAACATGCATCTGATTCTCTCAACAATGGTGCGATTCATTCGCTCAGCTACACCATTATGCTGGGGGGATCTCGGGAACCGTCTGTTCATGCCGTATACCCTGGGACTTGCAGTACTTGTGAAAGTCGTCAATGTATTCACCACCATTGTCAGTGCGGATGCACTTCAATGGTCTACCTGTCTCTCTCTCGACCATAGCATGAAACAATTTAAACACACCAAAGACCTCGTCCTTGGATTTCAAAGCATAAACCCAAACCCTCCTAGATGCATCATCTATAAAAGTAAAAAAATACAATGCCCCACCCAAGGTTTTTGTCCTCATAGGACCACAAACATCAGAATAAACCAAATCTAATGCATGCACTTTATTAACATGAGAAGCAGTTTTAACGAATGAAACTCTATGCTGTTTCCCTGATAAACAATCAAGACAGGTTTTAAGAGGCATACCTGTCACGTCTGGAAGGAGCTGCTTCTTTGCTAGTACCTGAACCCTTTTTCACTCATGTGGCCTAGACGCCTGTGCCACATGTCAATAGCTGAATCTTCCGCTGCGTTCAACCCACCCTTGCATACACTGACACTTGCCTTGTACAGGGTGCAACACTTCTTTCCTTGGCTGCGATCAACGAACCCTTGATGAGCTTCCAGCGCCCACCAGCGAACCGGCTTTCATAGCCATCATCATCCAACCTTCCCGTCGACATCAAGGTTGAGGCGAAAGTCTGGGATATGCCTCACATCCCTGAGAACCAATGTGCAGCCCACATCAGTTTTCACACAAATATCACCAACTCCCACGATCTTTGATACGCCAGAATTTCCCATCCTCACGGTCCCTAAGTGCCTGACTTGTAGTTTATGAAAGAAGTTCCTGTGCGGAGTCGCATGAAAAGAAGCTCCCGAGTCAATCACCCAATCGGTGTCCTGACTCGTATCGTGAGACACACATCATGATCTGCTGAAAGAATAAAACAACGTCGCCATCTGAAGCGACCGCAGTGAATCTGATTCATCTTTCTTCCCTTTTCCTTTCTTGTCGTTCTTACGACATTCATGCTTATAGTGGCCCTTCTTGCCACAATTCCAGCATTCAACATCTTTTCTATTGCTCGACTTGCCTCTTGATTTATCTTGGGCCTTCCTGCCCTTCCTGTTCTTTCCTCTCCCCGTTCCTGCGTCACAAGAGCCTCTTGCTGAGTAGACCCTGAGACTTCCTCCTTGTCTCTTCATTAAAGAGACAGCTAGTTACCTGTTCCATGGATATCTTTCCGTCTGGCGCGGAGTTACTTAGAGACACCACCAATGTCTCCCAACTGTCAGGCAATGAACTAAGCAATAGTAAAGCCTGCAATTCATCATCCAGGACCATCTTCATAGAGGTGAGTTGGTTCACTATATTGCTGACCTTATTCATGTGCTCGGCCACAGAACCACAATCCTTGAACTTGAGATTCACAAGTCGCCTTATCAGAAATATCTTATTACCGGCTGTCTTCCTCTCATACAGCCCTTGTAATTTTAGCCATAGGCTAGCGGCTGAGGTTTCCGTAGACACATGGTGGAACACAGAATCATCCAGCCATTGTCTAATAAACCCCACCGCCTTTCGGTCCATCTTCTTCTAATCATCATCAGTCATATCCTTGGATTTTGCTGATATGCCTGAGATTGGAGAATATAGGTCCTTACAATAAAGCAAGTCCTCCATCTTAGCCTTCCATATGGTCCAGTTAGAACCATTGAGGCTGATCATCCTTGAGCCACCTTCCATAATTCAAAACCAATCCTACCCGTTCAATGAACTTAGCTTTGATACCACTTTGTTGGGGTCCTTGTACAAAACCTTAGGATCTAGCCCTCCAGAACAAACCAGAATTATGGATAATAAAGTAATGAAATAAATCTAAGCATCAATCACACACAACACAAGAGATTTTTACGTGGAAAACCCTCAAAGAGGTAAAAACCATGGGACCTCGTCCAGATCAACAATCCACCATGAAGTAGAACGTTTACAACATTCTTCACTCACGCAGGAGTGGATAAACAATAAGAGATATAGAGAAAACGGAGAGATCTAACCGATTACGAGGACATAGAAGCGCTGAGATGTAGATTGCAAAGTAGAGAACCTCCACGAGCAGAACTTCCCTTCTATAAGCTTCCTCTCTCTCTCTTTCTCCCTCTCTCACCTTTGATAGCCCTAAACCCTTTAGCAAATATCTTGTAAAGCTTTAGAAAACCCTCTTGCTATTTTGTGATACCTAGAAAAACCCTAGGCAACTCCTTTTATAGTTTTGGGAAACTCCTTTCCGCATCCCAGTTACGAAAGGACTCAAATCCGCAGTTTCGCGCAAAATCGCGGAACAAACTGCGTAACCTACGACTAGTCCTGGAAATTCCAGGACTGGTCTTAGCCTCCTACGACCGGTCGTAGCTCACCTACGACCGGTCGAGAACCCCGGAGAAAAATAGTCCGAACTCGCTGGACTTTGAGTCGAGCTACGACTCGACTCCCACGACTGGTCGTACCAGCCCTCGACCGGTCGAGCAGGGCTCACGACTGGTCGAGCACGGGCAAAAAACCCCCATCAACCTTCTTAGGCCCACCCTGATGGTTGAGTGACATCCTACGTCTTCGTAAGATTGCATGGACCTAGATGAAAGAAAAACACAAATATCAGTTTGATCTAAAACTCCTGCAGCCTCTAGGAAGTTTTCAACTCTAGGTGTTTAATCCCCACTGTGTGGTCCACTTGAGCCTTATATCATTTTCGTTTTTGGTCTTAAATCCTAGAATAATATGAAAAATAAAATAAAATGTATGGACAGTGTGGATAAAAACCATACTTCACAATTGAAACCTCCATGGCCCGCCTGCTGCTAGCTAGGTACTTATGAGAGCGGATCAGCTGTTACCGGGTATTAGCTCAGTGGGTGCAACCCTTACCATGTAGGGGCCACCTTGGTGAATTTGTTTTATATCCATGCTGCCCATCCGTTTTTTCAGATTAGTTAATGACGTTATCCCAAAATTGAAACAGATCCAAAACTATGGTTAACCACACCACTGTAAAATTAGGTGAATGACCATTCAAAGCTTTATTGTAGGCCACAAAAGTTATTGATTAAACTAATATTTGTATTTTCCTTTCATCCAGTTTTGGTTTACCTTTTCAATGGCTTGGATAGCAAATAAACATTACGGATCTTCTTAAGGTGGGTCTTTGGAAAATTGTAATGGTAAGCTATCAGTCATCACTGTTTCTAGTAGTGTGGTCCACTTGAGATTTGGATATGCTTAATTATTGGAAAATTGTTCTAAAATGGTCTGTAAAAACGGATGAAAGGAGTGGATATACAACATATGAACGAAGTGGTCCCTACAGTAAGGGTAATACCCATTTAGCTGTCACCCAGGTAAATCCTAACCTAATCGGTCCTGATAGGTGGTACCAAATCGGCGTCCAAAAGATGGGTCGAATGAATGGACGAGGTCCAATTCCATTCCATAGTCTCCCGCGGTGGGAAACCCAACACCCAAATCAATCAAGGCCTAAAAAGTGTCAGCGAACACTCCGCGAACATTCAGTGCATCTGGTGAGACCCGGCCCAAGACTCTGCTGCCCTTACCGTGGGATTACCGTGGGGCCCACCTTGATGTATTATTATGTATGCACGCCGTGCATCCGTTTTTCCAGATCATATTAAGGCATTATTCCAAAAATGAAGCAGATTCAATTATCAGGTGGACCATACCATAAGAAACAGTGGCAATTGACCATTAATGAGCCCAATTGACCACTAATGAGTCACAAATGTTTTGGATCAAGCTGATATTTGTGTATTCCCTTCATCAAGGCTAATTTGACCTTATCAATATATTGGATGGTAAATAAACACTATGGAAATATTAAGGAGCGCACTAAGAATTTTTTTAATGGTAGGACGGTTAATCACCACTGTTTTTTATAATGTCCCACCTAATTATTGGATCCGCCTCATTTTTTGAGAAATGCCCGAAAATGATATGAAAATACAGGTGGACGGTATGAATATATAATACATACATCGTGGGTCCCACGGTAAGTGCCGCACAGTCTTGGGTGAGGCCGGCGTCGCCCTCATCATCGGTCACCGAATCCGCTCTCGATCATTCGAGGCTGTGTTTATTTGCCGCGGCACATGTTTCAGCTTCTGTCCCGAGGAGTCCACGTGCAGAGATCTTCCATTATTGAATTTTATCACATCTACGTTACAACCTTCAATTAGCTATTATCGTACGGAGCTTTGCTAAGCTCACACGCATGCGTATTAAAGCTCATGTATATGCCACACGTGTGCTAGCCTATCCAATCCATTCATCAGAATTGCACCACCAGATCATTCCCTATCCCAGGAATCAAGTTGATCCACCCCACTAATCAAGTGGGCCGCAGTTTGCAGAACAAATTGGCTTTTAAAAACTTGGATTATGCCTTCTAATCCATTCACATGATTGGATCAGATTTATTTTTGGTAACCTGCCCAAGACCGGACCAACTTGATGAATGGATGGGATCTCGCAACTATGGACCATGCGGGCATTTGTGTGGGGTATACACGAGCTTCATTGGGTGCACTTTGCAAAGCTATGTATCAGAATCATGCTTTAATGTGAATTTCACAACCAGAGGGCACCAATGGACGGTCCCGATCTATCGTACCACCACATACCGAAGGCAGGTTGTACTTGAGACGACACGTGTGAACCATTTCACAACTAGAGTAAGAGCGGTGGGGAGGAAACCGTGTCCATGAACTCCTCGTCGGACTCGAGTGCGCACATCACCCCCGGCGCAAGGCAAAGCTCCAGCTCCACGCTCCCTCCTCCTTCGCGTCCTGGAAACGCCGTTATCTTCCCGTCCAGCTTATTTTCACGGCCGCACCTTACAGACACCGGCTTTCCCCAGCCGAAATCCACACCGTACACGTCGAACCTCGGGGAACTCCCGATCACGATGCTGAAGTTGTCAACCTTGCTCAAATAGATAAAGAACGGTTCTCTAGCCCACGCATCATATGTGCTGCGGGCTACAGCATCGTTGTGCTCCACCACAGTCTGGTGCACGAGCCACGCGGCCCATCCCAAATCGTGGGCCGCCAACTCCCCTGCTCTGGCCGTCGCTCTAATCCCTTGAACACAGTTGCCAAAATAGTCACGTGACAGAGGGGGTTTCAGTCTCGACCTGTTATCAATTGAAAACCCACAGCTTGTAATCTGATCTGCTGGCAAGTTCCTCGCACGTGTTACCGATCTCCACACGTGTGCGGACAAGGCCTGGAAAGTCGAGATGTTATCCGTCTTGCATTCCTCGTTGGCTTTTGCTTTCAATCGCGCGATTGACTTGGATGTGAAGTGGAAGAATCTTTCGCGGAGAAGCGGACGGGAAACTCTCTCGATAAATTCATGTGGGCGAGAAAATGGAAGGGAAATAGGAGATGCTTTTTCCGAAGGAAACCAGCGCTGGACGACTGGTGGTCGTGAGATATTGACGAGAGGTTCATTTTCTCTCGAGATATTGGATCTGCAAATCTCGGACCAGGTGCTGAAGAGATGCCAAAAGGAGGTGCCGTCACCGACCACGTGGTTGAAAGAGCAGCCCACGAAGAAGCCGTCGGTCAATTCCGTTAACTGCACTGCAAGCAAAGGCAGTGAAATTCCGTCACAGTTGACGGCTCCGTTAAGAGGGAAGAACGACTCGACGATGGGATGCACGTCGATCGTGGCAAGGACGTTGGCCACACCTATATCAGCAACCGCGTGGATGAACTCAGCTCCTGCATCGTTACAGTCTATGAAGACATGGGAAGAAGAAGAAGACGAGGCGTTGTTTTCAAATACGAGGCGGCCGGCGAGAGGTGAGAAGTGGGCAAGAACGTGAGAGAGGGAATGTTTCAGTCGGTCTATAATGATGGTGATGGGCTTTTCATCTTGACCGTCGGATGGGTGGGGTTTGTGGAAGAGTAGACCCCTTTGGTTGTAGCGAAGGAAGAGTAAAGAAACATCCCAAGGTGTCAGCTCGCAACGTTGTGGGGTTGCTTGTTCTAGCATGCGCCGTGGGTGTATGATGCAGGTGGAGAGTTGACGGACTGAAGATGCGATCATGGCTGCGGGTGAGTAAATGAAATGGCGACTGGGCTGTACAAGGAGATTTTGCCTCGTTTGGACAGGACTTATCACTTTCCATATTTAAGATGTATCGCACGTGAGACGCCCGTGTAGAGCGAGAGAGAGAGAGGAGGAGGAGAGATGCCTGCATGGCTGCCAAGTGGTGGGCCTGGGCCGGTTCTATTCAAAATTTTGATCTTGCTCGGCTGGCAGGGAGCATATATGGTACGTACGTGACGCATGTGGAGAGAAATTGGAGGATAGATGAGAAAAAGAGAGAAAAGTTGTGAGCAGAGAGTGAAATGTGGTTTAAAAAGCAGTGTAGTTGGCATGGTAAAATTGTTCAACTGATGGTTTTTTCTTTTTTTTCAAAAGTAAAATTTAAGCTATTCTGAGGCGTTTTGTAAGTGAAATCTAAACCTTACATTATACAACATTCACATTTAAAGATATCTGGAAATCCTTCGAGTATTCAATCACTGAGGAAACTAATTTTAGGTGTTAAATTGCTGATGCGCATTATTTGACATAGGTAATTAGATGATGCATTAAATTTCAAATATCTTATATATGATTTGATTATTCTGCTTAAGATTGTAATTTATAGTTATTTTTTGGCTCAAATTTACTTGTGTGTGCAGGTTTGGTGTCCAAGAGCCGGATGCCGCCTTTCGAATTGAACCGAGCTCCTTGTGACCAAGGTGTTGAGATATACCGATTAAGAGTGGATTTATGAAGATTGGTCATCTTCTTAGCCCCCGATCATAATGAGATCAAGCGGTTTGCGAATGGGATGATTCGTCCTTCAAATGAATTCTTTTACTTATTTTTCAGTCGAAAGGATTTCAATATTCATTTGATTGCAATCATATTTCAATGATAGAACAATAGATAAAGAAGATAAAAATCGAAAGTATTTTATTAGTATTTTTTTTACAATATTAACGCTCACAATTGACTTGAGAGATGACGATCTGTCTGTTGCCCAACATGTACTAAGCTTCATAGTAGGACGATCGTGATGTACAGGATGATCATCTGTTAGTTGATCGATTGAAACTTAGGCTTCATGACAAGATGACTAATGAATGACATATCTTTTGATGTTCTCTAAAGAGTATTGTTTCTATAGGCTTTTGGGAGGCTTTGGACAATCAGTCATTCAATTCTCCTTGATTCTCAACGTAAGTGTAAAATATCACATATGACTACGTATACAAGTGAGAGACTCTCACTTATTCGGGTCATGGACTCCAACTTAAGGAAACTTGTTGAAGTTACTTTTAGTAGGACTCTAGTATTAAATGCTTGATAGATATTTGTGAATGCGGATTGTGTCCTACTTGCACCCGTCCCTAGCTCGGAACAGGCAAGGGTTTTGAGTGTCATGGTGGCCACTCAGAGCCCAAGCCCATTCCTAGCTCGGGACAGGGAATGGTAGGATACAATCCGAGTTTGATATTTACTTTTTTACCATATATATATATATATATATATATATATATAATATATATATAATATATATATATATACACACACACACACACACACGCACACATTTAATGCTGGTAGAAGTACTTGCTTTAATAGAACTTTTGTTTTGGACATAATTCTAGTATTTAATGCTCCACAAGAACGCATCTCTAATTCTTTCTGAAGTTCATCAACCCCATGTGTGACATAATTGCCACCTGTCACTTTTTAAACCATTTGATTTAACCGTGATGGGTCAAGTGTAAGTTATAAATTATTTTCTTGTTTGTTAAACTATTATCTTCAGAAATCGTTACAGTAAAATTACACACACATTAGAGGGGTGATTTTTAGATTATTCCAATTGGCTAGGCTTGGGCCTAACAAATTTCAAATTTTGAAGCGTACGGCCCAAAGGCCAAGAATGATCAGTTCAAAAAACAAGCCTGGGACTGACCCATTGCCACGCTTAAACACATATAGAAGATTGGCCCAATATGGGAAAAACTCAGATGGGCTACGGCAATTGGAACAGTGTAACTTTTTAAACATCTAAATTTATGTAGTGTGGTCCATCTCGATCAGATTGATTTTTGTTTTAATCCTTCACCTCGGAAAGTTACATCTGATTAACAGTTTTGATGAAAGATCCCTTCCATGTTCCTCCCACACACAGACATGGTTAGCATCTATTTACGTTAGCTCCTTATGGTGTGGCCCAATTGAGTTGTAGATCTGGCTGATTCTTTACCTTAGTTCCTTATGGTGTGGCCCACCTGAGTTGCAGATCCTGGCTGATTCTTGTACCCAGAACCTAGTATGGAGGAGAGCACCTGACATGATTCCTCTGTCTATCAATAACCCCATGCACTGCGGATGGATGCGAAGAAGTAGACGGTTGTCTCGGCAATAATGATATAAGCTAGTATTTGCAGTGAATCTCCGGTTAAGTGGTCATGGATTATGATACGAAGTCCCAAATCCTTGGCGAAAGGACGAAGTAGATTTTACAAATACCACATGGTGGGTCCTACAAAGCTCGGGTGTTTATCGCACAATCTAAAACAGGTGTTGCAGAGGATTCCGGTTCCATATTTTTCTGACGTGTATACAGTACTGGAGGAGATGCATAGTAGCACATGAGCGTCTATTTGGTAAGGGTGGCAATGGGCTGCATGTTTCAATATTACGGACTCAAGGCACATGCCTGGTACGTTCAAGTGTAGTAGGTCTAAACCTGAGCCTGAAAAACTTTATTGGAGTGTTTAGTCCATCGATATACATTGATGCACCATCTTTGCTGGAGCTTTTAGAGAAAGTGGTTGTTGGATATGATACCAGGGTAGTTGCAAAACAGTTAGAATTTCGATGTGACACGTCCTCTAGACTGGATGAAGGATCTGAACAACTTTGACTATATACACACACAAATAGGGGTGCACACGGTTCGGTTTGGTCCGGTTCTAGGGTGAAACTGGAACCCAGAACTAATCCTAACGGTTCTAGGAAATTCGAAACCGAAACCGGACCGTTAGCACCCTAGAACCGAACCATTAAAACCGGTTTGGTTCCGGATCGGTTCCACGGTTCTGGGCTTTTTATCATCTAGCCCAATTGCAAGCCCATGTCCATCCATGTTGTGGTCCATTTGATGAATGGTTTAGATATTGTATAAGGTGTGCAAAAATACATTTACGAAAATAATTGTTCTAGGGAAAATAATTATAAGGTGTGCAAAAATACATCGGTTCGGTTCCACAGTTCGGTTCTACGGATCGGATCCACAGTTCGGTTCTATGGATCGGTTCACGGTTCGGTTCGGTTCTACATACCCCCAAACCGAGAACCGAACCGATGTCACCGATTCTTTGATTTTTGGAACTGGAACCGGAACCGGTGCACTCTAGAACCGGACCAAACCGAACCATTTGGTCGGTTCCAGTCCGGTTCCACAGTTCTACCGGTTAAATGTGCACCCCTAAACACAAATACACAATACGCTGCCCCTCACACTAATCACCAGTGGACCCCATACCAATCACCAGCGGGCATGCCTTCTTAATATGTACCCTATGCTATGGCTCATCCGAGTTTTGGGTTGGTCTTATTTTTGGGCCATGGAGGTTTGTTGAGCTGCCACATCTTCTAGACGGGTGATTCAGTGACGCATCACTGGAGCCCACTTCTTCCTGCCGACACTGGAGTGTACCATGCAGTGTTGAGACTCAAATATTGCATAATTTTCCCCATTTATATCTTGGTTTTATGAACATGAATCCGCTTAATATTCTATTTTATCTCTGTGAATTTAATGTTTTGCAAGGTATTTAAGTGTTTGGTTGAAAAATGGTGTTAAAAGCATGATTTTGATGCTCAAGAATTACCAAAGCAAGGGATTGATCTTAGGAGACCAAGATTGAAGAATTCACATGCCAAAGATCTAAGAAAACCAAGTGAAGAATGAAGAGAATCGAAGATTTGAAGTGAAGAATCCTGAAATCGTCCTGAAAAAGTGTATTATGAAGCTGTAAAGTTTATTTTGGGAAACTGCTTAGCAGGAAGTCTGTTTTAAACGAACTATGCAGCGAGAAGTCTATTTTGGGAAAATATGTATATTTGATGCGATTTCTAGGGTTTTTCAAATTTGTACGAAAATTGGAGGTCCCTACTTATAAATAGGGCTTCCTAGGGCATTCTAAAACATTATTCAAGGCATTCAAGAGCAAGGTTTAGGGTTTTTAAAGAGTTTTTAGTTTTATTAAAGCTTTATAAGTTGTTTTGTTTAGATTTTTCTATTTGCATTTTTCTTTCTTTATTTCTTTTGCTTTTTATTTCTGCAATTTAATTATGTTTTTCTAAGTTCCTTCTATCCCAAGCTAGAAGGGAAGCACATGGGTTTAATGTTTCTTTAAGATTATGATGATTGATTGTTTTAATGATGAGAAAAATGGTGTATGCATGTTATCTATTATTTAGGTTTTGTTTTTTATCCTCTTGTGAGATCCATATGTTTCCATCATATGAGATCCACATTGATGGATAGGCTTACCCTAGATCAATCAGATTTCCTAGATAGGAGAGGTTCTCAACCTGTTATATTTCTTTGTATTCATTATCCTATAGATATTGAATACTTAAAATCACTGACGCTTGAGAATATATGTCAATGGTGCAAATCCATGATTTTCTAATTTTTTATATCATTTATTAAAATATTTAAACTGTTTTATTTTCCGATTAGGCTGACCATAGTGATCAGATCCTAGTTGTGTTATCCAAGTCATCATGATTTTGGAACATTAACGTATGTGTGGAACTTTGAAGCTTGGGTGTTATTTTATTCAATTGAATTACATCCATTCAAAAATCCCAAAATCAAATCATCAGATTAATTTTTATTACTTAGTTTATTTTGCGTTTGATTTTTTTCTTCTCACAATTCATCTCCCTGTGGGATCGACCCCGTATTCACGGGATACTACTTACGAACCTCTGCACTTGGAGGCAAGCAATCAAGTTTTTGGCGCCGTTGCCGGGGAGAGACTTAAAGAGATCAGATCTGTGCAAGATAGCTAAGGTAAGTTTTTTTTCCTAAGGTAAGTTCTCTTCTAAACCCTCCAAATTTTCTGTAGATTTTATTTTATTTTTTCTTTGAAAATAAATTCAGTTGGGTCTTTCAAGCACTAACTGTGACATAAGGTTGCCCTGCTTGGGATTTCATCACCCAAGTGCTATGGTTGTCCTACAGTTGCTGTTTGATCATAAAGATCATCCCCTGAATCTATTTTCCAGATTAGCATAGTTTAATTTCTGCATTAGTTTTACTTTTATTTTATTTATTTGTTTATTTATTTATTTTTTGCTTTGTGGATTGAACCCTCATGGTCGGCCCTGCCGCCTGGGTTGTTGATTTATTTTTTTTGCTTTGTGGACTGAACCCTCATGGTCGGCCCTGCCGCCTGGGTTGTTGATTTATTTTTTTTGCTTTGTGGACTGAACCCTCATGGTCGGCCCTGCCGCCTGGGTTGTTGATTTATTTTTTTGCTTTGTGGACTGAACCCTCATGGTCGGCCCTGCCGCCTGGGTTGTTGATTTAAGTTTTTATTTTTATTTTAAGTATCATACTTGCTAGTTTATTAGTGGTATTTGTTGTGTGGTGTGGATGGTTTATGTCCCGTTGGAGTAGGGATCAAAACAATCGACTCTCTTCTGAAGGGGGACTAGTTCCAGGCCTTATTCATTCACTTAGAAGAGGCACTCAACATCACTTGGATTCCATGGCAGACCCAGTTGATAATCCAAATCTGCCAGATCCAACTATAAATCAAAATAGAGAAAATCAATTTAATCCTCCTCTTGAGGGATGAAAATGAAGTTCATAGGAATGTGTTAAACCAACCACGGACTTTACGTGAACATTTACACCCTGAGAGATCAACTTTACCATCTTGCATAGTGTTCCCTGCTCACACAGGGAACATTGATTTTAAACCAGGTGTAATTCAATTGATTCCTAAATTTCATGGCTTGGATTCTGAAAGCCCCTACTTGCACCTCAAGGACTTTGAGGAAGTAATTGCAACATTACAAGTAAACAATGGCAATAGGGATATACTTAAGCTTAGGCTATTCTCATTTTCTCTAAAGGATCGGGCCAAAGCATGGCTCAACTCTCTAAGACCTAATACCATCACTTCATGGCAAGCCTTAAGTAGAGAGTTTTTGAAAAAGTTCTTTCCCGAGCACAAAACAAATGCACTAAAACAAGAAATCATGTCATTCTCCCAAAAGGGGAATGAACTATTTTTTCAAGCTTGGGAGCGCTTCAAAGACCTTCTAATTACTTGTCCACATCATGGTTATGAACCATGGCACGTGATTGATGCTTTCCGAAAGGGGCTCACCATGGATACCCGTCAGTTCATAGAGATGATGTGTGGTGGAACCTTTCTTGACAAAGATCATAATGAGGCTTGGGATTTTCTAGATATGTTAGCAGAGAATACGCAGACATGGGATGTCTCTGCTAAATCAGACCAAACTAGACCCAGTCCTAGAGAGAAAGCGGGGATGTATGTCCTAAGAGAGGAAGACGACCTTAATGCAAAATTCGCTGCATTGGCTAGAAAGGTCGAAGCCTTGGAAATTAGGAAGGTTGATATGGTTAAAGCAAACACTTCCTTAGGTAATTTTTGTAGCATTTGTGGTGGTATAGACCATGACACAAAGGATTGTCCAATGATCTCAGTTGTACAAAATATCACGCATGAGCATGATCAAGCAAATGCTATAAATAACTACCAAAGGTCAGTTATGCAACCAATGGGAAACACGTATAATCCAAATTGGCGTAACCATCCTAATCTTAGTTGGAGGAATGGACCACAAATTAATGCGCCCAATGCACCTCAAATGCCTCCACAAAATAACTTCTTTGGGGCACCTAACAATGCACCATATGTGCCCCCGCCAAAGCGATCATCTGTGGAGGATGCATTGACCGCATTCATGAACTCTCAAGCTCAAATGAATCAGTCTCTAATCCAATCAAATCAGGAATTAAAGACAGCTGTGGCTAGGATTGAGACTCAACTAAATGCTAGGGAAAAAGGCACCCTTCCTTCTCAACCTGTGCCAAACCCTAGAAATACACATTTCATTGGAGACTCAAATCCAAATGAGTTACATCATGAACAAGCTAAGGCCATCATTACCTTGAGAAGTGGAAAAGAAGTCGATAACAAGATAATGCAACCGGTAGAAATACCGGAGGATGAGCCACTGTCTCAAGAAAATGATGAACCAACTATAGTTCAAAAGCCGCAACAACAAAAGGATAAAGAGACTAAGTCATATGAGCCTCCAGTTCCATTCCCATCTAGACTTCGGAATCCAACTGTCCCCATGAAATATCAAGAGGTGTTGGATGTGCTCCAAAAGGTTACTGTCAATATTCCTCTGCTTGATGCCATTAGACAAATTCCATCATATGCTAAATATCTCAAGGACTTGTGCACTGTAAAGAGGAAATTAAATGTGCACAAAAAGGCCTTCCTTACTGAGAAAGTGAGCGCTATCATTCAACAAAGGGTTGTACCCAAATACAAAGACCCGGGAAGTCCCACTATTCCTTGTATTATTGGGAATTTCCAAATTGAGCATGCTTTGCTAGATTTGGGTGCAAGTGTCAACTTAGTACCTTATTCGGTTTACAAACAAATGGGGTTAGGCGAGCTTAAACCAACCGCGATTACACTCCAACTCGCTGACCGCTCCATTAAGGTACCAAGGGGAATTTTAGAGGACGTGTTAGTCCAAGTGGAGAAATTCTACTTCCCCGTGGATTTTATTGTACTAGACACTGAACCATGTGTAAATGCTAGCGCTCAAGTTCCCATCATTTTAGGCCGCCCATTCCTAGCAACTTCAAATGCAATCATAAATTGCAGGAATGGAATGATGAACTTGTCTTTTGGTAACATGACTCTAGAGCTAAATATTTTCAATCTATGTAAGCAGCCCATTAATAATAATGATATCCATGAGCTGAATTTCATGGACTGCTTGACAGAAGAAGAGGAATTGGAACCTAGTCTGACTGAGGAATTGATTCAAGTCTTTGGGGACTTGAAAAATTCTGATTTAGAAAAAGTGCTTGCTGAAATTTGTGATGATAATGAGAGCACTACCACTCAGGACATTGGTATGTACCAATGGAGACCGCGCACTCAAATCCTATCTATAGAGGACTCGCGACCTCTACCATCACCAACCAATGTTCCAAAGTTTGATTTAAAACCACTACCAAATGAGCTTAAGTATGTATACTTAGGTGAAAATAAAACTTATCCTGTGGTGATCTCTTCATTTTTAGACAAGGATCAAGAGATTAAATTGTTGAATGTTCTAAGGGACCACAAAGGAGCCTTGGGTTGGGCCATTTCTGACATCAAGGGTATAAGCCCTTCCATATGCACCCATCGGATACACCTCGATGAGGACGCCAAACCAATTAGACAACCTCAAAGGCGTCTCAATCCAAACATGATGGAAGTTGTAAAAAATGAGGTGATCAAATTATTGGATGTGGGAATCATCTACCCAATATCCGATAGTGTTTGGGTGAGTCCAACTCAAGTAGTCCCAAAGAAATCCGGAATAACTATTGTGCAGAATTCTAATAATGAACTCATACCAACACGTGTCACCACTGGTTGGCGTGTTTGCATTGACTATAGAAAATTGAACCAGGTCACAAAGAAGGATCATTTCCCTCTACCATTCATTGATCAAGTTTTAGAGAGGGTAGCAGGTCACTCTTTCTATAGTTTTCTTGATGGATATTCCGGATATAACCAAATAGAGATAGCCCTGGAAGACCAAGAGAAAACCACGTTCACTTGTCCATTTGGCACATTTGCTTTCAAACGGATGCCATTTGGATTGTGTAATGCTCCAGCAACTTTCCAACGGTGTATGTTAAGTATTTTTTCAAATATGGTTGGAAAGTTTCTTGAGGTTTTCATGGACGACTTCTCTGTATTTGGGAGTAGTTTTGAGGAATGCCTCAACAATTTATCTCGTCTTTTCTAGGTGTGAAGAGAAACACCTTGTCTTAAATTGGGAGAAATGTCATTTCATGGTTCAAAAGGGAATTGTTTTGGGCCATGTTATCTCCAAAAATGGAATCGAGGTAGATCGCTCAAAACTCGACATTATAGCTAATCTACCTATCCCCCGAACTGTTAGAGATATTAGATCACTTATAGGGCAGCTGTTTTTATAGAAGATTCATCAAGGACTTTAGTGTCATTACTAGACCCTTGACTAATCTTCTTCAAAAGGATGTTCCATTAAGTGGACAGATGAGTGTGTCTTTTATAGAAGATTCATCAAGGACTTTAGTGTCATTACTAGACCCTTGACTAATCTTCTTCAAAAGGATGTTCCATTTAAGTGGACAGATGAGTGTGCAAATGCCTTTAATAAAATTAAATCATCTCTTACCACTGCACCTATCATGCGTCCACCAGATTGGACACTTCCTTTTGAACTAATGTGCGATGATGCAAGTGACTATGCCATAGGGGCTGCTTTGGGCCAAAGGAAAGATAAACGGCCCTACGTTATTCACTATGCGAGTAGAACTCTAAACTCGGCCCAAGTGAACTACTCAACAACTGAAAAAGAGTTACTTGCAGTAGTTTTTGCTTTGGATAAGTTTAGGTCCTACTTGCTGGGATCTAAAGTGGTCATTTTCACGGACCACTCGGCTTTGAAATATTTGCTGTCTAAGAAGGATGCAAAGCCGAGACTTTTGAGATGGATCCTCCTACTCCAAGAATTTGACTTAGAGATAAAAGATAAGAAAGGAGTAGAAAACGTAGTGGCCGATCACCTTTCCAGATTGGTGTGTAAATGATTCCACTGAGGAGATGCATATCCAGGACAATTTCCTGATGAACAATTATTTGCGATCTCCAAATTGCCTTGGTATGCGGATATAGTGAACTATCTTGTAACAGGAAAAATGCCATATCATTGGAAGTCACAAGATAGGAAGCGTTTTGAAACCGAGGTTAGGAACTCTTCTGGGATGACCCGTATTTATATAAATATGGGACTGATCAAATTTTTAGACGTTGTGTCCCAGAGGATGAAATTCAGAGTGTTATTTCTTTTTGCCACATGGAAGCATGTGGTGGCCATTTTTCTGCTAAGAAAACCACTGCAAAAATCCTGCAGTGTGGGTTTTTACTGGCCTACCATGTTTAAAGACACCCATGCTTTCTGTGTTGCTTGTGATAGATGTCAAAGGTTGGGAAGAGTGTCCGGCGCAACATGATGCCTTTATCCCCAATTTGCCATTGGAGATTTTTGATTGTTGGGGTATTGATTTTATGGGCCCATTTCCATCTTCTTTTGGATTTCTTTATATATTGGTTGGTGTGGACTATGTTTCAAAGTGGATTGAGGCAGTTCCAAGTAGGACCAATGACAACAAAGTGGTCATACGATTCCTCAAGGAAAATATTTTTCTAGATTTGGAACTCCAAAGGCCATCATTAGTGATGGTGGGTCTCACTTTTGCAATAGGACATTTGAGGCTTTGATGAAGAAATATGGCATCAAGCATAAAGTGAGTACCCCATACCACCCACAAACGAGTGGGCAAGCTGAGATTTCTAATCGGGAAATCAAACACATTTTAGAGAAAACTATAAGGCCAGATAGGAAGGATTGGTCCCTCAGACTATCCGACGCTTTATGGGCTTATAGGACTGCTTATAAGACCCCGATTGGAATGTCTCCATACAGATTGGTGTATGGGAAGGCTTGCCACTTGCCTGTGGAATTGGAACATAGAGCCTACTGGGCAATAAAGAAATTAAACTTTGATATGGATCAAGCAAGTGGACAAAGGAAATTAGAGTTGAATGAATTAGAGGAGCTGAGGAGAGACTCCTATGAAAATTCTAAAATCTACAAAGAGAGGACCAAAGCTTTTCATGACAAAAATATTCTGAGGAAGAATTTTGAACCTCAGCAAAAGGTCCTATTGTACAATTCCCGTCTCCAGTTTTTTCCGGGAAAGTTAAGATCAAGATGGACAGGCCCTTTCATTGTGAAGAATGTTTATACTCATGGGGCTTGGGCTGTTGAAATTGAGAATCCACGTAATGGCAATGTGTACAAGGTTAATGGGCAGAGATTGAAGCCTTATGTGGAAAACTTTCATTTGGGAGAGGAGTCCTTCCCTCTTCATGAGCCAGAATATTCAGATTGATGCTCCTAGTCTGATGGAGCATTTGTGTAGAATTTGTATCATATTCATTTTTTTTAGTGTCACCTAGCAGGTGAGTTTTTCATGGCAGGTACTATCCACCCTTTCTTTTATTTTTATTGTTCTCTGCATTATATTATCATTACATTGGGGACAATGTAGATTTTAGGTTGGGGGTGTGGATAGTCATCCATGTGATTTTATTTTTTAAAATTTCAGTTTATTTTATTTTTTTGGTTTAATTTAATTTTATTTTTTAGGTAAAAAAAAAAAAAAAAAATTTCAACATTTTCAAAATAAATTTTTATACAAGAAAGAATGTGAACATGATATTATGCGAATTCCAAAGGCAAAGTTAATATTTATTCTAGGTTGATAGTAGTCAGAATTCCGACAACTGAAAATTATATACTTGAGTTCAATTATCTAATCACTAGTTTAAATGAGTTATAATTTGATGTACTGAATTCACAATACACCCTAGCTAACTTAGTGAGGAATATGATATGTGAACTATAATAACAACTTTTGATTCAAATAAGGTTGAATGAAACTAGTATCATTGATATATGCTTAAAAGATAGAATATTGAAGAAAAAAAAAAAGAGTGATGGAAAAAGAAATTTTTATTATAGAGCATAATGCAATGACCATAACAATCGTGTCAGTAATCCGGAGTAAGGATACCTAAGTATCCATTACTGTTACCATTACAAGTACGATACCTTAGGTTATGAAGCAAACCGGTGGGAATCTTCATCTAAGGGTGGTCTATAATAATGAGGATATGATGATAAAAGAAGAAATGACATGAAAAAAATGAGATAACTAGAGATTTCATACTCTTGGAATGATTGAAAGGAGAGTTAGGATAGAGAACATACATATTTTCAAAGTTAGACTAGTGTCACGAGCACCTAAGGATATTGGATCGTAACTATTCTAAATTTTGATTAGGTCTCTGAACTCAAGGATGTAATGGATTAGGAAATTGAGATTCTAACTAACTTCAGACTTAGGGTAAGTATTGTTTTGTTTTGGAATTCATATGATGAATGGAGGCATAATTGTATAAATTTTTGAGTGTTAAGCTATTTTTCATGTTTTCAATGTTTGTGGGTAACATTTCTGAAAACCCTCACGAGACTATAACTCGTCCACTAGGGGAAACCTAGGGGTTTAAAGGCTTGCTGCATATGCTAAATGCAATCGAGATTACCTGCGAAAGTGGTGTGTAGTTAGAATATTTTATTATTTTTTTTTATTTATTATTATTATTATTTTTTGTTTTAATTTTGTTTTCTAAAATTAGTTTTTTATTATTATTATTATTATTATTTCGCTTATTTTGCTTGGGACTAGCAAAATGCGGTGGGGGGGTGTGTTGAGACTCAAATATTGCATAATTTTCCCATTTATATCTTGGTTTTATGAACATGAATCCGCTAAATATTCTATTTTACTCATGTATGTGTTGCAAGGTGAATTTAAGTGTTTGGATTGAAAAATTGTGTGTTAAAAGCATGATTTTGATGCTCAAGAATTACCAAAGCAAGGGATTGATCTTAGGAGACCAAGATTGAAGAATTCACATGCCAAAGATCTAAGAAAACCAAGTGAAGAATGAAAGAAGAGAATCGAAGAAGATTTGAAGTGAAGAATCCTGAAATCGTCCTGAAAAAGTGTTATTATGAAGCTGTAAAGTTTATTTTGGGAAACTGCTTAGCAGGAAGTCTGTTTTAAACGAACTATGCAGCGAGAAGTCTATTTTGGGAAAATATGTATATTTGATGCGATTTCTAGGGTTTTTCAAATTTGTACGAAAATTGGAGGTCCCTACTTATAAATAGGGCTTCCTAGGGCATTCTAAAACATTATTCAAGGCATTCAAGAGCAAGGTTTAGGGTTTTTAAAGAGTTTTTAGTTTTATTAAAGCTTTATAAGTTGTTTTGTTTAGATTTTTCTATTTGCATTTTTCTTTCTTTATTTCTTTTGCTTTTTATTTCTGCAATTTAATTATGTTTTTCTAAGTTCCTTCTATCCCAAGCTAGAAGGGAAGCACATGGGTTTAATGTTTCTTTAAGATTATGATGATTGATTGTTTTAATGTTTAATGATGAGAAAATGGTGTATGCATGTTATCTATTATTTAGGTTTTGTTTTTTATCCTCTTGTGAGATCCATATGTTTCCATCATATGAGATCCACATTGATGGATAGGCTTACCCTAGATCAATCAGATTTCCTAGATAGGAGAGGTTCTCAACCTGTTATATTTCTTTGTATTCATTATCCTATAGATATTGAATACTTAAAATCACTGACGCTTGAGAATATATGTCAATGGTGCAAATCCATGATTTTCTAATTTTTTATATCATTTATTAAAATATTTAAACTGTTTTATTTTCCGATTAGGCTGACCATAGTGATCAGATCCTAGTTGTGTTATCCAAGTCATCATGATTTTGGAACAAACGTATGTGTGGAACTTTGAAGCTTGGGTGTTATTTTATTCAATTGAATTACATCCATTCAAAAATCCCAAAATCAAATCATCAGATTAATTTTATTACTTAGTTTATTTTGCGTTTGATTTTTTTCTTCTCACAATTCATCTCCCTGTGGGATCGACCCCGTATTCACGGGATACTACTTACGAACCTCTGCACTTGGAGGGC
>JAJHSJ010000003.1:98445842-98561649 GCA_021015155.1 Magnolia officinalis
GGTTAACTGAGAAATTTACGAATGTGGACCCCACCTTTTATCCAGCAGTTTTTCTGAAACAATACAAACTTAGAATACGCAACTGGACCTCCTCGTACGGACGCAGCATTTCAGGACGAAAATACCCCTCCTTTCACGGCTGTGGCTTTTCCTCTCCCATTTTCACTGCTTCTTTTTCCCCTCCCTTTCCACTGTTGCTTTCACAGCCGTTGTTTTCACAGCCGTTGCTTTCACCCCCTTTCCTCACTGTTTTCCGGCAGAAAGACCTCTAAAAACCCTTTTTGTGGGCCCCCCTCAATCGCATTTTGTCTTCTTCTCAAAATGGTCGGTCCAGAGAAGACAGCACGCAGCAAAGGTATATTTTAAACTCAGTTGCCCCCACATGGAATGTATGTACTTCCGTTTATATTTTTTAAGTAGAGGAAAAGGTTATATACGATCGAGCTCATGGGATCTCCCCATGAGGTCGAGCTGTGTGTGGGCCCCACCATGACGTATGTCGAACATCAACACCGTGAACATGATGGGTCCCCTCTAAATTACGGGATAGCCGAAAAAATCAGCCGTATACGGAACTCAGGTGGGCCATACCATCGAAAATCATGTGAAGACATGGGTAAAACATATAAAATTACTTGGTGGGGCCCACCTGAAATTTGGATGTGTCTAAAACTTGTCCGACCCCTCATCCAAGTGGGACACACATTGTGGATGGGCTGGATTTGTGAAACACATTTCGGTGGGCCCAAACGGCAAATATGAATGTTTTAATGGAAGGTAACCCCTCTCAAGTTTTGTACGTGGTGTAGCCTACAAAAGTCACGAATTAACTTGATTTTTCTGCTCTAGGCCCACCATGGAATGGTGCATCTAACTGATGGGGTAGATGTTTGACATACCTCATGATAGGGCCCACACTGCTCGACCTCATTGGTAGTTCACATGAGCTCGACCATATAGAACCGTTTTCCCACACAGACGTATATATACACGCATGCCCGCTGATCTTGTAGTTTGCCCCGCTGATTTCCTTTGAATGTAATTGCGGGCATGTGCCAAGGTATGTTTATGTCTCCTTGTATATAACATGATGTGGGGTCCAACACTGTAAAAGCTACAAACTTGAACAGATACATGCCTTGACTCCCTGTCATACGGCCATGTCCCTATGCTGGCCGAATAAAGGCAAGTGTTCCTTATCTTTTGTGCTGACAAAGCTACGCAACCTTGTGACGCGCTACGTTGACTAAGCTACGCAACCTTGTAATAACGAGGAAAGTCATATATGACTCATGAACACCTCATTGAGTTATCCTTGCGAGCATTGCTCAATGCTAGTTGCCTAAGCGGCGAGCTTATTTTAGGGTCAGTTTGGGCAGTGGGATTAGAAGGGATTAGGTGGGGATGGGATTCAAAAAACATAATTATTACCCATGGCAGGGTTGTCCCCTATTACCATGGGATTAAATTAATGCCCTACTTTGTTGATAATACGGTGGTACATTGAATGAATATACCCACCATCATTTGAAATTACTTAGAATAACATACATGTGTTATATTTAAACTGTTCATTTGTTTCGTAACCTCATTTTATGGCATGGGCCTAAAAATCAGATAGATCCAAAACTTATGTAGCACCAAAGAAGTTTTCAACGGTAAGTATTCAATCCCTATTGATTTCTATGGTGGAGTCCACTTGAGCATTAGATTTACCCGATTTTTTGGCCCATGCTCTAAAATAATCTCGATAAATGGGTGGACGGTGTGGATATAGCCCACACATCATGTTGGGACCTACACAACTTACCAAACATTGAGTGAAATTAGCACACGACCCAATGCAATTCCATTTAATGTAATTCCAAGCATTTCCATTCCTCCCAAACAAGGAGTGGAATTGGCACAAGAGCAGATGAATCCCATCCCCACCTAATCCCTTCTAATCCCACTGCCCAAACTGACCCTTAGCCGGTTGAAGCTAATTGATCCTTCAATATCTATAGCTAGTTTGCCTCGCTCCTTTTCCTAGTTTGCCTCGCTGTTTTTCTAGTTTGCCTCGCTGTTTTCTAGTTTGCCTCGCTCCTTTCCTAGTTTGCCTCGCTGTTTTTCTAGTTTGCCTCGCTGATATTTCAGTTTGCCTCGCTCCTTTTCCTAGTTTGCCTCGCTGTTTTTCTAGTTTGCCTCGCTGATATTTCAGTTTGCCTCGCTGCTTTCCTAGTTTGCCTCGCTGCTTTTCTAGTTTGCCTCGCTCCTTTTCCTCACAGCTGCTTTTCCTAGTTTGCCTCGCTCCTTTTCCTAGTGGGCCACACGAGAGGAAAGCGTGGGAATTCGCTAAGAACTGTTGAAGCATTTTTATGGTCATAAAAGTTTTAGGTTTGGGGCTATAAGTTTGGTGTTTTTACTTCATCCCATTGGGAATGACCTTGTAAACGGTTTAAATAGCATATAAACATCAAGGGGGAGCATTAGATTTACCCGATTTTGTGGCCCATGCTCTAAATAATCTCGATAAATGGGTGGACGGTGTGGATATAGCCCACACATCATGTTGGGACCTACACAACTTTCCAAACATTGAGTGAGATTAGCACACGACCCAATGCGATTCCATTTAATGTAATTCCAAGCATTTCCATTCTCTCCAAACAAGGAGTGGAATTGGCACAAGAGCAGATGAATCCCATCCCCACCTAATCCCTTCTAATATATCCCACTGCCCAAACTGACCCTTAGCCGGTTGAAGCTAATTGATCCTTCAATATCTTTGGCTCATGTGTATCATGCATATTACAACTTTCTTGAGTTGTACCTTAGAATGAACGGTATTTTCTTTTGAATATAATTAAGGGCAAGTGGCAAGGTATGTCTATGTTGTGATGTAGAAATTGGTATACCTTGATGAGAATTAGCGGGGCAAACATGAAATCAGCGGGCCAATAAGTGGGCCCAACAGTGATGTATGTTTGTTTGTTATCAAATCTAGACATAAGATCATACTGACATGGATCAATAGAATAAACAATTATAAGCTTGATCCAAAACTTCTGTGGCCTAGATGAAATGATCAACATTAGAAGTTCATTTGTAAATTTAATTTTGGTGTGTTCCATTTGAACATTGGATACGTTTATAGGAATTGGCTTAAGCCATGAAATTATTTGTTAAGTCTGCCCCGCTGATTGCCTAGTTTGCCCCGCTCATTTTCATGTTTTCCCCGCTGACTTTCTAGCTTGGTTCACTGATTTTCTAGTTTGCCCTGCTAACTTTCTAGTATGCCCCGTTGATATTCTAGTTTGCTCCGCTGAATTTGTAGCATGCCCGTCTAATTTTATAGACAATGTTTTATCCTGTTAATTTTATGTTTGATATGTTTTTAAATCCATCTCTGCAGGCAATGAAAATTCTGCCGTCATCTCCAAGCCAACATGTAGGTGTACACTGACTTGGTGGTTTGACAAGGTGAAGGATGGAGTGGAGAAAACACGATAGTCGCCTAAATCTGTTCAGGCAATCCCCTTTCGCGTTTTTATTGCATGTTACATCCTTTAGCTTTGTAGGGGCTATATTTCAGCTACTTTTAGAAAGATACAAAGGTGATTCAGTATTTAAGATCAAGGGGAGGCGATTGCAGTTTTCTGAGATGGACTTCGCCCTCATTACCGGTCTTAAGACTGGAGATCTTACTGTACCCAAGAATCGTTGTAGGACGAGTATACTAAGAGACAAATACTTCAAAGAACATCCAGTGTTAAAGAAGCACCTAATGGCCGTGTTTGAGAGATTAGTTGACACCAATAAGCATGAGGACGTCGTGAAGGTTGCCCTACTTCTAGTTGTGGAGTGCTTTCTTAGGGGAACCGATCCGAAAACTATGTGCAACATGGATTATATTCACCTGGTGGACTCGTTAGATGATTTCTATGTGTATCCTTGGGGTAGTTTGGGATACATGACAATGTTGCAAGGAATCGAAATTGCCGTTGCCGCATCAAGTTCCCCTCGGTACACTGTATGTGGTTGCATCCTTCCTCTACAAGTAAGAACATCTTTTATTTTTTATATGTTTTCCCTCTATAGTCATCTTTGAATTTTAACCTGGTGCAATTTCATTCTAACAGGTATGGGCAGTAGAGATATTACCGGCCCTACAAGAGTGTGTTGTTTCGTATGTTCCCCATGAAATTCCACGCTTCATTCAATATCGAGGCTGGAAGTGTTGGAGGTACAAAAGAATACATGCTATTTTCCAGAGTAAAGCTGTAAGTTTATATATGTCCAGCATTTATTGGCGCTTAAGTTGACAACCTTATCAATTTTTTATTTAACATTACTCCTTGTTCTTTTGCAGACATCGATAGTAATGAAATTAGAACCAACGCCACGAGAATGGGAAACGGATGCTGTTCGCTCGGTGCGTGACAGTTTCCAGGTGAGATGTTATGAAAAATGAACTTTATTTTTTCTACATGTCTAAAGTTATCCTTACTCTTACATATTCATGTATACATTTTGTAGGTCACTGAAACCCAAGAAGATGATGAGGAGGGTAATGAAATTGATCATGATGAGGATGACGAGTCAGATGATAACGATGAGAAGGCGTGGAGGGAGGAGGTACCGAGGGGGGTTTACCAATGGGGGGTGTTAGAAGAATGTTAATTTTATGAAGGAATTTCGGATTGAGAGGGAGGAGTTGAAGAGGGAGAGAGAGGAATTGAAGAAGGAGAGGGACGAATTGAGAAAAGAGAGGGAAGTGATGAGACGTAAAGAAGCAATGATTGATGAGAAGGAAAATATGTTACTGAAAGAGAAAGAGCAATTCAGGATGGAGAAGGAATTATTTTATCATAACATAGAAAAGTTTGCTAATGAGAGGGAGGAGTTTAATAAGGAGAAGAAAGGTAGAAGTACACAGAGGGGATGTTTTGTAATGGAGGAGGAGGGTGAGGAGTTGAGGAAGAGAGGGGAAGTAAATGATGACCCACATACAGAACTTCGACATGGGGTTTTGGATGGCCTGTCGTATAGTAATGTCAAAGGAAATGTATTGAATGCATCCACTTCTCATCCCGTTTATGAAAGGAGAAACAAAAGGATACCGAAGCCGTCATATTATAAGATGTCTCCGTACTTGTCCCTGTCTGCATTTGATACAACGCGTGGGCCGTTTCTCGAACCCGAGCAAGTAGCTTTTGCAACTTCTCCGATACCATTTCCCCTACAAATGGATCCTTTCAGGATACTATCCGCACAAGAGGCGAAAGAGGCAGAGGACTGGTATGAAGCAAACGAGTCTACGGCAGCGGGGAAATGGTTCAGTACGATATGGCTGAAGGATGTATGGGTTGATAGCAAGGTAAGCATTACTAATTCATTCTCTATATGCATTGACTGACATATAATTATGTGTTATATGAATTTATGACTAACATTCTACTATCCTATTGATTAGGCTATCGACACATACATCGACTTCCTGGAGCGTAGGCATAACGACCATTCAATAGCATATCCTCAGGATTGCAAGTTTTGTCCTACGTATTTTACGGTAACTGTTTATTGCGTTAATCTGTAATCTGTTAGAAAATTTCATTTTGCGACATGTATTGAACTTTCATCATGTTTGTAACAGCAAAGCCTAGAGGGGTGTTTGCCTTTATTGATTGCATACCGGGACTCCAAATCGGCGTCTGAACAGGCCGAGCTAGTAGGACAGATGAGTACGGCTTATGCAATTGCAAAGTACCGAGATCAACCATACGCCAAGGCAATGTGGTGTTATGATGTGGTAATGCACTTGTCATAGAGCATCATCTCTTACTGTTATGTCTTTTATCATGTTTAACTAATATATTATTTTGTGAATCATGAACAGGTCTATGCACCCATTAATCACGAAAATTCACACTGGTTTCTGCTTGTCATCTATCCTAGATCAAGAGAAATTGTTGTTGTGGATAGCTTGTGCACGAATTTATTGCCGAAGTACAAGCAAAAGATGACGAAGATGACAACTGCACTCCCTATTCTCTTCTATGCCACTGGAGACGGCACTGCGCTTGAAGGGAAGAAGTGGACCGTCAGAGTCGATGAATCTGCGCCAAAGCAGAACAATGGTTATGATTGTGGTATATTCGTAATGAAATACATCGACATTTTGTGTAGCGGTCTCACGTTGGCGGGAATAGACATGCAAAAATTTTCCGCCAATTGGAGGAAGTCAATAGCTTATGATTGTCTGTCTCTAGTTTGTAGATGATATTTGTGTGGGGCATGGGCTGAATTTTGGAAAGATGTTGTATATATTGTATTATCTACATTGTTGAATACACATTGTAAGTTATGATGTATAGCATACTTTGTAAGTTGGAAATGTATAGCATACTTTGTAAGTTTGGTGGATAGCATAATTAGAAAATTTTCCGTGTATTCGTCGGAATTGTAAGTTATGATGTATAGCATACTTTGTAATTTTTGGTGGATGATGAAATGAACTTTACACTTTGTCCCACTATATTTTCCGTTTGCCTCACTATGCTCGTCGATCAAGTTCAATGCACATGGAACTCAATGCGCGTCATTGGCCCACTGATTTTCATGTATCCCTCGCTGATTTTATAGTTTGCCTCGCTGTTTTTCTAGTTTGCCTCGCTGTTTTTCTAGTTTGCCTCGCTGATATTTCAGTTTGCCTCGCTCCTTTTCCCAGTTTGCCTCGCTGGTTTTCTAGTTTGCCTCGCTGATATTTCAGTTTGCCTCGCTCCTTTTTCTAGTTTGCCTCGCTGTTTTTTCTAGTTTGCCTCGCTGATATTTCAGTTTGCCTCGCTCCTTTTCCTAGTTTGCCTCGCTGTTTTCCTAGTTTGCCTCGCTGCTTTTCCTAGTTTGCCTCGCTGTTTTTTCTAGTTTGCCTCGCTGCTTTTCCTAGTTTGCCTCGCTCCTTTTCCTAGTTTGCCTCGCTGTTTTTTCTAGTTTGCCTCGCTGCTTTTCTAGTTTGCCTCGCTCCTTTTTTTAGTTTGCCTCGCTGCTTTTCCTAGTTTGCCTCGCTCCTTTTCCTAGTTTGCCTCGCTCCTTTTCCTAGTTTGCCTCGCTGCTTTCCTAGTTTGCCTCGCTCCTTTTCTAGCTTTTCCTAGTTTGCCTCGCTGCTTTTCCTAGTTTGCCTCGCTGCTTTTCCTAGTTTGCCTCGCTCCTTTTCCTAGTTTGCCTCGCTGCTTTTCCTAGTTTGCCTCGCTGCTTTTCCTAGTTTGCCTCGCTCCTTTTCCTAGTTTGTCTCGCTGCTTTTCCTAGTTTGCCTCGCTCCTTTTCCTAGTTTGCCTCGTTCCTTTTCCTAGTTTGCCTCGCTCCTTTTCCTACTTTGCTGATGGATCTGTCTAAACCCGATCCCGAACCTAAACCCGATCCCGAACTCGAACCCGATTTCCTATACCTAAACCTTAACCTATTCTCAAATCTCTAAACCTAAACCTAATCCTAATCTAAACCGTCTAACCTAAACCTAAACCTAAACCTAACTTGAAAACCCAAACCTAATTGTCCAGTCTGAATTCTTAAACCTATACCTTAACCTATTCTCAAATCCCTAATCCTAAACCCGCTTGCCTACCATGACCTAAACCTAAACTTGAAAACCCAAACCTGAACCCGATCCCGAACTCGAACCCGATTTCCTATACCTAAAACTTAACCTATTGTCAAATCTCTAAACCTAAACCTAATCCTAATCTAAACCGTCTAACCTAAACCTAAACTTGAAAACCCAACCTAATTGTCCAGTCCTGAATTCTTAAACCTATACCTTAACCTATTCTCAAATCCCTAATCCTAAACCCGCTTGCCTACCATGACCTAAACCTAAACTTGAAAACCCAAACCTGAACCCGATCCCGAACTCGAACCCGATTTCCTATACCTAAAACTTAACCTATTGTCAAATCTCTAAACCTAAACCTAATCCTAATGTAAACCGCCTAACCTAAACCTAAACCTAAACCTAAACCTAAACCTTAAGTTGAAAACCCAAACCTAAACCCAAGTCCTGATTTCTTAAACCTAAACCTTAACCTATTCTCAAATCCCTAATCGTAAACCCGATTTCCTAAACCTAAACCGGGTCCTAAACTTGAAAACCAAAACCCGATCCGATCCCGAACCCGAACCCGAGCCCGATTTCCTAAACCTAAACCTTAACCTATTCTCAATGCATTTCACGGTCAATCCCCTTCAATTCACTATCATGTACCCAAAAATGATGTAGATATAAAGCTCAATGGACCACATGATAGAAAACAGTGGAGACTGAAGGAAAAAAAAAAAGAAATAGAAAACATTCGGGGTCGACCGGATACGACCCGGTCGACCCCAACTCACTGGATCCAGGGATCCAAAATTCTCCAGCGAGTTGGGGTCGACCGGGTATTACCCGGTCGACCCCATTTAAGTGAAATCAACTTAAATGGGGTCGACCGGGTTAATACCTGGTCGACCGGGTTACTGTCCAGCGAGTTGGGGTCGACCGGGTTGCTCCCCGGTCGACCCCATTTAGGTAGAATTCACGTAAATGGGGTCGACCGGGTACAACCCGGTCGACCCCAACTCGCTGGATACTTCTGGATCCCTGGATCGGTTTACCTATGGCTACGGTTATTAGCTACGGTCTTTATCTGTAGCAATTGGGAATATATCTCCGTAGCAATACCCCAACTGAAAAACCAATGTCCTCAATTGGCTTCATGATCATATAAATATATCTCCGTAGCAATACCCTTGGGTTAGCAATGTCTTTAATCAAATTGCTTGTCACTAGGGAGAGAGATCAACAGATTTAATTTGAAAATTTTATCTGCTTAAACTGTTTATAAATACAGCACAACATTGGAAGGTTGGATTTGCAGCCTGTTTTAGAGATTATTATACAGTAGGGTTTCAAATTTTTGATCGATCAGACACAGGAATGTTTGCTTTACTTATTGGTGTACAAGTCCTTCCAAAGCACCAACTATTTGAAACATTTGGTAAAAATGTTAGAAAGAAAATGTCTTCTCAAATGCTTCACTTAAGCTCAATTAATTCACATAGCAAATTGTATCTTTTTAGTCTTAATTACAAATACAGAACAATATTGAAGTTGGGATTTGCAATCGATTTTAAAATTTAATTATATAGCATCCCGTAATTTTGATTCCCTGCGTTTAACTACTTCATCTGTAACAAAACCTGATTCGATGTGGAAAAGGAAAAACATCATGCTTAATGTATCAGTCACAAGCCAATAATAAATAATCCCAAGAAAGAAAGAAAAGAAGAATAAAAGAAATAGAAAAGATAGCCATAAAGATTTGTATCAGTAATGGCACAAAAGAAAATCTCGAAAAGAAAAAACATGGAGAGCATAAAAAAGGTGGCATAACACCTATCCAGCGCACACCAGAACAGCCTAAACATATGGATCTTCAAAAGCCAAGATGCTTAACCTGTATTTGTGGCCTGAGAATAATCTGCGGCACAGATGCTTATCTTGTGGACGATACATGGTTAAAATCAGCACAGATGCTTAACTTGTATTTGTGGCCTACCCAATGAGTGGATTGTTCCGATTTCCGCTACAGTTGTGGATTGAATATTCAAGGGAAATGACACGTAAGAGGAAAATAGAAAACCGGTGTATGCTAGGTTACGTGCAATGTTGTATTGATACTTTCTCAGAAAAAGGGTCAGTTACTTGGACCCATTAAAAATTTTTTGGAATCGAATTGGTACGAAAATGTATCATCGCGATTCCCAAGATGGCTGTGGTCGGTGCTCTGTGGGTCCACCATGATGTAGTTCATTCTCCCTCGCGGTTCATATATTTTTCTAGATCATTTTATGGTATGAGACCTAAAATTAGGTATATCCAAATCTCAATTAGACAACGTTACATGAGCAGTATTGAATAAAGGCAGCCTGACAATCCACTCATTCTGTCAGCCTGTTAGTACACTTCAGTGTCCGCCACCCCCAGTAGGGATCGATACAGGACAACCTACCGCTGACTTTGGATATAGCATACACACAAACTCACAAGCACACAAACAAATGAAAGGAAAGATAAAACCCATTTTGTTCACCAAACCTGTTAAACAAAACAAAATTAGCAGTCAGGCAAATCCTCAAAACCAAACAAACCAAAAAAAAAACTACTGTTCCACAAATGCTAACACCGCTCCAAACACACAAAACAAAAACAAATGTTGATGGATCTGTATGCGCTTTAGCTCCCGCTTCTTCTTCAAGGATCTGAAGAAGTGGTCTACTGGATCACGGATATCAATCATCCAGTTTGTGAATCAGTTCGGTGCGGTGCTGCTTCATCCTTTTGAACACAGCATAACAGATCCTTCAGGATGCGAAAGATCTTCTCATTCCATTGCTCCTGTTCGGTCCTTTGGGTCTTCATTTCAGCCCTCATACCAGTTATTTCTGACCGAACCGAGGCCAGTTCCTCTTCCACCCGGCTGAAGCGCTCATGTATAGGTGGGGGGGCCACAAAATCTTCATCAATGTCTTCGTCATTATCTTCCTCCTCCTCCTCCTCTTCTTCCTCCTCCTCTCCTTCTTCTCCTTCCTTTGACTCTTCTCCTCTTTCAACGTCTTCTTGCTGAATCAATTTCATTCTTTTAATACTATTCTCGTCAATAAAATTTTGCGACTCTAAAGGCGCAGTGAGGATGAAACCAAACCCACAATCATTGGCCATCTTACAAATCAACCGACCGAAGGGTAAGGATAGATTGGTTTTGGTGGTGGCGGCATTCAAGATGTGACGCATTACAATAGACGGGTAGCAAACTTTCACGCCTGTACCTACTAAATACAAAACCTCCAACATATACTGTGTTACTTGTGTATGATTTCCCGATCTAGGATACAGATTGTACGTGAAAACAAGGTGAAGGAACCTGTAAACCGGAAGCATCCTTGCTGACTCCAAGCAGTTATCACCTACGACCCATTGCTTAAGTTCGCCACAAACAAAAACAGTCCTCTCGTCCCTATACCTAGACCTCTTCGCATCCTTATATGGAACAATCACTGTCCCACATGGCACCCCACTAATCCTCTCAATGTCCTTAACTTTAAATGTTATCAAGGAATTACCGATTGCTATGTCGAAGGTCATTGACTGTAGATTTGGATTCTGAATTGAAGCATAGAAATGGCGCACCGTCTCGGCGTCGGCATTGTTGTAGGGTGTGAAGATGGGATTCCACCCCATCTTTGTAAGCCACTCTCTCTGTTGTATCGACGAACAAGTCTTTTGCTACATACCTCTCAAAGGTTACCTTGCGTTCGGCGAATCGGCTCAAATCGATGGCCGGTTGTACATCTACTCCCTTGCTGCATCTTGTTGACGGGCCGGCCCGAGACGTGGAAGGACCTGATCGAGGTCTCAATCTCGTACCCTGCGTAGCCGCGAGAGACGCAGTTAAGCATTCAACGTCTTCCCTTCTCTTGGAGCGACGATTAAACTGTTGTTCCCGCCCATCCTGTGCGTCACGCTTCTTGGCCATGGGGTGTTGCAAATCTTCTGCAATGGAGGGATGGAAAGATTCCGTTTCCGGAATGGTGGAAGAAGAGAAAGTAGACGGTTTTGGCCGGAGAAGGAAACGAAAATGGGTTTGCAATGGAATAGAATAAAAGCAGAGGGGTTTTGGGGAAACGGGACAGCCGGACCCGGTCGACCGGGTATTACCCGGTCGACCCCAACTCTCTGGACACTTACCCGGTCGACCCCATTTTAGTAAAATTTACAAAAATGGGGTCGACCGGGTATTACCCGGTCGACCGGGTAAGTGTCCAGAAATTTCGGGAAGTCCGGGTAAGACCCGCTTGACTCTGACTGTTTTCCATTTTCACAACTTCTGTGAATTGAAGTGAATTGTCTTGCAATGCATAGAAATGACCGTGAAATTAGAGGAATTATCCATGAAATGCATGGAATTGCCCCGCTGCTTTTCTAGTTTTAAGTCAGTTCACGGTCATTTTAACTCAGTTCACCGTCGGTTGAGGTCAGTTCACGGTCTTCATCAATAACTCGGTGGGGTCTGTAATCTCGACCAGACAAAGGGGAAATAAAAAGTTTAGAAAAGAGAGTTTTTGTGTTTAGGTGGACAGTCGCAGAGGGGAAGAAGTAATCGGAGAATAAGATCTGGTCGGATAGGATGAAGGAGCAGGGAAATTCGCTAAGAAGTAATCAGATTGTAGGGTGTGAAGATGGGTATGACAGCATTGAAAGGGACGTCTGTTTTAGAGCCGGGACATTTTCATCATGGACAAGGTCGTCCGTACGCCTGGGGAGTATTCTTGGCAACAAAAAAGAAATGGGTCTAAGCTTGTTGTGGGCCATATACTGGTCGTACAGTTGTCAATTTCTCTCGCTGTTTTTCACTTGGTTAGGTGTGTATGGGAACAATGTACTAACATTAGATTATCAGTGAAAGTGTTTCCGCTTTGGTTTATGATGTGTTTCCGCTTGGGTTTAGGTTTAGGTTCTCAAGTTAAGGTTTAGGTTTAGGTTTAGGTTAGGCGGTTTAGATTAGAATTAGGTTTAGGTTTAGAGATTTGAGAATAGGTTAAGGTTTAGGTTTAGGAAATCGGGTTCGAGTTCGGGATCGGGTTTAGGTTTGGGTTTTCAAGATTAGGATTTAGGTTTAGGTTGGGGAGTTGAGATTAGGATTAGGTGTAGGTGTAGGTTTAGGGATTTGAGAATATATTTAGCTCATAAGTTATAGATTAGGAAAAACAGCGAGACAAACTAGGAAAAACAGCGAGGCAAACTAGGAAAAAGGAGCGAGGCAAACTAGGAAAAGGAGCGAGGCAAACTAGGAAAAGGAGCGAGACAAACTAGGAAAAGCAGCGAGGCAAACTAGGAAAAAGGAGCGAGGCAAACTAGGAAAAGGAGCGAGGCAAACTAGTTGCCTCGGAAAAGGAGCGAGGCAAACTAGGAAAAGCAGCGAGGCAAACTAAAAAAAGGAGCGAGGCAAACTAGGAAAAGCAGTGAGACAAACTAGGAAAAACAGCGAGGCAAACTAGGAAAAGGAGCGAGGCAAACTAGGAAAAGCAGCGAGGCAAACTAGGAAAAACAGCGAGGCAAACTAGGAAAAGGAGCGAGGCAAACTGGGAAAAGGAGCGAGGCAAACTAAGAAAAGCAGCGAGGCAAACTAGGAAAAACAGCGAGGCAAACTAGGAAAAACAGCGAGGCAAACTAGGAAAAGCAACGAGGCAAACTAGGAAAAACAGCGAGGCAAACTAGGAAAAGGAGCGAGGCAAACTAGGAAAAACAGCGAGGCAAACTAGGAAAAGGAGCGAGGCAAACTAGGAAAAACAGCGAGGCAAACTACGAAAAGGAGCGAGGCAAACTAGGAAAAACAGCGAGGCAAACTAGGAAAAGGAGCGAGGCAAACTAGGAAAAGCAGCGAGGCAAACTAGGAAAAACAGCGAGGCAAACTAGGAAAAGGAGCGAGACAAACTAGGAAAAACAGCGAGGCAAACTAGGAAAAGGAGCGAGGCAAACTAGGACCAGCAGCGAGGCAAACTGTAATATCAGCGGAGCAAACTAGAAAAAGGGCAAATTGAAATATGCGTGGGGCAAACTGATGGTGGGGTGAGTGGATTTGTTAAAGTAAATGGGGTAGTTTATATCTTTCCAGTCCTTGTTATCATTGTCAGTGTACAATGTAGTTGCTATTTGGCATGCTGAAGGTTATTTCCTTTTTCAGCAAACGTAGAAATTGAGCGAGGCAAACTGGAAAAAACAGTGAGTCGGGTTTCCCTTTTATGCCGCTGAAGTTCTTGTCTATCAGGCATATTTGAGCTTTTGCTCATTATAGTATCAATGCAATTGCCTTGCATTGATTTCCAATTGCATTTTCCTAATCGGCATCCTATAGCGGGACAAGCAGCAAATATAGTGGGACAAGATAGAAAGTTCATTAATCATCCACGAAGATTACAAAGTATGCTATACATCAAAACACAAAATAAATTACAAAGTATGCTATTTTTCAGGAATGAGAAACTTGCACTTCCGGCGATTATGCCCAGTTTGTTTGCATCGCCCACACTTTATTGTTTTCGATTCCTCTCCACGCGATGAATTCTAAGCTTTTTGGGTCTTCCAGCAGACCTCCTTTGTCCTGGGGGTTTAATTTGCGCACAATACTCCTTGAAGCCCACGGAAATTTCTTCCCACTCACTCTTGTCACGTACTGGGTACACAGGTTCGTTATACGTAGCTATGTAATTTTGCACCGTGTAGAATGGGGAACAGTATGAGTAATGAGGGAGATTGTAGTTTATACATGCTGACAGGACATGCATACAAGGGTACCCCTTCACGCCAAACTCGCGACATGTACACGAACACTCACTGAGCTTGACGGTATCATTATAATCTCCCACGACATAGTACTCATCTCGAGAAATAGGATAACAGCGAACATCTCGCGCCTGCTGCACAAGATCCTTTAACTGTTGCTCCGCCCATGACGTCAATGGCCCTACAAACGATGCCACAGATTCTCTCCTCTTATAAAACAATTCCTGTATCTTCAATCTAACCCCTTCAATCAATTTTGTAACTGGGTATTCGCGTGCTTCTTTGAAGAGGGCATTAACACACTCGGAAATATTTGTAGTAACCAAGTTGAATCTTTTTCCTGGAAAGTGCGAAGATGCCCATCTCTCGTATCCGATTTCTGTCAGCCATGCATGTACTGCGGGGTTGGACATTTCGATATCATGCATCACTTTTTCAAATTCAGCCACCCTACATGTCTTCACTGCCCGCCAGAAGTACATCTCCAATGACTTATCTTTAAAGGTGTCCACCAAGTTTCTGTAGATATGATACGCGCAGTAGCCATGAATTGCACGTGGGAAGACTTGGGGAACCTCTTTCAGTAAACCTTTATGTCGATCAGATATAATAACAAGATCCTCCAAAGACCCTATCGCATCGCTAAGGTAAGTAAGGAACCAATTCCAACTGCTACCGTTCTCCGATTCTCCGATGCCAAATGCAACTGGAAATATATGGTTGTCCCCATCTAAGGCCGTGGCGATGAATAGAACACCCTTGTATTTGCCCTTTAAGTGTGTCCCGTCAATGGCTAATACCCTCCGCAATGATTTCTGAAAACTTCTAATGCATTGTCCGAGCGCAACAAAACATCTTTCAAACCTGAAAGTCTCTTTGTTAACACGCAGGGCAGTCACTGTCCCCGGGTTGACCGTCCTCAACTCATGCAAATACAAGGGGAGTTGATTGTAGGAGTCTTCATAAGACCCCATCACCTGATTGATTGCAAGCTCCCTGGCTGCCCATGCCTTTCTATAACTGATAACAATATTATACTTCTCTTGCATGGCGAAGATAATATCACGTGGCCTCAACCCCAGGCGTTGCTCGATGCGGCTAACAACTAAATCACATGCTAACTTACTGCTTGCTTGCCTGTGATCGCTCCTCATCCATGACATGCCACACGTGTGATTTCTCGTATAAGTCCGTATCTTGAAAACACCCGAATCACCAACGCGTGATGCATGAACCCTCCATTTACATCTATCATCGAAGCATACGACCGTAAATCTCCGGAATTTGAGTACAGTACCTTGTACTGGAATTTATTTTGAAGGGCAAATAGGCTCAAAACATGTTGGCACCGACTCTTATCCTTGAATGTTTGCCCTTCGCCTATCTCAATTGATTCACTTAACGAATCCGTATATTCCAGCATTGCCGCATTGGTGAATGCAACATCATCAAACGGCACGGGAACTTGACGGGTGTTGAAGTTTGCTGTTTCGGGCATGTCTGGATGCGGGATGTCGTTTTCAGGATTGATGTATCTTCGGGCTGTGGATGATGACGGCAGATCTGCTGTTGTTGCTAGAGGCGGTGCCATGTAATCACAAATGAGGTCAACGTCACATGCATCGCTGACTTGGGCACTCACAAATCTTGATGTTTGGGGCGGCTCGGGGAGTCGGTCATTTGTTCCTCCTACTTGTAATGGATTTGGCTTATATTGAAATTCCACGCCATGCTCTTCTGCCAGACTGTCAACGTGTGTTGTCATATTTATGTGTTGGATTGTCTCGATGACCAAAGGGATGAACTTTTTCGAATGCTCCAGCTGTGTTGCCAGGAACTCTTTCACGTCATCGTCGTCCTCGAGTACGGTTGGAGGGATTGATGTATTGGAACAGGGATACAAAACTTTCATCCGAACATCACAATCTGTTGGTGTACTCTTCATAATCCTGTACATTCTGGATAGAAGTTCCTCGTACGTAGTATCAACATCTAGCGAAATAGTTTTTGTACTTCCACTCTTGTACATCCATTGCGTGTTTTCCCATTCTAACTCCCCGCCATAGCAACAGATGATTCTCGTAGCCATAATCTGGAAATCAATACAATGAGAAATTATCAATAAAACGTTAAACAACGGAAGCTTGACATAATTCCAAACTCAGTTAACTAATAGAAGACCGAAAACTCGTTTTCCCTTATAGATGAGAATGATACAAATCTTAAGGAAATAATGAGTAAGCTGGAAAAATGCGCGAGACAACATACAAATTGAGCAAGGTAAATATGAAATTCAGCAGGGGGGGTGTAAGCATGAAATTCAGTAGGGCAAACATTAAATTGAGCAAGCCAAACATGAAATCGAGTAGGGAAAACTATAAATTAAGTTATGCAAGCAAACATTTAATCGAGTGCATGTAATCCCCATCAACGCATAAAATTTGTTAAGCCTGACGCATGAAATTGATTAAGCCTAACACATGCGCATCGACTTGCATTAAATTGACCTTAGCTGCCATCAAATAAGTCCATCAGTAAATTCACTGAGCTACTATGAAATAAACAACTAGAGCTCATACGGATTAGGCATTCAACGAAGCGAATGATTTCATATGGTGCATGTTTAATTTTGTGACATTAACTATCATTACATTGAGCAAGGAACGCGTAGAATTTGATCAACGCAAACTAGGAATTGATCGAGGGAAGTATGAAATTTTAGCGCGGGGGAAACATGCAATACATTAAACATGCAATACAATAAACTAAGCTGATCTTTGTTTTATTCTTTCATCAAGATTTTTGTTACCTTATCAACAAGTAGAATAGTAAACAAACATTAAAGAAACATTATAATGGGCTATAGGGAGTATTTAATTATAAGACGTCAAATCGCCATTGTTTTCGCTACTATGGTGTACCTAAAATTTGAATTTTTCTCATTTTTGGCCTCGTGTCTTAAATGATATAAGAGGTATTTAATTGTAGGATATCCAATCACTGTTGTTTTCTATGGTGCACTTAAATTTTGGATCTTCTTCATTTTTTGCCTACTGTCTTAAAATAACATGGCAAAACGGATAAATGGTGTGGATATAGAATAAATACATTCTAGTGAGCCCTACATAGAATAAATTGACCTTATTTACCATGAAATTTCGCGATCATACTATGAAATTGATTGAGGCAAACATTAAATTGTCTACCATGAAATTAAGTTGGGCAAACAATAAATTGACATTATCTTATCTACCATGAAATTAAGCTGGCCAAACATTAAATTGAGTGATCGCATGAAATTTATCAAGGCAAATATTAAATTGACCTTCTCTTATCTACCATGAAATTAAGCCGGGCAAACATTAGATTGAGTGATCCTATTGCGAAATTTATCAAGGCAAACATTAAATTGACTTTATCTTATCTACCATGAAATTAAGTTTGGCAAACATTAAATTGAGCGGTCCTAGCATAAAATTGCGCAGCGTAAACATGAAATTCAGCGAGCATAGCATGAGATCAAGTAAGCCCTAACATGGAATTGAGTGAGCTTCAAATGGAATTGAGTGAGTTTCACATGGATTTGACCGATCAACACATAAAATTAACTAAGCCTAACGCATGAATTTGAGTAAGCCTAACACATAGAATTGACCGAACTTCGCATGCAATGCAATTGTACGAGCTGAACATTTTTCTTAAAAATATCTGTACCACCAACTACCATAGTACAAGTCAAATGTAGGTTGAAGGGAGGTGCTTTGGAGTGAGGGAATATTTTGAACCTTTTCAAGGATTGCAAGTCCAGCTACTTCATGGGATTTCACGTAACCCTAGCCAAGACGAAAAATGGTAAATGTAGAATGATGATATCAGCATGATTCACGGAGAATTCTATGAGAAAAATGAAAAAAATAACCTCCGTACCTCGATTTATGGTTGAAAGGGAGTGAAATGCTGTTATTTTCAGGAGGTTTTTTTCGTTGAGGGAGTGAAAGCAACGTACGAAGGTAGCAGCAACTTTTTAAACCGAAATCGGATTGGTTACTCACCCTGCCACCATCCAATGGCCGTGGTGGGTGTTTTGTGAGCCCCACCATGATGTATGTGTTTCATCCATTCCGTTCATTCATTTTTACAGTTCATTTTAGAGTTTATTCCAGAAATTGAGAGGGATATAAATCTCAGTGGACCACACCACAAGAAGATCATATTGATTGGATATTGACAATTACAATTCTCCTAATGCCCAATGAACTGTTTATTTCACATCTAATCTGTTGATTAGTTCATACAGGCCTAGATGAAGATAAAAACCAAAAATCGGCTTCATCCGAAACTTTTATGGCCTCCTAATGGTTTCTAATAGTAGACGTTCATTCAACAGTTTTTCCTGTGATGTGGTCCAGTTGAGATTGGAATATACCTCATTTTCGGTCTCATACCATAAAATAATCTGTTAAAATATATGGACGGCATGGATGAAAAGTATACATCATGGTGTGGCCCACAGTCCACCGACCATCTGCCGTTACTTGGTGGCAGGGGGGTACCGATTCGGTTTCCGTGAGACGGAGGGGTATTTTCGTCCTGAAATCCCGACTCCGTACGAGGAGGTCCAGTTGCGTACTCGAAGTTTGTATTGTTTCAGAAAAACCGCTGGATAAAAGGTGGGGTCCACATTCGTAAATTTCTCGGGTTAACTTATTTACGAGTACTTGAGTGTACCTCACATCGATGGGCTACCATCCCCATGTTTTTTGCTTTCACGCAGCGTCAAGAGAGTATACACAAGCTCTGTGGGGCCCATCATATTCTATATGGTAATCCACTCCATCCATCATGATGGGCCACAGCCTTGAAAACAATGTAAAATTTCTCCAGGCTTATTTTTTTTATTGTCTTTATAAGCCACACCGGATTAATGTGTTTGAAGAAAGATAAATACCGTGCTGGCTGGTGTTCCATCTCTAATGATGTCTGTGGCATGAAGCATGAACTGTGTATGATTTTTCCCAGGAACGCTATCCTTTGTGTTGGCATCTGATGGATGGAGTGGATGTCATCAAGACAAGTTCCTTAAAGTCAGAGCATTCCACGCACACACTGAAAACTTTTTGCAGAGTATTCCAGTCCATCAGCTTGGATACCGTCCTGGAACAACCAGACGCAGGTTTCATCTTATTACCAATTCAGTGTCAGGAGTTATTTAACACAGTGGAAGAATGAAACATTTGATGCACCGTGGCCCAGAAAAGATAGACCTAGTTAGACACAGTAAAAATACATGTACTTGTATCACATCCATGTGGCAAAGCTAACTACTATAGTGGCCTCATGGCCGAAGTTGGGTCTTGACTAAAATTCAGTCACAACAGGTGATAAGTTCAACGAATACTACAGAGACTATGATCAAAAATATTTTAGGAGCATAGTAATGACTATGCTAAGTTGGCCTAATTTTACGACGCATCATTTACATTCATGCATAGAACACGATGTCTATTACTAACATGTGGTAACTCAAGAGAAACTCATGTCCACATAATGGAAGTAAAATGTGTGACAACCAACCTATAATGAACAACCAGCATACGTATTATCTGATAGGCTACGACTATCTTCAAGTCCAAATGCTGTTTTCGCTACCAGAAAAAGTGCAAAAGGCTACGGATAAAAACCGTAGCTAAATTCCTATTGCTATGGTTATATTCGTAGTTCTGTACCTAAGGTCTAAATATATGTCTACGGATTAATCCGTAGCAATATATCAATAGCTACGAAAATAATTCGTAACTATAATTTCTGTACTGCCATTACAAGAGATACGAATAATATCTGTAGCTGAAAGTACAATGAAATTCACAGCAAGTTCACAATAGCTACGGTTTTAAAAACACTAGCTACAGCTAATATTTGTAGCTATTTTAAAAACTTTATAACAATGGTGTCTATTACCATTGCAAGAACCTACTGTGATTAATCAACTCATCTAAGCTAATACAATTAATGTTGATAGAAATAGAACATAAAATGCAATCAGGAAAGAAAACGATGCATTCAGATTACAAATAGCAATCAAAACATACAATACATCCTACATTCACATTTCTAAGTAAACAAATTTCATAATACAACAGATCGCTGGTTGTAAGATAAGTGGGGCTCACATGGACTGCATCAGAATTTAAACTTAAACCAAAAGAGAGAATACAAACAAGAGATTACAAGAGTAAAGGATATTGGAATTGGGCACTCGTTCTCAGATGACTTAAATGATGATGATGATTTCATCAATCTTCATCCCAGCTATTTGCAACCTAATCCAAATAGTCGGGGTTTTGATGGATGAAGTTGTATAGAGGTGAAGATCAGATATGGAGCAGAAAAATATACAAGCTGAAATAGAGTTTATCAGAAAAGTTTGACAATGATGTTGCTTGTCAAATATGCATCATATGAAGTTCAAACAGTAAACGCACAAAAGGTGAGAATATGTTGCACAGATTTCTTACAGAGGTTACAGATGACAACAGCAACATTTTCACCCCGAGGTTTAGGTATGTTTTCAAGACACTGAAGAATTTGCTTAAAAAGGCCTTCCAAGGTTGCATCTAGGTCAAGAGCCACCATGCCTGAGTACCAAATAAAAATCGGATCCTTCCAGCACATGATGATAATATGATATGAAAAGAAATTCAACACAGAACTAAGGATTCAGCAGTCTCCAATACTTGCATGCAAAAGCGAAATCTGAAAATTTTAAAAAGGGCTGCTATTAAGTAAATGACTGCCTCCATGCATTGTAATGGCTAGGCACATTCCATAGGTACTCCAGAAGTTCAGCAATGTTATGGCGAATATTGAACTTGTCATAGAACTGCATGAGGTAAAATCAAATCAAGAAAAAATAAAAATAAATGACAACCATAACTGACGTTCAAATTGTACAAAGAGCATTTTAGTGTCTATACATGTTGACTTTCGATATAATCAGAACAGCTTTTTTAAGGGCTGGCATGTTACAGTTGAGAAACCAAATCCTTGGTTTCTTTACAATAAGGAGACCCAGATGCAAGACTAGCTTACACAAAAAATCTTGCCACAGTTTGCTGAGGTGATTACTGATTAAAAGAAGACTTCAGTCACTAAACATATATATCAAGAACACTGGTAGAGTCTACTTTCAGAGCAAGTTCCTAAAGAACCCAACATATTATACGAAGCTACAGATCTAGCAACTTACAACAAAATATTATGAAAATTATGAAGAATGAAACTAACAGATGGTTCTCTTATTACTATTATTTTCAATGGTGAGAGACCAAATATAACAATAAAAAATGTACCAGCAACAGGGAGCACAGACAGCATTCCATATGCTAGAGTACATGTACATTGGCTTCTCATTCGGAAGCTCAACAATTTGCAACAAACAGCACACACACTGCTCAAATTACAAATAGGGAGTTGTCTAATTCACTTCCGATATAGACAATTTCCACTGGCATAATGGATCTGCATTAAAGCATAATCGACCTGAATCGGACGGACTTACAATAGGGCCCCAACATATGGGTGGGCCCTATTGCTGACCATGGGCATTTCTAGCAACATTGAAAAAAAATGGTTGTACTTAACATTATTTGGTGGTTGTTCCAAAGAATGGAATAGGTGTGGAAGTCCTCAGTTGGATCAAAGCACAGAACATGTCCCATTTCCCTGCCTCCAACTCCTGATTTGTATACATTGGTTTGTATTGTATACGGCTGCCCTGTTCTGTTTCCCAAGAACTCAAAATCAAGCTCATCTCTTTCAGGCCCAATATCTGAATACATCTGCATTAGCAACAAATGAAAAATAAGAAAGCAAACGAAAATTGGAAGTTGTTGAATCTGTAATAACTTCCTTATCGGTTGGATTGTGATACTAAAGACAAATGCTATTTAGGCTTTAGAGGGAAACCAAAGCTAGTGTAATGGATTTTTAGAAGAAGTGCAATTTGGAAATATCCAGATAGTGTAACAAAAATACAATTTGGAATGTCCAGACAGTGCACGAAAAAAAATAATTTTGGAGTTGAAAAAATACAACATCTGTGGAACTTCGCGTCCTACTTGAAACAACAGCATGGGTGATTTGGGATGAAAAAAAATCCATTTCTTTAAGAAATCAAATACAACCTTCAATGCAAAAAGGAGTATCTCATCAGAAAAATAACTTGGGTTCCTACAATTCACATAATGTCAATCTTATATCTCATCATTTCATAAATACCAAACACCGTATGCAAATAATACCTTTCGTAGAACAAAACCACATCATAAACAGAGTAAACTTCACATAAAGAAGAATCAAAACATAAGAAAGAGACAAACCCATTTAATTCATGATTGTAGCATCATTATATTTAAATCATAGTTTAAAAAAATATGCGAAGGGCGGATATTGTTTCTCCTAACACATGGAGTTGGAAATTCCAACCCCGTTTCCTATTTGCTTTCCAAGAACTACCTACAATCTCCCTAGCAACCTGTAGTAGCACTAAAAGAAAATTGGGAAAAGGCTACGGATAGCATTTGTAGTTAAAAGTAGTGCTGGATCCATAAAGTTACGGTTGTCAAATACGGTTAGTATCCGTAGCTATTTCCTACGTTTAAAAAAATTATAATCATTCATTCATTCAATTACCACCTGCATAATCATTCATTCATTCAATAATGAATCAATTACAATCCTTCATTCAATCAATTACAATTACAACAAATTTTGAAAATACTAATCTTGGTGAGTCTGTGTGCACTCGTATATGGCCAGGTGCATCCTTCATCCATCATAAAAAATGGATGCGAATATCAGTAGTCCACCTGCACATCCGACAGCTATACCGATAACTTCTCCTGTGAAGAATTAAAATGCAGAAAATTTGTAAATTGTAGGGAAATTCCTTCCTTTCGAAAATTTTGAAACCTATTATCACTCCAATATTATTTACTTTTTTCAATCCAATTCAATATATCAATTCAAAAGCAAAAATTTCCCAAGAAAGGCAAAACATAAAGCCGAAAACTCGGAAAGAAATTCCACTGCTGTTCGTGTCTTACCTTTCATCTCCCCAAATCACATTCACTTGCAAGATCAGAACAACGAGGGCAGCGCCTAGAATCCTGGCAATGATAACGGCATCACAAAAGTATTAATTTAAGGGCCCACAATAGATTTATCTATCACCACAGGAATTGTAACCAGTGGCACCATATCCTATCAAAACCCGCCACATAAAACAACTTTTAACCTGACTTTGTTCATGTCAGCTGCAATGGAAAGTGAACATTGGGTTAATATTTCAGAGATAGTGGTCCAACAAACTGATCAAACCTTAAAGTTATGCCACAGAAGAGACATCATATCCTCTCTCACTGTTTTCCATATATAATATTTCTGTTGGTTCAAGATCTGGGACCACAGTTGTCAAAACCTGCACAACAATATTGAGGACAGACATTCTTATAAGACCCTCAGCACCAATCCAATATAATATTCCTGACACAACCTTCAAACCATAATCACCTTCTTTTTTTTTTTTAATAAATAGATGGCTGATGGTCTTCTTTTTTTTTCAAGGAAAGGTGGATAATTCCACCTGAATTTTATTTATGTGAAACTGGAATGAACAGCCATAATCACCTATAACATCAAAAGATCAAGTATTTTGAAACAATTCCAAGATTAACTTTTCATTTCTTCGATGCAACAAAAAGGAATTGTTACCGTATGGGTACCTTGCAACATGTATGTGTCTTGGAGCTAAGAAAGCTATGAACATAGATGTTGAATAGTCTGAAAAAGAGGAAAAGATATGAAAACCATCATCTTGAATAAAATTCTGTTAGCAATATAAAGATGGAAATGGGCATGGAGCTTCAAAACATTCTGTTGATTCTCCCTTGCTAATGGAAAATCAGTAACCTGCATTGCCAGAAAAACATGAAAGAACAACACCAAGAAATCCCTTTGAGAAAGAAGAAGAAAACGCACGCACGCATGCAACTAGCTCGGGCAAGTAGTTAGTATATGACAGACCATTCCTTCCATCTACAAAGTAAGTTGGCCACCCCATTGTTGCTTCAGCTTAGTTAAAAGGCTTCGTTCATGGTCAACATTCATGCTCCTGTCAAACAACAGCCTACAAGCAAGCTTTTTCCTGCAATGAAACCATCATGATTATCTAGTTTGATAGGAATTATTTATAGACAAGCAAATTTGATAACTTACAATCCCATTGTTATGGTTTGTTTGGTTGCTTAAATAAAATGAATTGCAATATCTAAAATCATTTTCACGTGGAATGAGCCCCAATCCACTCAAAACAAGAGATTAGCCCCTAAATTGCCTTCGGAGCTGGGTTGCCTGCAACATCCTTATTGCAGAAGACGTCAAAAGATTCTTTGAGTGCCTTCAAAATGACCCATAATATGTAAGTAAACAGAAAAAGAAAAGTAGAGAGAGAGAGAGAGAGAACTCCGAAAGCCCAAAAATTGACTTTGTGGAAGAGAGCATGGTTCATAAAATTGTTTTTCATGTAGCCCATGTACCTGTCGTGAAGTGTAATAAGGTCTCTTATGAAAACCCGATCTTATGATTCGATGGTGTCTTTATTCTCCGCCTGTGAAAAATACTTTGTGGTTAGTTGTGTGCTCTAGAAACCCATCAAAGGTTGTGATTCAATGCCTATTACATTGAACTGAAACAATTAGTTTACATGACCCAATTGCAATTATCTTAGTATTCATATCAAGAGTACTACTCAGGAATTCAATTACTCATTGGGACACTATTCATGTTTTAACTTATTAGAATTTGTATAATTTCTCATTTGTGTAACATAAAAGGGGAAAAAAGCATATGGTTTCCTACCTCAGGTTTGTGCTTAAAAACAGAAAGCATTACAACCATGACCCTTAAATTCTCTGGTTGAGTGCCTTCCACAAGACCATGACACTTGATCCCCTGGCTGATCCAAATTGGTAACCAAACACAAGCCACACATCACATTGACTGGAGATGTAGGTATTTTGTCTCACCCCATTCCCTAACATGGATTTAATTGTACCATGGCTGTTAATTGCACTCGGCCTTTGATTACCAATGTTTGTGATGCTACTCACCCAGTGACATCTGGTGCCTTAGCTTTAAGACATTTTCTGCATGTTCCTTCTATTCAAAATAACTATTTGTGGGTTCGAAAGTTTACATTAGAGAACCATTCCTTTAAATTCATAGCATGGCAATTCCAAGTGACTTCCAGACAGGGCAGCTGCTAGTTCAAGGAATAAGGGGACTTCTGCATCTGGAATAAGGACAAATCTGCTCTCTTGGCTACAACACCATCTGTTGCATGTCACATTCTTGGAAAGATGCTGGTCTCATGTTTATGTGAAATTTACCCCGTACACCAAGTGCATCACCCCTTTTTTTTCTTTCTTTTTTTTTTTTGTTTTTTTTTTTTTTTTTAAACATGATCCAGGCTTGTGCTAGCCTAGTGAATTTTGGGTTGAGACTAGGTAAGCATAAACCCCAGCCCGGTCTAGCTCATTGACAACCCTAGGCCCAATCCCTGCACCAACATATAAGAGATTGTGATGTGAACAACTTACAGATATTGTAACGATCGGTACTCTCCAATGTTGAATGGAATTGTGTCTGATATCTTACTGTTTCTCAAGATTCTCCAAAAAAAGAAACATTTTGATTATATCACAATGACAAGAACAACAATGATAAATTAGAAAATTAGCATTAATACATAGATAGGTACCATGATTACTTACAAAGTGTTTAAGCTCCTCATGCCCTTGATCAATGCCAAAGATGAGATTCCGCTCATTATTTCACCAATTCGCCTATGCAATCATTGGATAGTCAATTAAACAATTGCAATGATAATTGACAAATAAACAAAAATACTTACAAATCCGTTAGGGATGCTAAACTAGAAAGACTGGAAGGTTTCGGACCTTGGAAAGCATTCACATGCAAATACCTACATAAGCATTCGCTAGTTAAAATTGTCAAGCGAACAATCAATCAATGCTACCAATTAAGGAAAACTTAATGGGCCAGTCATGAACCTGATATATAGGTGAAATGGTCCACTTGGGTCGAAATGACAACATGTACGAGCAACAGTGAAGTTGATGGAAGTCAGCGTGGCCATGTTTGCAACTCTGATTCAAAAGGGGATAACTGGATATCCTGCAAGTGTCACAACAATAGATAGCCAAGGCAACTCAGCGAAGTGGCATGGCATGGCATTGCTGGAATTTCAGGAAGAAGAACTCATATTCCAGTAACATCAAAATTCATTCGAAATTAACTACTAGCAATTTAGAGATTACACCTATTTATAGAGCTTAAAAATAAAGATAAGAATCCTAATACCTATTTCCATCCTAATGAGATAAGAATTTATTAATTTGGTAAAACTAATTAAGATTACTACAAGGGACTTCAAGTAGGACTCTAATCGTGGATGATCTAGAGTGGGTCCCACCAGAGAGGACTGATATGAATTGCAGGCGGCTGCTTCAATCAGCCTACTTGTTGCATGGTTCTAAATATCATCCAATATCAAGTCAACTCCAGCTTAGTATTAGCGGAGAACAATACAAGTCATTGGGAGAATCACTCTCAGAAACCGAACTTAGTTGGAACGAGTCAGGGTGAGTTATACCAGTTTCAATCTCTAGATGAGTTCCAATCCAAAACCAATTTTAAAATCATGGTTTCCAGCCCTAGCCTGAATTTTAGATCTGGTAAGTAAACTAGCCAAGCCCAGACCCATGTTCGATAACTATCGAGGCCTAGCACAAGCCACGGTCCAGGGCCAGGCTGAACTTTCAGGCACTGGTCTGTTGACAACCCTAACCCATAAATAAGAAAAGATTCAATTGAGCAAGGAAAGAGAAATTCTCATTATATTAGCTTACAAAACTTTAAGCTAGGTCCAATTCCCTATGAAGTCAGGTATGGTGCCCGTGTGCTCATTATCAAAGACCCACCTGAGATCACAACATGCTTTAAAATGTAAAATAACATTCAGGTCGACGATATTTTCATTTCTTGGAAGCAAATACATACATACATACATATATATATATATATATATATATATATATATATATATATATTATATATATATAGACACACACACACACACACACACACACACACACATATATATATATATAGAGAGAGAGAGAGAGAGAACTTACAGTGTCTCCAAGTTTACTAGATTGGCAAACGTTGAAGGAATTGGACCACTCACACCAATACTGTCCAAGTAACTATTGAAGTTTACATGAATAAATATCGGTTGGAAATTGATCACACCCAAGAGGCAAATAGTGGTTGGCATGACCAAAAAAAAAAACCCTGGTCAATAGTATGTAACAGGTTATTAGTGTATAGTGGACCTACAACCATCAGATCAGACTATGATGGTGATCAGACAGTTGGGCCCACCAATGGTAATCTAGGTTCATCATCGATTTCGTTTGTACAGTTCTACACATCCAGTGAACTTAAAGAAGATAGATTAAACTAGCTAATTCACTTGTGAAATCGATTTTCAGTTGTTGGTGGGCCTGACTGTTGGATTACTTTAAAATCCGATTTGATTGTGATCATTTAGCCGTACAAAGTTCCTTGTTTATCATAATGCCCAGATACCAGACAATGCTTTGATACAATAATCAGATATAAAGGCTTTGATACAACAATCAGATATAAAGGGTCCGACCATGGAAGTATCTAGCTTTATACTGGCTGTGGGCCAACGCAAAATCAAACAAAATAGCTTGCACCATCCATATGCATTCCCTCTGTGATAACTATTAAATAGATCTATCATCACGCACCTGAGCAAAGAAGAAAATGCAATCAGACGAAGGCTGCAGCTGGTGGATGAGCCGAGACGGTGATGAGGGTTGGACGAAAGGGGTTTTGAAAACTTTGGCATAGGGTCTGCTCACAAATCAATAGTGGGTTTGCGGCGAAAGTGGGTTTTGAAAACCCTAGGAAGAAATGGTGGGTTTGCAGCGAAAGGGGGTTTTGAAAACCCTAGCGAGAAATGGTGGGTTTGCGGCGAAAGGGGGATTGGGAAACGGAGAGAGGAATGGGGCCAAGAGATAGAGAGAGGGTGAGGGAGAGCGGGAGATCGAGAGAGGGCGAGGGAAGGAGAGAGAGAGAGAGAGAGAGAGAGAGAGAGAGAGAGAGAGAGCTATTTTGTTACAGTTTTAGCTACGGATTAAATCTGTAGCATTTTAGTTACGGTTTACATCCATAGCCAAAAACTTCCAAAGTCCATAGTGTTTGCTCGGTTTTTTGGTACTGTAGGGTTTGCAGGAGGCTAGGAGTTGGGCTGCTATATCAAGTTTAATCCTAGTACCATCGGGCTGAGCTCAAGCTTGTTACAGCCCTCCAGATTATCCCAGGCCTAGGTTTTGCAAAATTTTATTTCGAAGCATGAGTGAGCCTTGGAACATGCCTTCTTAAGATTTAAATGGATGGGCTTTGGTCTGAAATCAAAGTTTCGACTATTAAACTGTCTGTATCAAAGTTTGACTTTGAGGCCGGTTAATGTTCAGTTGGGAGAAGGCCTGATATTGGCTCAGCCCCAAACCAGAATTAACACACCATATGAGAGTTACCTAGGTAGTGGGATTACGAGTCGTGGATTGTGATAGAGGGCTTATGCTGATGACTTTTAATTCCTTGTTGCAGAATGCATAGATGAACACAAGACCAACACAGCCAATCAACAAAAGGGAAATTCACCTCTACACTCCAAGGCTTTGCTCTATTGATGGCGTACATTCTTGACTTCAATGGGGAAAAGATTTATGAGTTAGAGATGTAGTTTACCATCATATGTTCATTTTTTTGTATTTCAATAATAAAGATAGATTTTTATACCTCATCGTGAAGCTCAATTTCAGTGCCCATCCTTGCGACGCCTGTCCATCCAACCTACTGCCACTATTTCCTATATTGTCTGATATAAAGATTGTAATAGAAAAATTAGCAAACCCCAAGAAAGAAAATATAGCAAAATCTCGTCCCTAAGATTGCTTGTAGACTGGGATATACAACATTGTTTCCAGACATCAGATACAAAAACCATGCTCTGTTTCAACCAATTTCTTCCAATTCATAAAATACCATATTAATTCACCAGTTCAGTAAATGATAAGAGACTTCTCAGTAATTTTGTACCACTAAGGCACCATACATAACATATAAAAACACAACATCAATTGGAAAGCATGACTCACCTTCGTGGCCACATGACCAGTAGATCAACCTGATTCTGATTCTTAGGCTATGGCATCAAGATAGCGGTGCCATTCTGATGGAGGGATTATATTTCAGGCCTATAGTTCCATGCTGGCAACATGTGTGGGGTGTACATGAGCTGTCTTGCACACACGTGTGCACCTAGCAAAGCTCTTATATGTAATATACAAATGAGGGGTGAACTAACCTAAGCACAACATGCAATTTCCTTTTGAGCCTTGCGTCACTAGCTATCTACACTGGCTATCTATTAATTTTCAGGCATTGATTAATGTGCATGATTGTGAAGCCTTTTGAGTAACAATACCTCTGAGTATAAGAGCATCTATAAGCTTGCTATAGAACATGATTCCAGTAGGATTGACTTCCCTGGTTCTTCCACCTAAGATTGTTTAAGAAAATTAATAGCATGTTCTAAAAAAATCTAATACTAGTATGAAGTGAAAATTTTCTTACTCACGAGGTAATATTCTTGCCCAGGTAATCGAGAAACGGTAAGCATTACACCAAGAGAATGCATCAAACTCTGTCTTCCTACATCAAAAAATACATCTCGAGTTTAATTGATGAGGAAATCCTCATATAGAAAAGGAAGGGAGATGTTTACCATGGAACGATGGTAATGGTCGTCTGTTGTATCTCCATTTCCTCCATCCACAATGTTTCCTGGATATGGTTGAAGGAAAATATCAAGCCCAAGTAACCCAAAAGAACTCAATACTTTTTAGCAGGGTTATAAAATTCATTGACTCAACTCAAAACTCAGCAAAGTAAACTAGCCAGCTATCTAATCGAGTCACTTTGCAGGTTCAGTAATGACTTGATCAACCCGACTCGATTCAAGTGACTTGTTTTGAGTCTTGATATGTTTTTAGGCCATATATCAAATAAAATTCTGTTGTTATATAGTTCTGTGATATGCTATTTTGGGACAGCTTGGTGATTGCTACATTCTCAAGCGGCTCCATTACAAGAATATGACCTGTCTAACATTAATCAACTGATAGAGAAAAAATCAAGAAAAATAGAAATTAATAAGTGCAATGAACAATAGAAGCAGGAACGCCTCACTCGTAATGCCATATTTCCAGCAACTTCCATGGCAGCATCACTAGCATTGGTAAACCGGTTAACCCAAGCTGTGAAAGACACAAGATTATACAAATATAATGCTTATAAAAATGTGATTTAATCTATCCGTCGAATCTGACCTGCAATGTAAGCTCTTATTTAACCCTAATCAAACCCAAAACTGGATCCAAAGACCCGATAACCCGATCAGATATGGGTCCAGGGACATAGAGCATGCCATTTCATCAAACAGATAGCATGTCATTTCATCCAGCCATTTCAACAAACAGATAGCAGGCCATTTCATCAAACGGTTACAATGTATCGAATCTGAAAGACAGATAAAGAGAAGAAGATATCAAAACCTATGGAGAGGAGCTTCACGGCTTGTGTTTCTTCGGGTAGGAGTTTCACAGCTGCTGCAATGGAGAGAGATAGAAGAGAAGCTGGATTGGAGAGAGAGGGAGGAGAATGAGAGAGATGGAGCAGAGATCGAGTGGATTAGGGAAAGAAGAGAGGGAATGGAGAGATTAAAGGAACGGGGAGACAGTGTGAGAGAGAGATAACCATTTTTTTGGCGCGGCTCTGTTCTGAGCGCGCGCCCATATTTGGGCGTCGTCTCACGAACGGACCGTGGACGGTCCCGATAGGGGCTCCGTGGGGCCCACCATGATGTTTTTGGTTTATCCATTCCAACCAATAATTTCATTAAATTATTTTAGTTCATGATCCCAAATTTAATATAGATTTAAATCCTAAGTGGATCACACCATAATAAACAAATGTGATTTAATATTGATGTTTCCTACCGTGTGGTCCACTTGAACTTTCAATCTATCTAATTTTTTATTTCATGCTCTAAAGTAATATTTTCAAATATGCATGGCTTAGATAGAACATATTGTTTTTAAAAGCCCCATAGAGTCTCTTAAACCACCATTAATTTGTGTGTTAATTTTTTGCTACGGTTTAAAACCGTAGAAATAGTAGCTAAGGTTTATAACCATAACAGAAAACTAACGTGGTCTGTATCGTTGCCTCTTTTTTTTTTTTGGTAATGTCTCTGCATCATCAGACGTAATAATTAGTGACTATAAAGATCCATCTCCATGCGTTCGTCCCAAAATTCTATCAATATAAGGAATATCAAAGAGCTCTAAACCCTTGCCAAACCTAACACATCAAATCATGACTAGGGAAAATTTATCATCTACACTACGATGCTAAACCAGCTTTAACATCAAAATAGTATGATCTAGTCTATGCTATTACACTATCCTTGGCCGCTTCATTGTTAAAATGACACAATTGGATATTTTCATTTTTTAACTGTTCAAACAGATATCCAACAGCTGAGTAATTGGACTAGGATTCATGATTTGGATGGTTTTGTTTTAATTACATATATGGCATATATGTGTTCAATTTTTTAATGCTTCGGTACTACCATCCCTCGCTGTTGGGGCATAAAAGTTTCACCCCCCATGTGATGCAAGTTGGTAATTTAGAGTCCCATGTATGTAAGTGGATTAGGTGCGGCTTGCTTCACCTAAGATGGTGTGGCCCTTACCGTGGGGCCCACCTTGATGTATGTATTCTATATCTAGCTCATTTTAAGGAATGAGCCTAAAAATGAAGCAAATCCCAATCTCAGGTGGACCATACGATAGAAACAGTGGTGATCAAGTGTTAAAAATCACTTATTATTAGTCATAAAAGTTTTGGATCAAGTTGATATTTGCTTTTCCCTTCATTTAGGTTTATGTAACCTTATTAACGGGTTTGATGGGAAACATTAGGGAAACATTATACGTGCCTTGGGAAGTTTTAATGGTGGTGAGTTCAATCACCATTGTTTCCTATATATAGCATAGTCCACTTGAGATTCTGCTTCATTTTTGGGCTCATTGCCTAAAATGACTTTGCAAAATGGATAGACAATGTGGATATAGAATACACATACATCAAAGTGAGCCCCATGGTAAGGATCACACTATCTTGGGTGAGGATGGGCTGCACCTAATCCGCTCCAATGAGGATGCTGAGTGCTTGTAAGCAGAAAGTTCGTATGCTTAAAAGTGAGTTGGGTCCCACTGGGATGTTTGTGATAAATCCACCTTGTCCATTAGTTTTTCTGGTTCATTTTAGGTCATGAGACCAAAAATAAAGCTTGATTCAAAATTCAAGTGGGCCACGTACACTAGAGAAACACTATCAAGCTAAGTTTTTTTTATCTTTTCAGTTTATCCTGTGGGGAATGACCTTATGAAGGTTTTGGAGGGCATATAAGCATCAAGGAAGAGTAGAAGAAGGTTTCAATGGTAGGCTTATCTTTTCCCAATTTTTACTCTCCGTGGCCTACTTGGGTTTCGAATCCACTTATCTTTTACTCTCCTATCCTAACATATGAGCTGGCTAAATGGATGGATGGATGGAGGTGAATTTCTGCATGGCAAACATCACGGTGGGTCCCACTTAGCTTTTGAGTCCCGTCGCAGGCAAATCAGGTTACACTTGCGAATGGCCGTTTTACTTTTGAAATACTTTGATACTTTGTTGGCATGTGATGCACGGATACACATGCACTTAATAAATACTTAAAAACTACCCACGTGAGGCATAATTAATTCAGAGTAAACCGTCCAAATTATGGGACCAAGTCGTAGGGGGTCCAAAAATACACTTATTTTTATCATCGAACTGTCAGTTATGTGGACAATCAATATTATACAGTTAAAAATAATAATAATAAATCCAATGGTCATATTTCTACAACAAATGTCCAAAAGCCAGAGTTAGGATTGTTCAACGAATCTCATCTTGGAAATGTCACCCAGCGACAGTGGTTTTCATAATCTGTCTCTTGTGCAATTTTTGAGTCCCTGCGTATCATGCTTTTTAATTCTTATTTTTTGGGCTAAGGGACTACTTGATAGCCACGACGCAGACTTAAATGGTATAAGAAGTACCGTCATTATAATATCTGGTTATTTGAAGGCACTCCTGAGTCGGACGCGGATTGCGTCCTACCCCCGCCCGGTTGGTAATCCGTCCGGACAGGGCTCTGTGGGGCCCAAAGTGATGTAAGTATTTTATCCACGCTGTTCATAATTTTTCTCAGATTATTTTAATATTTGATATAAAAAACGAGGAAGGTCCAGAGCTTAAGTGGACCACAAAGTTGGGATTTAACTTCCACCATTAAAAACTTCTCGAGAGCAGGAGAAGTTTTGGATCAAGCTGATATTTGTGATTTCACTTCATCCATGTCTGCGTGACATTATTAATAGGTTGGATGGTAAAAAAAATCATGGTGGCCCTTAGAAAGGTTTCAACGGTGAGAGTCATTATCACTACAGCTTCCTTTGATGTGGTTCACTGTGGATTGCGGATCTGCTTCAGTTTTTGTCTCATATCTTAAAATGATATGAGAAAAGCGATGAATGGCATGGATAAAACACTTATATCACTTTGGCCCCACAGAGCCCTGCCCGGACGGATTACCGTCGGGCGGGGGTAAGACGCAATCCGCGTCCACTCCTGGGTACTGCCGTGAGAATAGCTGTAAATACAGCAGGAGTCACGCTGGAAGTTCGAATCTGGGTGCTGCTTACTACGACGTTTGTTAGAAAGCTACTCCGTCCAACCGATTTTAGAGCTTAATTTAGGAAATGCGGCAAAAAATAAGGGGTATCCAAGCCTAAAATGGGCCTCATGGGCCACACTAGAGGAAACAGTGGGGATTTAGTGACCACCATTGAAACATTTATATGGCCACAAAAGTTTTTTATTACTCTAATTTTTAGTATTTTCACTTTATCCCAGTGAAAATGACCTTATAATGGTTTGGATGGAATATAAACATCAAGGTGGAGCTTAAGAAGGTTTTAATGGTAGGCTTTCGTTTCCCTACTATTTCATCTCGAATGGCCCAGATGAGTTTTGGATCTTTCTCATTTCCGGCCGCATGTCTTAAAATGAGATAAAAAAAAATGGATGGATAGGTTAGATTTCTAATAAACATTATAATGGACCCCACCTCGCATCCCAGCACAGGAACTTCCTGCCAAAGTCTTTCGCAGGAAATCCGCGTCCAGTCACGCCGACAAGCCCGGAAACGGACCGTGTGTTTCATCCATTACGATTCATCCATTTTTAAAGATTATTTTAGGTGGACCACACCACAGGAAAACAATAGTGATTTGATATCCACCATTAAAATCTTCCTAAGGCCCAATGTACTGTTTATTTGACATACAACATGTTGATTAAATCATAAGATGAAGGGAAAAGACAAATATTAGCTTTATCAAAAACTTTTATGCCCCAAAAAGTTTTGAATAGCCGGTGTTCATTCAAAACTTATTCTGTAATGTGGTCCAGTTGATACCGGGGTATAACTCATTTTTAATCTCGTACCATAAAATGATCTAGAAAAATAAATGAACATATGGATGAAATATATACATAAGTGGTGGCTCAACATTTACGGGGCCTTATGCAAGTCATAAAAATGAGGGTTTTTATTTTAAAATAAAATTTTAAAAATTAATAAATTTAAAATTAAACCATAAATTTGCTTATTGCCTTTTTAGATGCAAAATTACTAATTAAACTTTTGTATTCAAGTTTACCCAATAAATCAATTTCGATAGATAAAATTGTTAAACCATTTAATCTATCTTGAGACATAATTGTTCGTAAATAATTTTTTATAATATTTAATTTTGAAAAACTTCTTTATGCAGATGCGCCTGTAACAAGTATGGTAAGTAGTATTTTATATGTAATAAAACAATTTGAAAAATAATCTAGTTCTTTTATTAGATTAAGTATTTCAATTGGAGTATTAATTTCTATTTGTACAACTTCTTTTAAAACTTTTAATTTCAAAAATAATTCAAACCGTTAGAAAAATGAAGTTAGAATTTAATTTACAAAATGACATTAGAATTTAATTTTTTGAGAACTTAATTGGCAATAAATTAGGTAGTTGTGGTTCTAGGTTTTAGGAGAAGAATTTATTGGGAATGATGCTATTATTTTGAAAAGAGACGATAGAGTTAGACACTTATTATTGAGTGCTAGTTTCTATGATTTGTTTTTTATTTTCAATTTCAAATTTGTAAACTAATTTTTAAATGTTCTTATTTTGTAGGCCTTCCAATAAGTTTTATTTCAAAAATTTTAGGCTTTTTTTCTTCTTCTTAATTTTAATTTTAATATAATATAGGACCTTCATAGTTAAGAAATTTTAATTTTGCTATAATAGGACCTTCATAATTAGGGGGCCTTAGGCGATTGCCTCACCTGCCTACCCCTTTGAGCCGCCCCTGACATACATCATGGTGGAGCCCACAAAGCACCAACCACCGACCATTAAGGGGAGTAGCCAATCGGCTTCTGACAAGCCCCAAACACTTGTTTCACACAATCAACTTTTCTGACTCCTTTCCTATGGACATCAAACAGTAGATACCGAAATCCACACCAAGATAAACGGAGATTATATTGCCCCGTAGCTATACCTTAGTCCACGTACGAAGACTGCAATTTATAATAGTAGAATAAGAGGTTGTCTGTTTAAGAGACCATACATCCAAAACGGTTATGGTGATCATCCCTCTTCCGTTGACGCCTCTGCATCAGAGTTTTAAATGAGTCTCCATCCAGCTAGAAAAAGACATGCTCGTAAGGTAGAACGTGGCACAAATGCGTTCCAGCCTAGTTGGGCTAAAAGAAGGTGAATTGTACACTGGCCATAACTTTTTATACGGGTATTGTTAATGGGCGCATAACCTATTAATCTTTACTGAAAATGGGACCTTTGAGGTGAACTGATAGTGGGTCGCGTCTATCAATTTCGTTAAAAAAAAAAAACACACACACACTTCCATCTCAAAAATAAAATTTTAAGAAAAACATTTACTATTTTTAGAGCTTTCGATTTTCTACGTTTTTAGAAATAACTTGTAATTATACTAAGATTCTTTTAGCAAAAGTTTATTTGAAAATTTTATTTTTTAGAAATTAAGTTTTTCAAGAGTTTTAATAAAATTAGAATTTTTATTATAGTTAAAATTTTACTATTTTTGGTAATTACGAATTTAGGGAGTTAGAGTTGAAGTTTAATTCCAAAAATTCTTCTTAGGTTTGGTATCACTATTTAAATGGCTGTAATTAGAGTTGGGCATGTCTGACCCGATCCAGTGGGTCCGACTCGATCCGAATCGAACCGACGGCTTGAATCGGTGCGGATCGAGTAAGGCCATTCAGATCCGACAGTTTTTTCGAATCGAGTTCAGATAGTGGTCAATCCGGACCAATCCAATTCGAAATCTGATTCGATCCAACCCGATCCGCACAATGTTCATTCAACATTGTTTCCTATAATGTTCTCCACTTGAGATTATGATATACCTCGTTTTTGGTTTAATACCATAAAATGATCTAGAAAAATAGATGGACGGCATGGATGAAATAAATACATCATAGTGGGGTCCGCAGAGCACCGACCACCAGGGGGAGTACCCAATCCGTCCTCTTGCATCAGCTCATGGCTCGAGGTGCATCGAGCACCGAGCTATGCCAGACTACCATAACACCCGTTGCGTGCAAGGAAGTGCTTCTATGTGTCCAGATCATGGGAACTTCCCATGAGTTCGAGCTGTGTGTGGCCCTACCGTGATGCGTGACTAACATCAACATCGTGCATTTGATGGGTCCCCTTTAAATTATGGGATATCTAAAAAATCAGCCATAAATGGAACTCAGGTAGGCCATACCAGCTAAAATCATGTGAAGATATTCCTAAAACATATAAAAGCACTTAGTGGGGCCCACCTAAAAATTGGATGCATCTGAAACTTGGTATGACCCCTCATCCAAGTGGGACACATAATGGATGGCTTGGATTTGTAAACCACACCTCGATGGGCCCAAAAATGATTATGAATGTTTTAATGGGAGAGTAACCCATAACCCTGTCAACTTTTGTATGTGAAGTTGACTGACCGTGTATGAACGTTGGTGTATTGACGTTAGCAAGTTCTATGGGTCCCATCATGAGGTATGTGTTATATCCAAATCGTCCATCCATTTGGCGGGCTCCTCTTAATGCTTTAGCCGAAAAATAAGACAGATCTAAAGATCAAGTGGACCACATTATAAAAAAATTAAATTAAATAGAAGATTCAATCTGAACAATACCCCAACCTGATCCGACTCGGTTTCCCTAACCGAGTCGGAGTCGGTTCGAGTCAGGCCAGTAGTGCAACGGATCGGATCGAGTCAGAGGACCCAGACTCGGTCCCAGATCGGATCGAGATCGGGTCAACGTATTGAAAGTTTCGGATCGAGTCGAGTTGGACCCAATCCGGCCCAACTCGACTCGATGCCCACCTCTAGTTGTAATTAAATTCGTTTTTATCATGTTGTCCCCTTGAAGAAGATGATGATCAACCTTATCACGTTCCATCCCTGCATCAACTCATAAGTCAACGAAGATGCCCTCTCAATTGTTGAGCTTTTAAACCACCATCTCCCTACTCCTATTTTAAACTACTCACACATAGGGTTGTATATGAGAGACTCGACTTGAAAAAGCTCGATTTGACTCGGTTCGAAACTGAGTTCAAGTCGAGTCGAGTTGATTTTTTTAGCTTGAAAATTTTTTGAACCGAGTTCGAGCTTGCTCGAGCTCAATTCGACTCGGATCGAACCCAACTCGAATCGAACTCGGATCGAACCAGTTCGGTGACTCAGTTACTTTGATATTGTTGTTGCTCACCAAGTGTTTGATGAAATGAATCAATGAAGTGTGGCTGGTGGCAATGAAGGTACGTATATGAAACAAATACTCTTTTTTCTTGATTTTTATGTTGCTTACAAGGTGTTTGATAAAATACCTGTGAAATCATTGTTGTTGTTCTATATAAAGTGAGATTTTGAAGGTGCAAACTATGTGTTTGTGAAAATGTTGCACAAGCGAACTTAGCTCGATCTTGGCTCGAATTAGGCCCGAACCAGCTGAGCTGTTCATCGAACCAAGCTGAGCTGGCCAGTTAGGCTCGAGGACCAAGCCCAGCTGAGTTCAAGCTGGGTTCAGCAAGTGGCCGAGCCAGTCAAGCTGTGCCAAGCTCGACTCCAATTCGCCCGTGTACCCCTCTACTCACACATCACACGGGGGACTGTCTCTACCAACTCAACCACAGAGCTAGAGATCCAGTGATCCCTGGCCAGAGAAATTATAGCATGGCCCCAATCATCTTTAATCAGTTGACGTGGATTCTCAACTCTGAAAAGTGGGGCCTATGTCTCATGTTCCAGCCGATTGTCACGTTGATGCATGGACGCTAGCACATTGGAGTCACATGCATATTTATTGCTTATTACTTTTCATAAAATACTGTTCTGGTCCCTGGGGATTGTTAGAAAATTTGATTGGATACACCGAAAATAAAAAAAAAAAATTGAAAAGGAACAATTTCACTAGGCTGAATCACGTATAAAATACGCTGTCCTTAAAGCGTGATTCGTCCCCTTATCACTGCTGGTGGGTTACAGACGAATTGCTTCCAGGATAAGACAAGCCTTATCTGGATCCAGCGTGCAGCAATCACGATAGGTCCACTGAGGAACAGTTTTAACGCAATAGATTTCTTCTGGCAGATTTAGACGGTAGAGATGATCACAATATTCTAACAATGGAGCTAATGATAACAAGTGCAAAGTGCGCCATCTAGCGCCACTACAGCCACACTGCCTCACTGCCCACGCCCTCGCCCTCGCCCTCGCCCACGCCCACGCCCGTGCCCGTGCCCGTGCCCGTGCCCGAGCCCGAGCCCGAGCGCGAGCGCGCGCGCGTGCGTGCGTGCGTGTGTTCCAGTGCTTCGCACTGGAACACGCAACCCTTATTTCATCTCCTCCAAAAAGCTCCAAGTAAGAATACCCTTCTCAACATCTCATATAAACCACAAAATTATTTCAACCATTTCCGATGTGGGATAAAGCACACACCGCACTTTTAGATTTGAAATTTTCGGAAAAAGCGTTTTGGCGGCAAAATCCCGAAATTTTGAAAATTTTGAATTTTCTTTTTATTTTTTCAAAAAACCACTAAATTTCAACAATCCCCCACTGGTTTTTTAAACAATAAAACTCTGCCAGAATAATAACAGTTATTATGCATAAAGAAAGATATCTTGCGATTTTAATCTTTCCTTAGTATAAGTACTTTAAAGTTATTTCGAAATTCCTGGTTGCCGGAGCATTGAACCAGTTATTCCTATATGATATAACCGAAAATACCACACACATAATAGCTCCTGCGTTAAGTGTTCCTTTATAATCTCGCTTAGCACTTTTAATGGCCATGTGCTTATCCTGTTTCATGAACGATCCCGATATAACTCTAAGTCTCATGAGAAGCGGCACCACTTCTACGTTCACATAGGTGAAATCCTTCCAGTGTTTCCGTTAAAACACTTGTCCTGTTTGACTGGACTTCATTAAGAGTTTAATACTCATCCCTCTTTTATAACGGCCAGCACTATCATCTTGGATGAGGTTGTTGATTTATTTAGTGCTGAAACTTTTCACTTATCAGTGAATTGTTGTTACCCATTAAACCCAAAAATTAGAGATTTTCTAATTTAGGGTTGGGTTTCTTTCACTGGTGAAACTTTGAGTAAAGAGTTTCAACCCCATCCCTCTAGATGTTGTCCTTACTACCTCTCTCGTTAGAGGTTTAGTAAAAGGATCAGCCAAGTTATTACTTGACTTTACATATGAGATCGCAATGATTCCATCTTGAATCAATTGCCTTACATAGTCATGTCTCAAACTTATGTGTCTGGACTTTCCATTATAGGTACCGCTATAGGCTCTCGCTAGAGTGGCTTCACTATCACAATGAAGTGAAACAGCCGGTATAGGCTTCGCATAGAATGGGATTTCTAATAGAAGATCCCTTAACCACTCAGCCTCTTTGCCTGTAGCAGCTAAAGCTATGAATTCAGATTCCATAGTTGAGTGCGTTATGCAAGTTTGTTTCTTGGATCCCCAAGATACAGCTGCACCTCCTAGGGTGAATATCCACCCTGTAGTGGACTTGTTGTCCCCTGCACTCGATATCCAACTTGCATCGGTATATCCTTCTATTACTGCTGGAAATTCTGAATAAAATAGCCCTAGTTCTTTGGTTTCTTTAAGATAACCTAGAACTCTATTTATTGCTTTCCAGTGTTCAACACTTGGATTACTCGTAAACCTACTTAGTTTACTAACAGCATATGCTATATCCGGTCTTGTGCATTGCATTGCATACATAAGACTGCCTATAGCACTAGCATACTCTAGTTGTGCAACTGCTCTTCCACTGTTTTCTTTTAACTTGATACTTGGATCGAACGGGGTCTTTGCCTCTTTAATTTTCAAGTGGTTAAACTTGTTTATTATTTTCTCAATATAATGAGACTGGCATAATGCAAAACCCCCACTATGTTTTTTAACTTTGATACCTAATATGGTATCCACTTGTCCAAGATCCTTCATTTTGAAAACTGAAGAGAGAAACTTTTTGGTTTCAGTTACACCTTCCATTTTATTACTGATTATTAACATATCATCTACATACAAGCATATGATTACAATATAATCATTACATACTTTTGAATATATGCATTTATCAGCAATATTATGTTCAAAACCATAAGACAGAACTTTAGAATCAAATTTATCATGCCACTGTTTTAGTGCTTGCTTTAATCCATACAAAGACTTAACTAGTCTACATACTTTTCTTTCATTTCCTGGTAGAACAAACCCTTCTGGTTGCTCCATGTAAACCTCCTCATCGAGATCACCATTCAGGAATGCTGTCTTCACGTCCATTTGATGGATATGAAGATGATGTATAGATGCAAGAGCAAATAAGATCCTAATCGATGTTATTCGAGCTACTGGTGAATAAGTGTCAAAATAATCGATTCCTTCTTTCTGTCGGAAACCCTTAGCAACTAATCTTGCCTTAAAGGTTTGAATTGTTCCATCTGTGTGATATTTTTTCTTAAATACCCACTTACAACCTATTGGTTTAGAACCTGGAGGTAGATCTACCAATTCCCATGTTTGGTTAGATATTATTGAATCCATTTCATCATTAATAGCTTCTTTCCAAAAAGCGGAGTCTCTAGAAGTCATAGCTTCTCTAAAGGTTTTAGGTTCATCTTCTATGGTTAAAACCATAGGTATTTTCCTAATCACCTTCTCTCTATCACCCTCTACTAGATGAAAAGAGAGTCGTTGAGAGTCTATTTGATCAGGATCAAGACTCTTTTCTACTCTTGCTCTTTGACTCCTACGAGGTTCACTAGGAGCTTTCTCTTCTATTTGTGTTTCTTTTATAATTTCATTTGGAGATTGAATCTCAGCATTCTTTTTCTCCGTGAATACAGAGTTCTCAAAGAACTCTACATCTCTAGACTCTATGATTACATTGGTGTCTAAGTCTAGAAGTCTATAGGCTTTACTATGTTGTGCATATCCTACAAGGACGCACTTGATAGCTCTTGGTCCTAACTTAGTTCTTTTAGGTTCTGGAGTTCTGCAGTATGCAAGACACCCCCACACTCTAAGATACTCAATGTTTGGTTTTCTTCCTTTCCATATTTCGTATGGAGAGGTCTTGGTTTTCTTAGATGGAATTCGGTTTAAAACATGACAAGCGGCTAACAGTGCTTCTCCCCATAGGTTTAATGACAACTGTGCTTGTATTAGCATTGAGTTGACCATTTCTACTAAAGTCCTATTTTTCCTTTCTGCTACACCATTTTGTTGTGGTGTATAAGGTGCTGTACACTGATGTATTATGCCGTGTTCTTCACAATAGTTAGAAAATTCATTAGAGAAATATTCTCCACCTCGATCACTACGAAGGATTTTAATATTTTTATCTAATTGATTTTCTACTTCGGATTTATAGATCTTGAATGCATTATATGCTTCATCTTTTGATTTCAACAGATATACATATACATATCTTGAACAATCATCTATAAATGTTATAAAGTACTTTTCCCTCCACGGGTAAGAACGTCATTTAGTTCACATATGTCAGTATGCACTAGGTCTAAAATTTGAGATGATCTTTCAACGCTAGGGAAAGGTTTCTTGATAATTTTAGACCGTATGCATACTTCACATTTATCTTTGTCACTATCATTGCATGATATTAGACCGTTCTTAGCCATGAGCTTTAGGGTACTGTAGCCAATATGAGCTAGTCTACCATGCCATAGTTTTACAGATTCAATCATGTAAGCAGAAGAATTATTTTCATTCAGAGATAATTTGATCATCCCATTACAAGCATAACCCTTACCCACAAAGTTTCCATTCTTAGACAAGATCAGCTTGCCTGATTCAAACACAACCCTAATCCCAGGTTTACTTAAAAGATCTCCTGAGACAAGATTCCTCCTTATGTCTGGGACATGCAGTACGTTGGTCAGAATTACCTTCTTTCCAGAGGTAAAGAATAATTCCACGGTTCCTTTGCCTACAACTTTCGATCGTCCTTCATTTCCCATTTGAACCTCTTGACCATTGGTCTCGTCTTCATAGGTTTTGAAGGCAGATCGATCATTGCATACATGGACTGTGGCACCTGTATCATACCACCAACCAGGAATTTTCTCTTGAACTAGGTTCACTTCTGTGACCATGGCTACGATTTCATCGTCTACTGCATTAGCCTCTTTCTTAGGTTTTTTTCGGTCCCTACAGACTCGGGCGAAATGTCCGGTCTTGCCGCAGACATAGCAAGCTCCCTTAGGTTTGCCGTTTTTCTTCTTTTGGGTTTTCTTGAATTTCCCTTGATCTTTGTTAGGTTTAAGGGAGTCAGCTTTCTCATTTGAATTATTTTGGGATGTCCTTTCTACTGCGTTCACCTTGGATGAGAATGCACCATTAGCGTCATCCTTTTTGTCTCGGTTACGAGATTCTTCTTCAATACGAAGATGCTTCTGGATTTGTTCTAGGGTGAACTCTTCGGATTTATGCAGTAGTTTCTTCCTGTAGTCTTTCCAGCTTGGAGGTAATTTTGCGATTATAGCTCCAACTTGAAAGGATTCAGGAAGATCTATTTTTATAGCTTTTATTTTATTTACTATAAGCTGCAATTCTTGGATTTGGGCAAGCAGCGGTAGATTGTCTACCATCGTGAAGTCGAAATACCTGGCAATTAGAAATTTCTGTGTACCTTCCTCTTCAGCCTTGTATTTGTATTCCAGCGCGCTCCAAATCTCTTTCGCTGACGTGGTCCCCGTGTACAAATCGTACAACCGATCAGAGAGAGCGTTTAGGATGTGACCACGACACAGCAGTTCATCTTCTTGTCGCTTGATCCTAGCAGCCACTTGTTCTGGAGTGTCAGTGTCCTTTGCTTCAGGCAGAGGCTGGAGATTCGGATCCAGGATGTAGAATATCTTCAGAGCGGTCAGCAGGAATTTCAGTTTGTCCTGCCATCTAGTGAAATTTGAACCATCGAATCGGTCCAATCGGATCAGATCTTGGTTCATCAGTTTGATTGATGCAACACTTTCGGTGTCCATAATCACGCTTTAAGATTGTTAGAAAATTTGATTGGATACACCGAAAATAAAAAAAAATAATAATTGAAAAGGAACAATTTCACTAGGCTGAATCACGTATAAAATACGCTGTCCTTAAAGCGTGATTCGTCCCCTTATCACTGCTGGTGGGTTACAGACGAATTGCTTCCAGGATAAGACAAGCCTTATCTGGATCCAGCGTGCAGCAATCACGATAGGTCCACTGAGGAACAGTTTTAACGCAATAGATTTCTTCTGGCAGATTTAGACGGTAGAGATGATCACAATATTCTAACAATGGAGCTAAGGACTGTTTCTGATTTGATGAGAGAGATGGTGTGTTGAGATGATGAAATCGGACTGGAATGGTCCAGTTTATATAGGCCTCTGGTTTAGACCCGTTGCTGTGTGGTATTCAATGGTCCAGAACGTTTGAAAAACGTTTCTGGCCGTTGTCCATTAATCCCAGACGTTTCTGGTCGTTAGATCAAAAGATCTGACCGTTGGATCATCCTGGCCCGTCCGTTTTCGGACCGTTTGGCTTTCAAGGCAGAGAGCCGTTTTTAGAAACGGCTGGACGTTTCGGATTCTAGATCCGACCGTTCTCAGTCACCTATAAAACCCAGGCTCTTTTTCGGATTTTCAGATCCACACCGCCCTAAGGCTCTGACCAGACCCATCGCACCGCGATCGCACCGGTTCGCGTAAGGTCGCGAGGAAGTGCAAAGTGCGTCATCTAGCGCCACTACAGCCACACTGCCTCACTGCCTCACTGCCTCACTGCCCACGCCCACGCCCACGCCCACGCCCGTGCCCGTGCCCGAGCGCGCGCGCGCGTGCGTGCGTGCGTGTGTTCCAGTGCTTCGCACTGGAACACGCAACCCTTATTTCATCTCCTCCAAAAAGCTCCAAGTAAGAATACCCTTCTCAACATCTCATATAAACCACAAAATTATTTCAACCATTTCCGATGTGGGATAAAGCATACACCGCACTTTTAGATTTGAAATTTTCGGAAAAAGCGTTTTGGCGGCAAAATCCCGAAATTTTGAAAATTTTGAATTTTCTTTTTATTTTTTCAAAAAACCACTAAATTTCAACAGGGATAAAGTTTCGTTTGGTTTTACCAAATATCAGGATGCGGATTTGGTAGTGCTGCCAGTCCCATCCGGATGGAAGGTATGTCCCTGTGTTGGGCGTTGTAGGGATAATGTAATGTATGTGTTTTATATCCAGGCCGTCCTTCCATTGTATGCCTCATTTTAGGGTATGAACTCAAAAATGAAGCAGATTTGAAGTTCAAGTGAACCACATTAAATGAGACGGTGGCAATTAATGAATTCCCACTAAAAAGCTTTTTGACAGCTACAAAAGTTTTGGATTAAGCTAATATTTGTGTTTTCTATTCATCCAGAGTGAATTTATGAACATGTTGGATAAAAAATAAATATTGCATTAGGCCCTGAAAAGGTTTCCATGAAATGATCTTGGAAAAAAGATGTACAATATGAATATAAGATACATTATGTATTTTATTTTATTTTATTTTATTTTACACACACAAACACACCACCACACACGCTAGTGGAATTTCACCACCTAGGAGTGCTCGAACCCTTGACCGGATGTTGAAACTCCATAGTCTACCACCCGAGCAAGAGTAGGACCCAATATAAGATACGTTAATAACGTTGGGAATCCTTGGGAATCACAACTCCCAACAGATAGTCATACCTCGCTGGGTGGCACTAATCATCGTCCAAAAGTTAATAGAAGAAAATAAAAAGGAAACAAAAAAAAAATGAAAGAAAGAAAAGCGTCCAAATGTTAATTATAATTATTACACCTAAGAGACTCCAGTTGGTGCTATGTGGGCCTCACTACGATGTATATGCTTCATCTATGCCATTAAAAAAAAAAAAAATCAGATCATTTTATGATATAGTCTAAAAAATGAAGTAGATCCAAATCTCAAGTGGACCACATGATAAGAAATAGTGTTGATTGAACACCCATCACTAATTACTTCACCGGGCACAAAAGTTTTGAATCAAGCTGATATATGTGTTTTCCTTTCATCAGGGTTTTTGTGATCTTAACAGTGGGCTGGATAGCAAATAAAAATTATAGAAACATTAAAATGGCTCTTTGGGATTTTTAACGGTAGATGTTCAACCATCATTGATTATTATTGTGTGGGCCATCTGAAATTTAGGTCTGTTGCCTGTTCGGAGCTCAGGGACAGGCGGAGGCTGTGATGGCCACCAAGGGGCCATCGTAGTGTATGAACTTTATACACACCGTCCATTTATTTATTTTTATATTATTTTAAAATATTATCTCAAAATTGGCGAAGATCGAATCTCAAATAAGTTACACGGTGGTGATTAAATTCTTATCGTTGAAAATTTCTCAGGGACCACAAAAGTTTTAGATTAAGATGATATTTGTTTTTTTCGTTTCATCCAAGTGCATATGAACATATCAAGGGGTTGGATGAAAAATAAAAGACAGTGGGCCCTAGGAAGGTTTCAACCGTGGGCGTCCTTAGCACCGCTGGTTCCTATTGTGTGGTCCATTTGAGCCTTGGACATGCCTTATGACGGTGTGGATAAGATTTAAACATCACGGAGGCCCCTCAGTGGTTCTTGGAGCCTCTGCCTGTCCCGAGCTCCGAACCAGCCAGAGGCAGATTCCGTACTGAGTAGTGGGGTTATTTTAAGGCCTTATCCCAAAAATGAAGCATAAAAAATAAAAAATAAAAATAAAAAAGCTAAAATGGACTACACCACAGGAAATGGTGTGAATTGAATGTCTACTGTTGAAAATTTCTTGGGGCCATAGAAGTTTTGGGTCAATCTTATAATTGTATTTTCCATTCATCCATGTTTGTGTGATCTTATGAGAAAATTGGATGACAAATAAACATCACCGTAGCAACGTTTCAACATTGGAAATCATTATTTACACGGTTTCACGTGGTATGGTCCACCTGAGCTTTGTATAAGCTTCAATTTTGGGCTCAACCCGTAGGATGATGGGAAATAAACGATGTGTATAAACCACATACATTCGCTGTGGGGCCAACAGAGTTTACTCAATACGATACGAGCATATGAGTTACTCAGTACTAGTATTAGAGCTAGGCATCGGACCGAGTTGGATCGGATTGGGTCTAACGCTATTCGGTCCGAAATATAGTTGGCCTTACCCGAACCTATTCGATCCGAGACCGAGTCCGAGACTTAGGACTCGAACAGATCCGACACACGGTTGACTTGACCCGAATTGAGTTCGACTCGGTCAGGAAAACCGAGCCAGATCGGGTTGGGTATGAATCGAATCGACTTTTTTAACGGTAAAAATTATTATCCTCGCTGCTATTTTCAGTGTGGTCTATTTGAGCTTTAGATATGATTCAATTTTTTTTTCAAATGATCTAAAATGATCACGAAAAATGGATAAACGGTATGGATATAATAAATACATCATTGTGGGGCCCATGTAATTGATCTCATTTGAGCAGTTCATACAACTCGGAGCTCGAGGCGCTACAGCCTACAGCTGTAAACAGATTGGCTACTCCCCCTCACACCAGCCCCGTGGCTAGTGGTCGGTGCTCTGTGGGCCCCTCCATGATGTATGTGTTTCATTCATTCTGTTCATCCATTTTTAAAGACCATTTTAGGGCTTTATCCTGAAAATAAGAGGGATATAAATCTTAGGTGGACCAACCACAGGAAAACAATGGTGATTGGATATCCATCATTTAAATACTCCTAAGGCCCACTGTACTATTTATCAGACATCCAATATGTTGATTAGGTTATAAATACCCTAATGAAGGGAAAAAACAAATATCAACTTCATCCAATACTTTTACGGCTCCCAAAAAGTTTTTAATGGTCAACGTTCATTCAACACGGTTTCTTATAATGTCGTCCAATTGAGATTTGGATATACCTCATTTTTTGTGTAATACTGTAAAATGATCTATAAAAATAGATGGACGACATGTATGAAACACATGCATCATGGTGGGGCCCATAGAGCATTGAACACCAGCCATTGGGTGGTGGCGGGGGGAGTAGCCAATCCCTTTCCCCTACAGCTGTGTTGACGTGCACAACACGGCCTACAGTTATAACGCGTGCTGTGCACGAAAGTACTAGCATTGATATTAACACGTTGTGTGGGTCTGATCATGGGATATGTGTTATATCCAAAACGTCCATCCATTTGGCGAACTCGTTTTAAGGCTTGAGACAAAAAATAAGATAGATCCAACTATCAAGTGGACCACACTGAAAAAAGCAATGGGGATTGAACGTCTACCATTGAAAGCCTTTTTGGGGTCACATTCTCACGTAAGTTTTGGATACATTTGAAATTTGTTTTGCCTCTTAATTAAGGTCTTTGTCACCTTATGAACAGATTGGATGGAAAACAAACGTTATGGTGGGCCCTAGGAATTGTTTAACGGTGAAAATCATTCTCTGTTGCAATTTGTGGTGTGGTCCAGATAATCTTTGGATATGATTCATTTTTTGGATACTGTTCTATAATGATCTCTAAAACTATATGAACGGTGTAGATATAATAAATACATCACTGTGGGACCCATATAACTTTGATCTCCTTTGAATCATTCATACAACTCGGAGCTAGAGGAGCGTCAGTGCTCCTCTTCACACAATACGTACCTACTTTTACAACATACAGCAACAGCTATATAGTTGTGTATGGTACACCAGCGAATATCTTTTTATTATACTCATTAAACTCTGTTGTTATACTCATTAAACTCTGTTGGGGCCTACTGTGAATGCATGTGGTTTTTCAACGCCGTCCATTCATTTTTCCATATCATTTTAGTAGTTGAACCCAAAATTGATGCATATCCAAAGCTCAAGTGAACTACATCATAGGAAAAAAGTAGAATTATTAATAAGAACCACTCTGGATCGGGTCTGATTGGATCGGTCGGAATCCATTCGGATCGGGTTTTCGGATCGGATCGGTCCGGGTTGACCATGACCCAGTCTCGATCCAAAAGAAGTCAGATCTGAATGACTCTACCTGATTCGCACCGATCCAGGCCGTTGGTTTGGTTCGGAACAGGTCGGATCGGGTCGGATCCACCGGATCGGATCAGATATGCCCAGCTTTACTCAGTACGCAATCCGATTTCGAGCAAGCGGGGTAGTACCTAATCCAAGGAAGCAGATTAGCTGGTGTACCTCACACCAGCTATATAGCTATTGTATTGACGTCAGTAAGTTCTATGGGTTTGGTCATGAGGTATGTGTTATATCCAAATTGTCCATCAATTTTATGATCTCGTCTTAAGGCTTGATACAAAAAATAACACAGATCTAACTATCAAGTGGACCACACTACAAAAAGCAATGGGGGATTGAATATCGACCATTGAAACCCTTTTTGGGGACACAGAAGTTTTGGATCAATATGAAAATTGTTTTTTCTTCTTCATTCAGGTCTTTGTGACCTTATGAACAGATTGGATGGAAAGTAAACGTTATGGTGGGCCCTGCAAATTTTTTAACGGTGAAAATCATTATCTTCACCGTTATTTATGGTGTGGTCCAGGTGGATTTTTGGATATGATTCATTTTCTTGGACAATGATCACTAAAAGTATATGAACGGTGTACATATAATAAATGAGTCAGGATCCTCTATTATTTGGTCAACAGGAATTTCCTATTACCCTAAGGGCCTGTTTGTTTTTTCAAAGAGATGGTAAATACAAGGTACGGTAATTCCCCCATTTCACGTGTTTGAAAATTTATAGGAATTCATGTCTTTAAAATTGGTTCAAAAGAGGTAACTTTAATTTTTGAACAACATGATAATGCATATGATATATCTATTCCGTTCATGTATTTTACTACAATATTTTGAAGCATGAGACAAAAAATGAAGTAGATCGAATACTCAAGTGGCCCACGCCAAAAGAAACAGTGGCCCCACAGTTTTTAACAATCAGTATTTAATTTTTTTTCGTGGTCCATGTTTTTTACTCTTGCTATAAATCCAACTGAAATAATGGATAAATGGTGTAGATAAATAAAATGCATCATAGTAAAACCAAGGTATTTTATAGTATTCTTGATTTTAGTCTAAAAAAGTAAGCAATCAAGTCAAATCAATTATGATATCAATACACAAGTGAGTAATAATTATTTTTTTACATTGTATTTACCATTTCACCCGGAAATCAAAAATGCCCTAAGGGCCTGTTTGTTTTTCATTGAAATGGGAAATGCATGGGAAATAATAATTATTACCATTTTCTCCGTTTGAAATTTCATACGTAATTGTGCTAGTGAAATTGATTTGAAAGATGTAATTTTAATTTCTAAACTGCAGGATAATGTGTATGATATATCCATTTCGTCCTTCTGTTTTATTACAATATTTTGGAACATGGTACAAAAAATAAAGTGGATCCAACACTCAAGTGGCCCACACCAAAAGAAACAGTAGCCCTACAAAGTTTTTAATGCTAAGTATTGGATTCCTTTTTTTTGTATGACGTGGTCCAATTGAGTATGGGACATGCCTCAATTTTTTACTCAATGCTATGAATACAAATAAAATAATGGTTGAACGGTGTGGATAAGTGAAATGAATCACTATGGCACCACAAATATTTTATAATATTTTTTACTTTCGTGTAAAAAGGAAAACCGCCGAATCAAATAATGCAAATTCTTTGGAAAGTAATTATTACTTTTTTTACCGGGATTTACTGTTTCACCGATAATCAAACACGTTAGCGTCCAAGGCTTTTTTTTTTAATATTTTATTTTTTAGTGAGTGGTGACGTGGACCAATGAGGATTAGGGTATTAGGAATTCTCTTTGTTAACCAGATAACAGAGGATCCGGACTCCACATCGCTGTGGGCCACGTAACTTTGATATCCTTTTAACCGTTCGTACAACTCGAAGCTCGAGGAGCGTCGGTGCTCGTCTTCGCACGACACGTACCTACAACAGTTATAAATATAGCTGGTGTGTGGCCTATGAACCGCTCGTACAACTCAGAGCTCGAGAGCGTCTGCGCTCCCTTCGCACGACACCAATTTTAAAACGAATATACTGCTACATTAAATGCATTGAATGATGACGTGGTCCAGAGCTTTGTCGTGTATCCGCAACACTTTTGGACTCGTGACTTGTCTGTCTTCTCATCCAAGAAAGCTCCCACCAGGAGATGCCTCCGCCGGCCTTCCATCTTATCTCGACTTCTACAGTCAAACCATGCTCCTCACCTCAATACCATCCACCGCAGCGGTGCAACCTAACGCCTTGGGATCTCTCCATGCTCCCACTTCAATACATCAATAGAGGCCTCCTCTTCTACAAACCCCACCCATCAGACGGCCACAAACAAGAAGGGTCCACAATCATCACCATCATCGAACGACTTAAACACTCCCTCTCTCACGCGCTCGCCCACTTCTACCCCATCGCCGGCCGTCTCGCGACGGAAAGAGATCCTTCCTCTTCCTTCATTCACATCTTCATAGACTGCAACGGCGCAGGAGCTGAATTCATTCATGCCGCCGCTGATATGACTGTGGCCCACGTCCTCTCCCCTCCCGACGTGCCGCTCATCGTCCGATCATTCTTCCCTCTCACCAGAGCCGTCAATCATGAAGGCCACTCCATACCATTACTCGCAGTTCAGCTGACGGAGCTCGTAGACGGCTTCTTTCTAGCATGCGCTTTCAACCACGTTGTCGGCGACGGCACTTCTTTCTGGAATTTCATCAATTCATGGTCTGAGATCTCTAGAAATTCGATACCATTAGAAAGTAACCATGTCGAGATCACACGGTCACCAGTCATCTCACGTGTCTTTATCCACGACGTCGAAAAATCTCCAATCCGACTACCTTTCTTCCACCCTGAGGAATTCATCGACAGATTTTTGCCTCCACCACTCCGGGAGAGATTCTTCCATTTCGCAGCTGAGTCGATAGCGAGGCTGAAAACTAAGGCCAACGAAGAACAGAAAACGGGTAACAAGATCTCATCCTTCCAAGCACTAATGGCCCACCTATGGAGATCGATAACGCGGGCCCGGAGATTCCCCGATGATCGGACTACATGTTTGAGTTTCGCTATCGACAATAGATCGAGGTTGGATCCGCCTCTGTCACGTGATTACTTTGGTAATTGCTTCCAAGTGAAAGGTGTGACGGCCACCGCGGGGGAGTTGCTCACCAACGGCCTCGGATGGGCAGCGTGGCTGGTGCACGATAGCGTGGCGAGGCACAGCGACGCTACCGTGCGCCAGGCGTACCGAGCTTGGGTCGAAGCACCGTTCTTTTCCGGTGTCAGCAAGTTGGATGGTGGGACGGTGATGATAGGGAGCTCGCCAAAGTTCGACGTGTACGGCGTGGATTTCGGATGGGGAGAGGCTGTAGCGACGAGGACCGGTCAGAAAAACAAGTTTGATGGGAGGGTGATAGCATCCCCTGGGAGAGAAGGGGGAGGTAGCACTGATCTGGAGATCTGTCTTGCGCCGGAGGTGATGTGCGCACTTGAGTCGGATGAAGATTTCATGGATGCCGTCTCTCCTTCCTGATGGGAAGATTTCAAAGTGAGAGAGAGAGAGAGAGAGAGAGATTGCTTCACTCCTATACCTTTCAGTGTCCACATGTTCACACGTGTGGACACCGTGCATCTGTCTCTCTTGGAATGGCAGTAGCCTTGCTTTACAATTCTTCCTTTCTTATTCTTTCAACGCCATGCATCAGCATTTCAACTTGTGATCAAAAGCTATAATTAAATCTACATTCTCTGTTTCTAGATTATTGTAAAATTTTAGCAATATTTAAACGAGGAACTATATGGTCTAATTAATTAATTTAGACCGCTATTTTTTATTTTTATTTTTTAATTATCTCTTGCATTTCCGAAACTCTAACATCCCTTTAATTAAAACCTTTTCTTGATAAATTGGTAAATCCAGTTCGACAACAAACACATGTCAAGGGGCACTCCATCTGAATGTCTGCTCTTTTTTGTTGGTGGATTTCCTTGAGCGTCACTCATTTTAGCTGCATAAGTTCACTCATCTTCTCCTTCACCATTTGATTGGCTGAAAAGCATCAGGCTTTCTTAGTTAATCTCTCACTCTATAGGATTGTTGCCTATGGTTTGGAATGGGTATTGTTATGGGAAAATATGAGCCAAGCTAAATTAAAGCCGACTTGGAGGAATCAGATGTAGGGTCTTGGCGTAATAGCGACGACTCCAAAGTATCGACCGTGCTTCCAAACTACGATTCCAAAACTAGGGTTGTAGAAGAGGGACAGACTGGGCCACGCCAACGTCTTAAACTCTCATCCGAAGAACTACGGCCCTGGATCGGACGTGTAGAACACTCATCCGAAAAACTACGGCCGTGAATCGGGCCCCCGAGTCTGATATTCAACCATGGGCATAGAAGATCGTAGGCAAGGCTCAACCCTTGCGAAGAAATGGAGTCGAGGGCCGAGGGCTCGACACCGTACATTACCTGAGGCCCGATCTAGGGCATGAAGGGCACCAGATTATGGCCGAGGAGCCTTATGTCGAGGTCGGCTCAGATCAATAAGTCGAAGGCTCGGAGTGCTATGCTCGAAGGGCCATGAGACGGAGTCGGTTCGGACATATACGTGGCCAGAGACCACGCCTAGAGATCAGTCCCAATGAAACGTGCACTACCAGAAAAATGGGCAAAGGCTACGGATTAAATCCGTAGCCATAGATATATGGCTACGGATCTAGTCCGTAGCACTAGCGTAATCGTAGGTCCCGAAACAATAGGTTTGGAACCTATAGCTACGGATTTAATCCGTAGCTATATGTCCCAACAGCAACGGATATGATCCGTAGCAATAACTACCAGAAACTGGCAAAGGCTACGGACCAAATCTGTACCAGAGATCTATGGTTACGGTTTTAGTCCGTAGCACTTTCGTACTCATTGGCGCGATGCAACCTATGGCTACAGATTTAATCCGTAGCTATATATTCCAATAGCTATGGTTATAATCCGTAGCAAAATATTAATATTTCTTTCCAATCTGCCAAATTTAAGGCTACACCTGTCAGATTAGTGGCTACGGTCAGTATCCGTAGCTATTTTGGACATTAAAAAATTTTATATTATCATTTGTTCATTCAATTACCACCTGTACAATCATTCATTCATTCAATTACAATCCTTCATTCAATCAATTACAATTACAATCATTCATTCAATCAATTACAATTATAATTACAATTACAATCCTTTATTCAATCAATTATAATTATAATCAATTACAATCTAATTCGTTCAATCAATTACAATTACAATTACAATAATACTGAAAATACAAGTCTTTGGCTTTATTAGAGAAATTAATGTGCTTGCACTTCAGCATGAAATTTCAACAGCTTCGTATATTCCATCATCCTACAAACAGTCATGTCACTCATAAATTAGAATACCCATTGGAGAAAAGAAAGATAAAGTGAAAGAAGTGCATCATGTATAACCATTTTTTTCTTAATAAATTAAAAAAAAAAAAAAAAAAAAAAAACTTAAAGAGGAATGAAATTAACACAAAAGAAATGGTCTCACCATATGATTATAGGTTTAGGTTTAGGTTTAGGTTTAGGTTAAGGTTTAGGTTTAAGTTTAGGTTAAGGTTTAGGTTTAGGTTATAGGTTTTGGGATTTGAGAATGAGATTGGGTTTAGGTTATAGGTTTTGGTTATAGGTTTTGGGATTTGAGAATGGGCTCGGGTTTAGGTTATAGGTTTTGGTTAAAGTTTAGGTTTTTGGATTTGAGAATGGGTTCGGGTTTAGGTTATAGGTTTAGGTTATAGGTTTTGGGATTTGAGAATGAGTTCGGGTTTAGGTTATAGGTTTTGGTTTTGGTTTAGGTTATAGGTTTTGGTTTAGGTTTAGGTTAAGGTTTAGGTTATAGGTTTTGGTTTAGGTAAAGGTTTAGGTTTTTGGATTTGAGAATGGGTTTGGGTTTAGGTTATAGGTTTTGGTTTTGGTTATAGGTTTTGGTTAAAGTTTAGGTTTTTGCATTTGAGAATGGGTTCGGGTTTAGGTTATAGGTTTTGGTTTTGGTTTAGGTTATAGGTCTTGGTTAAGGTTTAAGTTTTTGGATTTGAGAATGGTTTCGCGTTTAAGTTATAGGTTTTGGCTTTGGTTTAGGTTATAGGTTATGGGATTTGAGAATGGGTTCGGGTTTAGGTTATAGTCTTTGGTTTAGTTTAGGTTTAGGTTTTGGTTTAGGTTTAGGTTAAGGTTTAGGTTTAGGTTATAGGTTTTCGGATTTGAGAATGGGTTCGGGTTTAGGTTTAGGTTTTGGTTTATAGGTTTTGAGATTTGAGAATGGGTTCGGGTTTAGGTTATAGGTTATGGTTTTGGTTTAGGCTTAGGTTTAGGTTTTTTGGGATTTGATAATGGGTTCGGGATTAGGTTATAGGTTTTGGTTTTGGTTTTGGTTATAGGTTTTGGTTAAGGTTTAGGTTATAGGTTTTGGTTAAGGTTTAGGTTTTTGGATTTGAGAATGGGTTAGGGTTTAGGTTATAGGTTTGGTTTAGGTTAAGGTTTAGGTTTTGGATTTTGAGAATGGGTTCGGGTTTAGGTTTGTTTTGATTTAGGTTTAGATTATAGGTTTTGGTTTAGGGATTTGAGTTTAGGTTATAGGTTTTGGTTTAGGTTAAGGTTTTTTAAGTTTTTGGATTTAAGTATGGGTTCGGGTTAGTTATAGGTTTTGGTTTTGGTTTTGGTTTAGGTTATAGGTTTTGGGATTTGAGAATGGGCTCGGGTTTAGGTTACAGGTTTTGATTAAGGTTTAGGTTTAGGTTAAGGTTTAGGTTTAGGTTTAGGTTATAGGTTTTTGGGATTTTAGAATAGGTTCGGAATTAGGTTATAAGTTTTGGTTTTGGTTTAGGTTATAGGTTTCGGGATTTGAGAATGGATTCGGGTTTAGGTTATAGGTTTAGTTTTGGTTTAGGTTATAGGTTTTGGTTAAGGTTTAGATTTAGGGTTATAGGTTTTGGGATTTGAGAATAGGTTCGGGTTTAGGTTATAGGTTTTGGTTTTGGTTATAGGTTTTGGTTTAAAGTTTAGGTTTATGGATTTGAGAATGGGTTCGGGTTTAGGTTATAGGTTTGTTTTTGGTTTAGGTTATAGGTCTTGGTTAAGGTTTAGGTTTTGGATTTGAGAATGGTTTCGCGTTAAGTTATAGGTTTGGCTTTGGTTTAGGTTATAGGTTATGGGATTTGAGAATGGGTTCGAGTTTAGGTTATAGGCTTTGGTTTAGGTTATAGGTTTTGGTTTAAGTTTAGGTTAAGGTTTAGTTTAGGTTTAGGTTATAGGTTTTGGATTTGAGAATAGGTTCGGGTTTTAGGTTATAGGTTTTGGTTTTGGTTTAGGTTATAGGTTTGGGATTTGAGAATGGGTTCGGGTTTAGGTTATAGGTTATGGTTTTGGTTTAGGCTTAGGTTTAGGTTTTTTGGGATTTGAGAATGGGTTCGAGATTAGGTTATAGGTTTTGGTTTGGTTTAGGTTATAGGTTTTGGTTAAGGTTTAGGTTATAGGTTTTGGTTAAGGTTTAGGTTTTTGGATTTGAGAATGGGTTCGGGTTTAGGTTATAGGTTTTGGTTTGGTTTAGGTTAAGGTTTAGGTTTTGGATTTGAGAATGGGTTCAGGTTTAGGTTTTGATTTAGGTTTAGGTTATAGGTTTTGGTTTAGGGATTTGAGTTTAGGGATTGAGTTTAGGTTTAGGTTTTAGTTTAGGTTATAGGTTTTGGTTTAGGTTAAGGTTTAGGTTTTTGGATTTAAGTATGGGTTCGGGTTTAGGTTATAGGTTTTGGTTTTGGTTTTGGTTTAGGTTATAGGTTTTGGGATTTGAGAATGGAATGGGCTCGGGTTTAGGTTACAGGTTTTGGTTAAGGTTTAGGTTTAGGTTTAGGTTATAGGTTTTTTGGGATTTGAGAATAGGTTCGGGATTAGGTTATAAGTTTTGGTTTTGGTTTAGGTTATAGGTTTTGGGATTTGAGAATGGATTCGGGTTTAGGTTATAGGTTTGGTTTGGTTTAGGTTATAGGTTTTGGTTAAGGTTTAGATTTAGGTTATAGGTTTTGGGATTTGAGAATGGGTTCGGGTTTAGGTTATAGGTTTTGGTTTTGGTTTTGGTTATAGGTTTTGGTTTAGGTTTAGGTTAAGGTTTGGGTTATAGGTTTTTGGATTTGAGAATGGGTTATGGTTTAGGTTTAGGAATCGGGTTCATGTTCGGGATTGGGTTTAAGTCTTGGTTTTCAAGTTTAGGTTTAGGGTTTAGGGTTAATTAGGTTATAGGTTTGGTTTTGATTTAGGTTATTGGTTTTGATTTAGGTTTAAGTTTAGGTTATAGGTTTTGGTTTAGGTTAAGGTTTAGGTTTTTCGATTTAAGAATGGGTTCGGGTTTAGGTTTTGATTTAGGTTAAGGTTTAGGTTTTCGGGTTTAGGTTATAGGTTTTGGTTTAGGGATTTGAGTTTAGGTTTTAGGTTTTGGTTTAGGTTTAGGGATTTGAGTTTAGGTTATAGTTTTGGTTTTGGGAATTGAGAATGGGTTCGGGTTTAGGTTATAGGTTTTGGTTTAGGTTAAGGTCTAGGTTTTTGGATTTGAGAATGAGTTCGGGTTTAGGTTTTGATTTAGGTTAAGGTTTACGTTTTCGAGTTTAGGTTATAGGTTTTGGTTTAGGGATTTGAGTTTAGGTTATAGGTTTTGGTTTAGGGATTTGAGTTTAGGGTATAGGTTTTGGTTTAGGTTAAGGTTTAGGTTTTTGGATTTAAGAATGGGTTCGGGTTTAGGTTATAGGTTTTGGTTTTAGTTTTGGTTTAGGTTATAGGTTTTGGTTTAGGTTATAGGTTATAGGTTTTGGGATTTGAGAATGGGTTCGGGTTTAGGCTATAAGTTTTGCTTTTGGTTTAGGTTATAGGTTTTGGGATTTGAGAATGGGCTCGGGTTTAGGTTACAGGTTTTGGTTAAGGGTTAGGTTAAGGTTTAGGTTTAAGTTTAGGTTATAGGTTTTTTGAGATTTGAGAATGGGTTATGGTTTAGGTTTAGGAATCGGGTTCATGTTCGGGATTGGATTTAAGTCTTGGTTTTCAAGTTTAGGTTTAGGTTTAGGTTAGAGAGTTGAGATTAGGATTAGGTGTAGGTTTAGCTCTAGGGAATTGAGTTTAGGTTATAGGTTTAGGGAAAGTTTAGGTTTAGGTTATAGGTTTTGAGATTTGGGAATAGTTTTAGGTTATAAGTATAGGTTTAGGTTAGGTTATAGGTTTTGGCTTTGGTTTAGGTTATAGGTTATGGGATTTGAGAATGGGTTCGGGTTTAGGGATTTGAGTTTAGGTTATAGGTTAAGGTTTTAGGGATTTGAGTTTAGGTTATAGGTTTTGGTTTAGGTTATTGGTTTTGGTTTAGGTTAAGGTTTAGGTTATTGGATTTGAGAATGGGTTCGGGTTTAGGTTATAGGTTTTTATTTTGATTTTGGTTTAGGTTATAGGTTTTGGTTTAGGTTATAGGTTATAGGTTTTGGGATTTGAGAATGAGTTCGGGTTTAGGCTATAGGTTTTAGTTTTGGTTTAGGTTATAGGTTTTGGGATTTGAGAATGGGTTCGGGTTTAGGTTACAGGTTTTGATTAAGGTTTAGGTTAAGGTTAAGGTTTAGGTTTAGGTTTAGGTTATTGGTTTTTTGGGATTTGAGAATGGGTTATGGTTTAGGTTTAGGAATCGGGTTCGTGTTCGGGATTGCGTTTAAGTCTTGGTTTTCAAGTTTAGGTTTAGGTTTAGGTTAGAGAGTTGAGATTAGGATTAGGTATAGGTTTAGCTTTAGGGAATTCAGTTTAGGTTATAGGTTTTGGTTTAGGTTATTGGTTTTGGTTTAGGTTAAGGTTTAGGTTATGGGATTTGAGAATGGGTTCGGGTTTAGGCTATAGGTTTTGGTTTTGGTTTAGGTTATAGGTTATGGGATTTGAGAATGGGCTCGGGTTTAGGTTACAGGTTTTGGTTAAGGTTTAGGTTAAGATTTAGGTTAAGGTTTAGGTTTAGGGTTAGGTTATAGGTTTTTTGGGATTTGAGAATGGGTTATGGTTTAGGTTTAGGAATCGGGTTCGTGTTCGGGATTGCGTTTAAGTCTTGGTTTTCAAGTTTAGGTTTAGGTTTAGGTTAGAGAGTTGAGATTAGGATTAGGTGTAGGTTTAGCTCTAGGGGATTGAGTTTAGGTTATAGGTTTTGGTTTCGGTTATTGGTTTTGGTTTAGGTTATTGGATTTGAGAATGGGTTCGGGTTTAGGTTATAGGTTTTGGTTTTGGTTTTGGTTTAGGTTATAGGTTTTGGTTTAGGTTATAGGTTATAGGTTTTGGGATTTGAGAATGGGTTCGGGTTTAGGCTATAGGTTTTGGTTAAGGTTTAGGTTATAGGTTTTGGGATTTGAGAATGGGCTCGGGTTTATGTTACAGGTTTTGGTTAAGGTTTAGGTTTAGGTTTAGGTTATAGGTTTTTTGGGATTTGAGAATGAGTTATGGTTTAGGTTTAGGAATCGGGTTCATGTTCGGGATTGCGTTTAAGTCTTGGTTTTCAAAATTAGGTTTAGGTTTAGGTTAGAGAGTTGAGATTAGGATTAGGTGTAGGTTTAACTCTAGGGAATTGAGTTTAGGTTATAGGTTTAGGGAAAGGTTACGTTTAGGTTATAGGTTTTGGGATTTAGGAATAGTTTTAGGTTATAAGTATAGGTTTAGGTTAGGTTTTGGCTTTGGTTTAGGTTATAGGTTATGGGATTTGAGACTGGGTTCGGGTTTAGGGATTTGAGTTTAGGTTATAGGTTAAGGTTTTAGGGATTTGAGTTTAGGTTATAGGTTTTGGTTTAGTTTAAGGTTTAGGTTATTGGATTTGAGAATGGGTTCGGGTTTAGGTTATAGGTTTTGGTTAAGGTTTAGATTTTTGGATTTGAGAATGTGTTCGGGTAGAGGTTATAGGTTTCGGTTTTAGTTTAGGTTTAGGTTATAGATTTTTGGATTTGAGAATGGGTTATGGTTTAGGTTTAGGAAATCGGGTTCAGGTTCAAGATTGGGTTTTCAAGTTAAGGTTTAGGTTTAGGTTAGGGAGTTGAGATTAGGATTAGGTGTAGGTTTAGCTTTAGGGAATTGAGTTTAAGTTATAGGTTTAGGTTTTGGTTTAGGTTAGGGGTTTTGATTTAAGTTATAGGTTATAGGTTATAGGTTTTAGTTATAGGTTATAGGATTTGAGAATGGGTTCGGGTGTGGTCCCTGCAAATACAAATATAATACAAATATAAACACGTCCTGTCCGAATGGCCAGGCCCTTCCAATGCCGTCCATAGAAAATGGACAGCTTCATCATGGTCATACAGCGGTTCCCACCTTTCAGGGATCCCTGCTCTTCCAGATAGCTCCGACGCACATCCGGGTCTGCTCCATTAATCTCGAGCAAATACATAAACACGGCCTGTCCAAATGGCCAGGCCCCTCCAATGCCGTCCATAGGAAATGGACAGCTTCATCATGGTCATAACAACGGTTCCCACCTTCCAGGGACCCCCGCTCTTCCGGATAGCTCCGACGCACATCCGGGTCTGCTCCATTAATCTTGAGCAAATACATAAACACGGCCTGTCCAAATGGCCAGGCCCCTCCAATGTCGTCCATAGGAAAATGGACAGCTTCATCATGGTCATAACAACGGTTCCCACCTTCCAGGGACCCCCGCTCTTCCGGATAGCTCCGACGCACATCCGGGTCTGCTCCATCAATTTCGAGCAAATACATAAATACAACCTGTCCAAATGGCTAGGCCACTCCAATCATGTGCATTCTGACATACCAGATGCTTGATTCTGAAATATGCAGCTCCAATCCTCCCACATGCAATATCCACCTGAAAGAATGAGCATAACTACTAGAAAAACGGGCAAAGGATAATGAGCTAGCTTTAGAAAATTGTCCTCATTGGAGTCACAATTTTATATTGTTGGTTCATATAAATTTATGCCAAAAATCAAAGGAAGATTAATTCAAATCCAGAAGCATCAAAATTCTTGTCATACTGAAAAACACATTCCATGGAGAAATTTGATTTGCAATCTAAACATGAATGAAGTTTGAAAATCACCCACTAAAAGCCTAATATAGCATTAGTACTTTGCAAACCGTCACAATTCATCTTCTAAAAAACTTTTCAGCATTCACTGTTACCACAACCTAAGCATTAGTTTCAAGGAGACAATTCAATTCCTTGTCTTCTACAGAAGTTTCATAGTTTATAAAGGATGGGTTGCACCACCTTCAATGTGATAATGTTGGTCACAATTCTTCTTATCTAAGGCACATGTTAGGTGAGATCCCATGCAAATTAACTCTATAGTTACATTCTTTGATGCATAAAAGCAAATATTGTTTAGCGTGTGACAGTACATAATGTGAGAGAGGGCTAGGGATATGTTTGTGCATAAATGCACATGCATATATATCAGATCTTTCAAACTAGCATGAATAAATGCATCATCTATCCAGGGATAGTATAACATAGCAATCTTATAGGGGCATGCCCACCTCAAGTCCATCTTCATCCATTCATCGTCAATCGAGTCCTCAGATACATCCTCATACTTCCTTTTGCCAGGTAATGCATCTAATAGTTCTGATTACGAATCCAAAAATTAGAAACCTATCTCAAAGGTATGCAAACCATTCATTTGTAAAGAAAATGAGTTTACAGGAACAGGTGGGAAGTGCGGTGGAAGAACAGGGCGATTGGCCTGGTAAAATGTCAATAAAAACATTTACCTTGGTGCCCTTTCACAGCTTTCGGGTCTTTCTTTTCCTTTGTAATACCAAAAACATCAAAGCATAGGTCCTTCATAGAAGTTGAAACCTGTAACCATGATTCAGAAGTCCAATTAAAAAAAAAATGCTACAATGTAGAAATAAAGAAAATGCTAATAGGAGCATGTCTTAGACTAGTAAATTCAGATTCTGATGTGCCACAGAGCTCGATAAGCTTAATCTTGTCTACTTTAAGCTGCAAAACAAGTAAACACTGAAGCGTAAGAAACAATTTAAAAAATCAGGCAAGTTGAAACAGAAAGAGAAGAAAGGATTTCAATGATCAGCTACCTTGTGTCTTTTTGCACACAAGTAGAATGCAATGGCTGTGAAAACAGGCCAACTGAAGTCAGCACTTGCTCGACGAGGTGCTGGCAAAGCAGCAAGAAATCGGTCCTTGTAGTTGAAAATCGACATTATTATTCAATTACATACAAAAGAAAGATTACACAAAATTGCATACATCCAAGCAGGCTGACAGGCAAGCATGAGTGATTTATTCCGAAGCAGGCTGACAGGCAAGCACTCAAGAAAACTTCTTTTTATTCCGAAGTACTATCTCTACATTAATTTGGAGGGCCAAAAGACGCAAAAACTTAAGTTGATAATTGTCAAGGAGTTAAATACCTTGTGTAGCTTCAAAAAGAGCAAGATTAAAACAACTGGGTGATAATAGCTAAAGGCTTGAACCACACTGTTTTACAATTATATCACCCTAAATGGGTACATCCACATTATTTATAATCTTTGATAATTAATTTAATAAAGAGGAACTCAAAAGTCAAACTTGAAATGAATCAGATGCAATTCTAAAAGCATCATTGCCATCTTGGAATTTAAAATCACTAGAAGAGAATTCTAAAAGTCAAAATCATAAAATAAATAACAAATAGAGATGTGTTATATACCTTGTAAAGGGGGACCTTCTTTACGCTAGCCCTGCTTTGCAAATAACAACTGATGCTACTAGCATAGCATTTGGCACCAAGCTAGAAAAATTACAAACAATCGTTATCACCAGAGTGCAAAAAAGGCCAAGAACATGTGGAAGACTTAATAGTTTAACTACAAAGATGCAACTAATACACGAAGGAGAGAAAAGGCAAACCAGACCCAGTTGGTGTAGTGGTACAATAATAAGTACACCCTTGTCACGGCTTTAGTTTTTAAGTTTGGTTTTAATTTTTATTACTTGAAAATCATACGAATACCACAATGGGGATAAAAAAGGACAACGCAGAAAAAGCACCCATCACAACAACAAAAAAAATAATTCCATCCATTTGGGATAAAATGATTCAGAAAATCATAATATTAGGGTGTCTGCACTCACGGAATGCGGCAGGCAACACATCCCTATTCATTCTCCCACAGAAAAAACATAATCATAGATAATTATTAAGTTAAATGATTCAGAAAATCATAATATTAGGGTTTTTCCTTACAGTTTTTATTGAAGCAAGCCATACATATGTCCAGGTTTCAAGTTTTCTTAGTTGGTTTTGCATGTCTATGCCAAAGTTACATAGGGTCCAAGATGTAAAGCATTTGCTAACCTTGTTTTGAAAATTCTCTTTGTGATCATTCACAGATCATATTTAATCTTTTATCATTAAGGATGATCTAGCTGGGAACCCTATGAAAGATCATAAGTTCTCACACACAACTATGAACTCAAAGGACTTGTGAAACCTTAGTTTACCACCAAAAATTGTGCAATAACATCCTTGCCGAACATTTTGCACTAGCAGTTCATAGTAATAACAAATACACATTCAGCTGCCTGGAATCCAAATAATCACTCACTAGTGACCTGCATGTTCCCCAAATGCAATGCACATTTCTTTTAGAATGGCAAGGAAAATGTTTGTGAGAATCTATCTGAGAATGATTTTCCATGAATTCCAATAAATTATGAACTGAGAGTTAAAGAGATTTGATAGCTAATTAGTTCCAACTTCCAAGATAAATGCCCTACCGTTCAAAGTCATCCAAGTAGCCATATATCTTGTCCTGGTTGAAAAACGATGAATGATATAGAGGTTCAAAAATGTAACTCCAATGCCATAGATAACCCTAAACACAAAACATTAAATGATTCAGTGCAAAAAAAAAAAAAGAAAAAAAAAAAAAAAAAAAAAAAAAAAAAAAACAAAAACAAAAACAAAAAAAAACAAAAAAGGTTTACATAGAAATAGAGAGCAATTGAATTACAACATTGTGGTATGCAAGATTTGACGTCTACATTGGTGATGGCCAAACAACTCATGAAGAGGAGCATTAACAGGCTGACAATGCTCTGAAGTTCAAGTTTTCCAATCACTCTAACAGGTTGATAGTGAGGGAAAGGGGAAGTTCAACAAGGAGAAAAAGGATTTCAAAAGGCTACAAAATGGTAATGGCAAGCCCAAGATTAAGGACAGGCACTCAAATTGCTTTATCTGTGACAGTGATTTAGGAAAGGGAGTGCTCACAACAGAAAGCAATGAACTCGGTCCAAGTCGTTGAGGATGACGAACCAAAGATTGGGGCAATAAGGATGCTTAACACATCAGAAAAGCGAGTGGGGAAGCCAAACCACTTAAACACAGGTTGATGCACATGGATGTACACATATGCGAAGCCCACTCGATCCACCTGAAAACCAAACTGTTCAGGCGACAATAGCTTTCTGATTCCCTGAGTCAAATTTAGACAGCTGACCACTTCCTAACCACCCATTTGATGGTCACCAACTGGTTGGATGTAGAGATAGTACTTCGGAATAAAAAGAAGTTTTCTTGAGTGCTTGCCTGTCAGCCTGCTTGGATGTATGCCTGTCAACATATTCACGCATTATACAAAAGGATGAAGGCTAAGTTTGGTTTCTCTAAATATTATGATTAGTTATAAAATATCATGATTTTAGTGCAACCAAACACAGTCAATAAGACCAAAAAAAAAAAAAAAATCAAAAAATCAAAAATTAAAAAAGACAGAAAGGAAAAACTCACTTGAGGCCAATGCCTTTCTGCATTGCATTGAAAGATTTATTGTAAGCCTTCTCCGACATGCCACTCGGCTTTGCCGGTCAAACAAAACCTGCAACCTACACCGATCCGAACCAATCAAACATCCTAAATCAAAATTGAAAATAAAAAAGGCCTAGAAAACTAGGGTAATTATGGATCAACCACCCTAGATGAAAATGTAAATGGTACATGTTTGCAGCAATCTCCAAATAGATGATTGCTTTACATACCTCCCCCTGCATTCCAGAGAGGGAAAAAAGAAAAAATAAAGGATGCCGTTAAAATTCGGAGATTGGAAATGAATAGTTGAGCGACGGGCATGGATGGATGGAGGCTTACAATGCCTATGATGCGTTAGGTTATAGGTTATAAGTTTAGGTTATAGGTTATAGGCTAAGGTTTTAGGTCATAGGTTTTGGTTTAGGTTAAGGTTATAGGTTTAGGATGAGATCTCAGAGTCTAATGTGAGCCATAAGATCAATATTTGTATTACTATCTTAGCCATTTGATGCGACAAGGTGTATTAATTGAAAAGATCCTGCACCATTGTGAGAATTGTAAATGAGAGTTTCAAGTTTCAACTCAAGATCGCTAATCGTCTCATATTTACAACCGATAAAACGTACTAATAAAGTTGAATGTCCCTAAAAATGTTGGTTGATAGGACCTTTCCTTGCCTTTCTCTATACAAGTCACTTCTTTACAAAGTCCTACGACGTTTCTATACATCAGTTTTTACTTTGCAAACTCTCGACGGTTTCTCATGAATTTGAGGAGGCTTCATTTAGTGCATTTAGTGTAAAATAACAAAGTGTTTCTTATGTAGCTTCACATGTCTTTCACACCCAATTATCTTGTATTTTATAAGCATGCATCTATTATATGAAAGCATGCATACATTCATAAATGTCCGAACCTATTAAGATATATATGCATGTATGTGTAAAGATTGTATAGTGTGTTTCATTTTTCAATACCCTAAACATGAATTCAAGCAAGCATAAGCACACACATAAATACATAGCATTAGAATATGCACCAGATACATCTATTCACCAATGCAAATGTATAGAGATGTATATCATTAGTTTGTCATGCAAAAATTTCAAATTCTAACAACTTTTTAAATCGAACCTGTGCAAGGAAACCTCCAACAGCTGGACCAATAATCAATCCTATGCCCCATGATGTACTAACCTAATTTGATACGATTAGAAGGTTATTATCTATCCAGAATTACGATACATGAATAGGACTTGAATTTTGCTAGCATTGGCGTACATCCATTGCATATAAAATCAATGACATATGAAAGGATGGCTGTTATATAAATATGTACATTGGTGGATAGTGGTTGCCAACAAAAATATATGCATGATAATCACCTGCAGTGGAAAAAACACAAGTTGAGATGATCCCCTCTAAATATATATATATATATATATATATATATATATATTAATATATATATATATATATATATATATATATATATATTTGATGCTTTCATCTTTTTCTGTTGTTTGCAAGGAACTTGTAGCATAATGGTGTGATGATAGATTTGAAATGAGTTTGCTCACGCACTTACAAGCTTTCTCAATTATAAATGGCCCAACAAATAACAAGCATTACCAAAAAAAATGTGTCCAAGAAAAGGATCCACTGCCAATATCCCCAAATGTCACAAGTTAGTCAGACACCAAATAAGTAGTCATTTGTACCTTAGTGTGAGCAAATCCTACATAAGACGTATCAAACTCAGAAGAACCCAGAAAATCTCAATAATATATGATATAGAAAGTGTAGAAATAAGCAATGGTCCCAGACCTCAATGGACAATGAGTTACCATCCTTCCCACGTGCCAACAGGTCCAAGTTCCTACAGAACCCAAACCTTCCCAAAGGTGCATGCCAGCTGAAGATTGTCTGGTTTAGAAGCCAGCCAATGCATGGGAGAGAGGCTGACAAAAGCATTAACACAACAAATATTACATGCCTACATGTTAGTATGAAGAAAAACTTCATAGTTACTAAGATAATGATCCCAGCCCTGAAAAAAACAAGGAACTCGAATTGTCCCAAGCATATCAACATAAGCAAATGTAGAAATACAAATGCTAGGAAACAAATATCCTCATGAATATATTGACCTAGAGAATTCAAAGTATGCAAGAAAATTCCAATATTCAATGCAGAAGTGGTAAATAACCAAAAAATAAACCTAAAGATAGTAAGGACCATGCATAATACAAGAGTTGAATAACCATGTGTACCTAAGTACAGTTCATGCTGATTGAATAAAAGAGGTTGGCATTAATGATTTCCTAACAATTTAAAGACTGCATATTACGGATATGATGTGCTTAAACAACTTTATGAATAGAAGATTCACAAATCACAATAGAAAATCCTATAAATGTACCATGTCTTACTAACATTGAATATGCCTCATTTGTCAAAGAAAAATGGCCCTCAGATTGACCTCCACCGATGTAGCTGAATAGATTCACAGGAACAAAATAAATATCAGCATAGCTCGATTAAAAAAAAAAAAACACATGTACAAAATTTACCATGAAATTATTAATTTCCTGAAGAGCTTGGATCAATAAAACAATGGTGTGTTGGTTGATACACAAGCATTAAGAAACTACACATGTGGCAGAGTAGTATCTTAAATTAAACTGTTCATATTGTAGGTCCCAATTTGGATGGCTTGTGAAACATGAAAAATACATTAATTTGATATCTAGGATGTTGGAAGAAAATATGGAAGAAAATTTTAAACTTAGTCGTAGCTGATGAATGTAAGTTCAGCAAATCAAGCTTCAGAAGAAACCTTCCATGTAGGTTTCAAAACCTGGACCACTTAGTTCAACCCTGCTCAACCATGAGCAACCATGTCAGTGCTGCACTTAGGATGAGATGTGAAGACATAAACCCATTCAAACCAGTTTTTATCGGTAAATTTATTAACGAGATGGTAATACCCACACTGTCATGCCTTGTTTAAACTGAGGTATGAGCAGAAGTACTTGGTAGACAATTACAATGTTATTTTATTCAGAATAGATATCATGTACTGTCTTCCACAATTCTGTGGCAGCCTCAAGAAGAGTACTGCTATTCACCTGTCTTTCAATACTGTTTATCCTTGAGAATCTTCTTTCATCCACTGCTTCAAATCATCTTCTGATTGTGCATCTCTGAAAATAAAGTCAAGTCTATACCTACTACCTAGAAACAACTCAATGATTTTCAACTTCGTTGTTGAAACATGAATATTAATGTTCCACCATGCTAGAGTTTAAAGAAGAAAAACTTCCATTTCAACAACTGTTTAGGATATCCACACGGTCGGTAGAAATATTTTGAGCAAAGTTCACTTACCTGAGGGTAAAGATCACAGCTTCCCAACTCCTTCACAGCCAAAGGCAATCGTTCTCCATCCGTAACCTGAGAAGTTGAGTAAATGGCAATGTTACCATGTTAACTTCAGCAGAATACAACTTCAACTTTGATATAGTACATGTCTTGCAAAAAGATAAATACAAGGTGAACTAACCTCAAAATCTGCCCCCACAGTCTTGATGTTCACAGTTTGAATTTCATTATGCTTAGCCCATATGATCTTGCCACTATTATCCATACTAGCAACTGGTTCTTCTCAACCAATTTTTATCATAATGGTTCCTTCATCATATCCAATTACAACCCTATACACAAAACAAAGACATACATCTTTAAGCAAGTAGACAACTTTAGGACAAGTTACTTGAACCTGTTTCTTCTTGAATAGTTTACCACTCAATAAGCTTTAATGAACAGTGAACACAACTTTTCTAAAATAGAAATAGTTGCATCATTCTCTCAAGCAAAACAATAAATATCTACATACTATGATGCCATGAAACCAATGATTGCAAACCACCTTGAACTATCCATTAATTGTTGAGAACCAAAATTTCTTCTTGTAACTTAAAACTCATTGGCAGGGAGAGAATGAAAAAGACAATGGTTAAAACACTCACCATTGAAAATCAAGAACTAGATCCTACAACGCAGATATGGATGGCATTACACCATCTGATATTTGATTAGGATCATTAATCACACAGCATAATGCTAATCATAAGAGCATCACATCTGACAGATTTGAGAAAGTACTTCTCGAAGTCTAGAGTCTCTCCTTAAGAAAACATCGGTTGTGCCATTTCCAGAAACAGATTGCATGCAGGTATTGAGCATGGTGGGTATCCTTCATGCTCCCACACTTTCCAGAAATCTCAAGCAATTTATTACCACAGGTATTGAACACAACAGTGATTTGGCTTAGACTCAAATGGTACCTAAATTCCACATTTGGGTGCTCCCACTTTAAGGGTGGATGGGTTGCACTCAACCGAGTCGACATCTGAGCAGTTGTGCCATTTCCAGAAACAGATTGCATGCAGAACCAAGTTACTTGCGCTGAATCATAAAAAGGAGCAAGAACAACATTATTACAAATATGAAATTCCAATAAGCATTTCAATCAATTGTGAACCAATACTTCACTACATAAGTATTTGGAAATAATGGTTAGATGACAGAGGATTCATTAGTGCAAATAGGCTCAGAGAAGACAAGAAAGGTCTAAAGTTGCCATTATATAGTTTTTGGAACTGTAGTAGCTGCTACAGATAACTTCTGTCCAACAAATAAGATTGGGAAGGGTGGTTTCGACCCTTTTTATAGATTGGGAATGTGGATCTTTGTTGTATTTTCTTTACTAGCTGTATATTGTATCAGTTCATAGTAGCATAAATTGGGAAAATGTACAAAATAAAGGCATGCCTTAAATCAGTTAAAGAGATTTTTTTTAAAAAAAAGATATAAAGAGCATAATAGTGACACAAGATAAAAGGAAAAGATATAAAAATACATGTAGATCCCAGGAATAGTTCATTTTGATTGTTGCATGAGGACTGGATTTTAGTCATGATAGAACTGATTAACTAAAGTATTTGGTGAGAATTTCATTCAAAATGATGCAATACCCAAGCATTGGCACCTGCATTGGAACCAGGTAATGTTCATGGTGGGACCTGATTGATGGATGGCTAGCTAGGATCTTAAGAAGGTGCTCCTCAGCTAGCAAGTGTTAGCAGAAAACAGGTACTCAGAGGAATCATAACAAACAATCAGAGGAAAGGAAAAAAAATAAAATACTACAAGAACCCCAAATAAAAAAATATATTTATCAGTTTTTATAGTTACCCAGCCTCTTTGTCTTCATCAGCAGATACACACTGCAAGAAAGAAAAAATAAAAACAGGAATTCCAATTTTTCAACAGGAGAAATTTATTAAAGAAACCAACCACAAGCTAGTAAGGTCCCAAAGTTTCAAATAAACGATTCCTCCACATCTCTACAATTTGCATTAGCAAATAAGTCCATAAACAAATTAAATTGAACCATGATCCTAGTGGTGGTGGTAGTATAACCAGCTAATCTTTGGGTATCCTCGTCACCTTTTCTAATTGAAGTATCATTGCCACGTTGAATGCCAACGAGAGACCTTCATGCTCTTTTTCTTTTCTAATTGATGTTTTCACTTTCTTAGGCAATTTGATTGGAAAAAGAAAACATGATCAAAGAAAAAAGCACATACTGGATTAGATAACCAAATCTGGATTGCTGTCACAATTTCCAATGCTCACAGGTCTTAAAATTACCTCACAAAGCCAATCAAAGGCAAAATTCTTTAAAGCGGAAAATGATAGCCTGTTAGTTGTATATTGAATTCCGTGCAACCCCAAATGCTCAATAGAGATGAATTTAGATGTAAATAAATTCCCAGTGAGTAGAATGCCCACTTGCCTCAATTACCATTGTTCCTGATCCTTTGAATAGAGAAACTAGCTCACTCCGCCATTGCAGGCTGGTTCAACAGAGGAAGTCCATTCCACCCAATGCAGCATGTGATTGCTGCATTTTCCAAATGACACACCCTTGAATATTTGGGTGGAACTGATTGGCTGGGCTTGTTGGGTTGGGTGGGTCTACACGAGATGTTGATTTTGCATGGCTCAGGCCACCCTAACTACTTGAGATGTTTCCATGAGGAATGGATCTGATACCAACAAATGCATGCAAGGTAAACAATCATTAGATGCTAAGATTTCTTTTCTTTAAATATCAAATGAGGAAACAAAAGTTACTCCTCAACTATCATACTTTGAAGGATCACTAATAGTTCTGAATTCTGTAGTACATGCAACTGTAGAAATTATTAAAAACAAATTAAAATAAGTGAAAGAGGAGAACAAACCACAAGCATGAAGCATTAGAAAAGAACACTCCCACAACAACGTAAGAATGTTAATTAGGATGGTTGAAAGAGAACTACTCATCAAAAAAAAATAAATAAATAAATAAATAAAAATACTACTAATCAAAATTTTCAACAAATTGATTAAATAGAGCTTCTTCAAGAGTGACAAGGTCCTTTGCATACCTTGTAGATCATTATGTAAACTGTGGCCTACTAAAATAGTCCCATGTGACAACAACTTCTTCAAAGATTTCTACAAAATGCAAAGACCAGTCAGTAAAAGAAAATGCAGGAGCCAACAATTAACAGGTACAACTTACAATACCTGTATATCTACCAAAGAAGAGGTAACTATAAGTTTGACCCATGCCAGTTTTGAACCTAAAGCCTTTGCATTATTAGTACAATGATGATTTTGTTGCAGTTCATGAGTTGCAGATTACAGTTTAGTTGCAACTTAATTCTTTAGCAAGAAATAAAGATGTATTGAATTACCTGAATAACTATCTTTGAGCCGACAAATGCCTGGATTTTCTTCCAATCACGATCAAAGCTGAAAATAATGAGAAGAATTACAATCATGTCACGGTTAAATCCTGTCATCTATGCCATAGTTATGACAAATTGGAAAATAATTAAGTGATGCAGTATGTGAGTGACAGAGACATGAACCAATGACCAACCACAAACTTTCCCTTATTAAATTTCCATCTGTATACCTAAATCTTCATTACTTCACTAATGCTTTCATGGTAAAATAGAGAATACATGCAAACCCAATCAATTGACAGAAAAACAACCAACACCCAAAAATACCTTCACAGGTAGAACCTTGGGAGAACTCCCAACTCCCCATATAAAGAACTCAAATATAGAAGAGCAACCACCCATCAAATGTGATTAAACAAACGGACTTGATATAGGCCATATACCGTTTCAGCACTAACATTAAAAAGCATGAGAAAGACCCGCAAGATCTGGTTTGAAAGAGTACTTGAGCCGACATGTGGCTCAAAGAGAATAAACAATAACGATCATCACTAATGCACACCATCGAACTTTTTTTCACATAAAAGTAAATCATTTTCAAAATAAATAAATAAAATTACACCCACCCTGTTAGGCATGCTTCTCCCTTATAATTCATAAATCAGTACAAGTTGTGCACTATCATATTATCCAAGTAGAATTTAAATAAACTATTTGTGAAATGAACTAAGTACAGCTAGACAAGCGTCTTGTGTGTGAAACTTTCATGAGATCCAACCGTCGATCAGTCCACTGCCTCGTCTTTCAATATTCATGAGACCAATAATGAGGTATATCCCAATCTCAAGTGGAACACATTACAGGAAATATTTTTGAATGAACGTCTATCATTAAAAACTTTTTAGGGGGCATAAAAGTTTAGATCAAGATGATCTTTGTTTTTTCCCTTCATCTGGGTCCATATGACTTAATTAACAGATTGGACATCAAATAAATAGTACGGAGGGCCTTAAGAGGATTTTAATGGTGGATATCCAATCACTATTGTTTTCCTGTGGTGTGGTCCACCTGAGATTTAAATCCCACCCGTTTTTGGAATCAAGCCCTAAAATTATCTGTAAAAATAGATAAATGGAATGGGTGAAACACATACATCATGGTGGGGCTCACAGAGCACCGACCATCAGCCATCGGACTAGTGGCAGGGGGAGTAGCCAATCCGTTCATCTGCCTCCTGAAAATCGGAGTATTCCAAAACTTGTGTTGGCCATACCACAAGAAAGAATAGCTCCTTTCAATATTCAAAACCCACTCCACAGATTTTAGAAACAGAGAGAGAAAGAGAGACTAACCGTTGTTTTGAGGAGCTAGAGATTGTAGATGGTTCGCAAGATAGATGTCTGAGATGTCGGGATTTCCTCTCTTTCTTCTCCTTCTTCTTCTTCTCCTCCTTCTTTCGAGTGATCTCCAAGTCTCTCTCACAGATCTAAGGTGGGTTTGCGGCAAAAGGGGGTTTTCAAAACCCTAGCGCAAACGAGAGAGGGAGAGAGATAGAGAGAGAGAGAGAGAGAGAGAGAGAGGGAGAGGTTGGGAAACAGGGGCGGGCGGACGCGCGAGAGAGAGAGGGTTTGGGTTCTGGGAGAGGGGCGGGCGCGAGAGAAAAAAGAGGGTTTGGGTTTTGGGAGAGGGGCGGGCACGCGAAGCAGATAGAGGGACGCGCTCGGGGTTATGTTTTGGGGGTGGGTGATGGAAGACACTTGTAAATGGTTAGTTTTAGGTCTTGTGGGGCCCACCGTGATGTATGTTATTTATCTACTCCGTCCATTCATTTTTAAAGATCATTTTAAGGGTTGATCCAAAAAAGGAGTCAGATCAAAGCTGTAAGTGGACCACATAAAATATTAACGATAAAAATTTATTTTTTATTCTTTCTTATGGTGTGGTCCACTTAGATCTTCAATCTACTTAATTTTTATGCTTATCTACTGAAATTATATATCAGAATTTATGGGTGGCTTAGATAAAGCATATATATTCCAATGGACCCCATGGAGCCCCTTAAGCACCATCAATCTTCATGGTGAAAGTAAGCTTTAGCTACAGATTAAGTAGGTTTTAGCTACGGATTAAATCTGTAGCATTTTAGCTACGGTTTATATTCGTAGCTAAAAACTTCCAAAGTCCGTAGCCCTTGCTTGATTTTTTAGTAGTGGTGTAGGAGAGTTCTCTGGTGCACGATCTAAGGATAACGGCTGACATCGGTGCACTTGTAATGCCCGCGTGATGAAGGAGATCGTGACAAGATTAACGGTCACTACTCTTTCAACCAAAGGTATAAGTAAGAGGGGAGTCTATTGCAACAAGTACGCAACATTTGGCACTCTAAACTCTCAGCTACACAACTTAAACCCATATTCTTAGCTTGACTTAGGCATCGAAGGGTCCCCTGTACATAGTAAGGGTCTCCTTTGTCATATCCTTGTGCAGGTCTACAGGACACGGAGCTGACCATCAGGGACGGTTGGAGTCATCATATTTTTACATCAATAGGTATATTTATTGGACCTTAAAATAGCTAATCATGAACTCATTCAACTATAGAGCTGTACATGAACCGAGTTAGCTAAGTTAGCTCGCTTAAATCGATTTGAAAAAGCTCGATTCGATTCGGTTCAAAACTGAGTTCGAGACGAGTTCAAGCTGATATTTAGAGTTCAAGCTTGTCCGAGCTCGAATCGACTCGGATTGAACCTCAACTCGAATTGAACTCGGATCGAACCAGTTCGGTGACTCGGTTGTTTTAATATTGATGTTGCTCACTAAGCATTTAATGAAATGACTAAAACAAGTGTCGGCAGGTGGCAAGGAATGTAAGGATATGAAATAAATACCCTTTCATCTTGATTTTGATAGTGTCTACTGAGTGTTTGATGAAATACTTGTAAACCGCTGCTGTTGTTTTACATACCGTGAGAAACTGAAGGTCCACTCCATGTGTTTGAGAAAATGCTATACATGCTTGAACTCGGCTCAAATTGGCCCAAGTTATTGATCGAACCGAGCCAAGCTGGCTAGTTAGGCTTGAGGATCGAGTTCATGAGTCGAGTTCGAGCTAAGGTCAGCTAGTGGCCGAGTCGAGTCGAGTTGTGCCAATGTAACATCCTGGATTTTTGCCAACTTGGAGATAGACGTCCTTATGCAATGGGTCGATCATAACACTTTATTAACTTTTCAGAACTCAATCCTAAAGTCTAAAATCCCTTTTTAACTCATTTCCTTCAAAATCTCACCTTTCACCACCTTATTCTTCAAATTTTTCTAAGTACTTTCATATTAGATATGAATCCTAAAGTTTAAGTGATGAAGAAAAATACTTAAACTAAAATTTACTATAAATAGTAAATAAATAAACAAAATGGGTTTTTGACCATTAACCTTTTGAAATCTCACAAAATAAATAGGTTATTTGGATAGAGCAGCTTCTCCTACCCCAAAATCATATATTGCATGTCGCGTAACTCATTTCGGATTGAAAGATACATCCGTTTTAAATATCGGATGATGAAACCACCATCAGATAAGACAGCGAGCGGCGATGGCATCACCGCAACAGCGAGGCCTAGCCGTCCAATGGGCTGGGCGAGCCACAGCGGGCCAGGCGGCCTGTTTTTTGCAGTTTTTTGTACGATTTCGAAAAGTTATATCTCCCTCGATATAACTCCGATTTAGGTGATTCAAAAGACAGATTAAAGCTTAATAAGTCTAGTTTCATACAAAAATAAATGAAAAATATAATAAAAATTTTAATATAGTTAAATATAGGTCGTTGTGACAACTGTCCAAAAATTATTAGTTTGGACAGCTGCTGCTTCTTGAATTTTTAGAATTTTTCTATAACACGAAATTTAATGAAATTTGGTAGAGATGAAGTAAACTTAACAACGAACTACTAGAAAAATAATTAAAATAATATACTAACTAAAAGTGCTAGAAAGGGACATAAAACTACCCTAGGACCTTATTATGTCGTAATTAGGGCGAAATTTAATTAAGTACTAAATTAAATAATCAATGGATTTGACTTGAACTACTTTCTATACAAGCTACAAGACTCAAAATTATTAAAATACTAACCCAATATTAGTTAAAAACCTAGGGGTAATCTCAAAACCCAGTTGCTTACGGGAGCACATTGGAACTCTGTATCGAACTTGGACCGCGCGTTGAAAGTCCGACGACCGCGAAACTATACGGTTTTGACCATCTTATTGGACTTGACAACCATCGCGGGAATCGAGCCCAACTAGTGTTCAGAAACGCACAACTTGAGCCCCAAGTGAAGTGTGTGGGAAACGCCAACATCTTTAGAAAATGAACTCAGATTTAAGTGATTTGGGCCGTTCGCTTGGAAGCCAAATTTAAAGTTTCAGACCATCAGATTCTGACCCAACTACACATTTGGATCAGAAAATTTTTTCTACACAGGTCAGTGTACTTGTGGCCTTGATCGAGTGACGATAGTCGTTGAACTGAAACTAGTCCCCCACGGTCGATCCACAAATTCGATCGGACTGAAATCTTAACCTGGTTTAGATCCATTGTCAGGGAACTTGCCCCTGACCGTGTGCAGGTAATGGACCTCCAGATGAACTTCGTTGGCTCGAAATAGATGCCTTTTGGCTATAACCTAAGTATACCATGGCCCTGGGCCATTTGCGTCAGTTCTGGGCTTATATAAGGACCTTAACCAATCCCTCTCTCATTCCATACGAATTTCCTAACCCTAGGAGAGAGAAGAGAGAAAAGAGAAGGAGAAAGTGAGGAGAAGTGAGAAAGAGTTGTGATTTGATGTCGGGATTCGTTCCTGCCACTCCACGGGCTGAATCCCTTCTCCCGTGTCGCTACACCAATGAATCCGTATTCATTTATGGGTAATAAATCCTAACCCTAATCTGTTTTAGGTATCCAAGTAGATGAATCGATGAAATAACTAACCTATTTCGTGATTTAGGTAGTCGTTGTGCCGTAGACAATCTTCAAATTGAGCTCGGTACGGGTTTACCAGCGAAAGGTGCAAACTATAAATGTTTAGGTTATGGTTTTCAAGGCTTTCAATGTCAGTTAATGATTTATGACTGACTTGACTGCTATCACATATGCTTAGATACGATGTTTCCGCGTATTTCACACATATATATGAACTATGTTGAAAATAATGCATTCCATGTATTTGTTTAAATGTCTATATGAATATGGAATTATGATTTGTGCTTGCCATGATTGTTGTTTGGGAATACTTGATTGTTGTACGTGTGGCAACTTCTACGTGGAATGATTTGCTACAATATGTGTTTTAACTAACTTATTACATGTATGTGATATGTGTAGTCTAAGTGTTTGATAAAATGCCTGAATGAGAAAATGTTTATTGAAATGTATTTAATGAGGGTGTTGAGATAGGATTCTCAATTCCCTTATCTATAGTTACAGTTTCCTTTATGTAATTTATCTTACTATTATGTGATTTATGGATGAAATGCCTATGTATGATAACATGTATATTATTTGTTTGTTGAAATGCCTAAACGAGATTTATATTAAGATTGGTTGTCACATGCTGTCCTTGACTATCACATGTGAATGTTATTGGTTGGAGTGTGATTGGGGCTACGATATAGTCTAGGCAATCGGTAATGGTTTACGATCGGTGACCGAACTGTTTTAGTCACGACGGATACGTTCGATGAATCCGAGTCGTACGCTGATTAGCGGTAGTGGTTAAGCCACAAGGAGTGCGTATGCGCTCCGTGTCAAATAATTCAATGTACGCTCGTACTAGTCGAGCTTGTCAAGTAACCCGATTGACCAAATATATGTTCGTCCTGTCTGGACACTACTGCTTGAATCTAAGGTACCAACTTACCAATGAAAAGCCCATTTAACCTTGGTACCACGATCCACTAAGAATCATGAGCCGGGCATGGTGGTATGGGACACCGTGGTCAAGATGTCGGCTTATACTGAGGTGACGAGCCTCCTCGTAGTGTCCGGTGAGCAAACCAAACTTATATGCCGAATACGGTGGTATGAGATTTGTATTCGAGCTGTCGGCCTACGCTAAGGTGACGAGCCTTTCCCGTAGTGACCTCGAGTATAAACTAAGGCCTACGTTGAGGTGACGAGCCTCTTCGTAGTGACCTGAACTTGCCTGTCTATTGCTTTTAAATCAGGGGTGACGTTGCCCTATAACTTGCCTATCGTATGTGATTAACTAGGATTGACGACCGTATATGGATCATTATTTGGGTCAATGATATAAAGGAAGGTACCTTAGCTTCCTGAATATGCTGTATGAATGGGTCTAATAAAGGACTGGGCTAACACGATCATGCACCGCATTGCATGTGCTTTTGGCGTAAGAGTTAAGCACATTGGAAGGGGTGTATGCCGCGATCGTAAGATGATGTCGCAGAGGGAGTGTAGGCAAGGGCATACATCATTAACACATATCATCCTTGCATTAACTAGAGTACCTAGGAATGCTTGTTGTATTGTTTTATCATTAATGCTTGATTGAATTGATAACATGTTAACCTTTGCTTTATAGTTCCACTGAATTAGCTACTCATTCCACTTGGGATGGTGTTTTAAAATACTACCCAGACTCTGATTTAGATGCAGGTGATGGCGAGGTCTATACAGTAGAGTTGGACTTCGTAGGCGAGGAGGAAGAGTTCTCCTACGTTCAACTATCGGGCGAATCTATGTAGATCTCATACCAATGCGCAGGGACTATTTGGATACTTGTTTAGTTGAACACATTTATTTTCCGCACTTTTTATGGTTAGAAACAACACATGTATAAATTTAGCCCGGTTTCATACTCATACTCCAAAATTTGTGAAACATTTTCATAATTAAATGCATATATTTCAGTCTTCCGCTTGCCAAATTACATTAATTCTGGAGTATGATATGCTAATTTACTATAATCCTACTTGTTTAATGCATAACTATGGATGACATCTAAAACATCATTATCTATATTGCACAAGTGATGCGTTGGAACTCGGGAGTAGAGTTTTGCTCGACCCTCGATTTTCAGGGCATTACAAGAGCTCGACTCCGTTCAACTCATGTACATCTTTATTCATTTGTCATTGGCTATTCATTACAATGATTATATTTTTAATCCATGACCTTAGTTAATTAAACAATTATTGCTTACACCACTTGCACGTTCATTGCAAGGGTGTGAGCTCTTCTTTAATCACTGGTTGATTCTAAGGATTTGTCTATCGGATCGATTATCACCGCCCCTAATCAGTTATTTGAAGTCATGGACTTGATGAAAGGTTCTACTTTAATATTAATCGGTGTGGCAGTCCTACTATTAATTGGTATGGTGGGTGCATCAAGAAATAACTTTTTTTCAAAAATTACCCTTAAAGGGGCCGGTCATTTGGCACCATGAATTTGGGAGGATTTCAAATCCCCTAGTTGTTTGGCACCATAAAGTAACTAGGGGTTTCAAATCCCCTCAAAGAGGTGTTCACTCCCCAAGTATAGGGTTGTGATGTAGTAATAAACTCGGTGAGACCGAGGTCAAATCCCAAGGGACTGAAACCTGTACGTTATTTGAAACTAAGTAGAACTAGAATTAGACTAAGACGAAATCTAAATCGAATAAATGTAAGAAATAATTGTGAAATATTTATCTAAAATTTAGAGAGATCAGAGGTAGAAAACTAGGGATTCTGAGGATCTACTTGTAGAAATTAGGGATATCTTATACCTGCTTCAAGAACTCAACTGGACTTAGAGTCCCATCTTCATCCAGTTGAAGGGTGTAACCATGAAAATTAAAATTGAACTTCATTTGATATAGTTTTCAAGAGATGAAAGGTATAAGAATTAGAATGGATTCTATCACCAAACCATGCTTAGGAGACAAAGCAAACAACAGAATTAAAATAATTGGTAACCAATCATCGCTGTTTGAAGGTTAGGAAGGGTACTATCATCCGACCATGCCCAGGAGACGATGGTGAACAACAGGGCTTCCTGATCATAATCATCAAAAGGAAAGGAATATGCTCAAAGCTATCACAGACCCATTGTAATTTCAATCGCAACAGACCATTAAAAACTGAAAGCATTCCCATAATCAAACTAGTATCAAGATCAATTCAGTCTAAACAAATTAAAGGCACAAACAAAAAGTCTCTCCATCACGCTACAAGCTTCACCTCTTAGCCCTAGTTAAGAGGTTTAGCCAAGCAACATGATTAGGCTAAATCCCTTAAACAAAAATAAAATAAACAAAAATAAAAATAAAAAGAAAAAGAAAAACAACTCTACTCTCTCTCCCTCGTTCTGTGCTTCCCGTCCAGCCCAAGATGCCCTCTCTTTATTTCTTCTCTTTCTTTTATAACACCACTAAGGTCAGTCGGCTTGGAGACTTGCAAAACTAGCTCTCTTTACGCAATGTAATTCGCAAAATAACACCGAATCGCGCACCTCTGTTTAGCAAAAACGCACAAATGGGTCGTGTTTGAAGTGAATCCGAGAGGTAGGATCACCCAAACTAACATATCTGACCACATAAGAGTGGTAGAAACTTGTTTGGATAGCTACTGGACGGTTCAGATTGATGGGCCGATCACCGCCATGGTCGTACAGCAGTCCGCAAAACTCGGATAACGTCCGGACACGAAATAGAGCCTGCGTAAGATGGTTACGCTATGATGATGGTGGGGTCCATGATCGGTGATGCTTGAAAAATCTATTCCATCCAGTAGATTCCCCTCGCAAAACCAGTCGGGTATTGATGACTTCTGTTCAGTTTCGGTGTGGCCCACAGAACTTTTCTTGCTATCGTTCGTTCTGTTTGAACGATTGAAAACTGATCAAAATGTCCTATTGTAATTCCCTCTTCTAGGTCTGGGTCATATGGTCCTTGGGCTTCGAATGGACGGTTTAGATTGCTCGAATAGACACTCATGGTGGCCCACATCAGCACCTCACATGGACAGCGTGCAGACGCGTTTTCGAGAAGGAGAGCTCGGTTAAACCGAGTTTGACCGGCTTGAGTGGTCCGGTGCACAGCGGGTGTACACCTGTTGTGTACACCAGCCACATGAAGTGGGGTCCATCTTGATGTTTATGAGAAATCTAATCCATCCATCCTTTCTTCTAGCTAATTTAAGGGGTCAAACCCAAGTTTGAAGCATATCTAGATAACAGGTGGACCCAAATCAATGTTTTATGGCATGATCTGTCCATTGGGATACTTCTAGAGGGATCCAATGGTTGCAATTTGACGTGTATGGTTAATTTATGTTCCTCATGCCATGTATGAAGTTTCAAGCTGAACGGATGATGGGAACCCTATGATCTTGCATCTTAAACATCTTTCAGGCCACTTGAGCTTCAGTTTCTCGATTTTCTCATATCTTTGGCATATAAATCCATCAATCGTGGTCCCCTGGGGTCCGTCCCTTACCTTGGTGAATTCTGAGCGTTAAATCCATGCTTTTAGCACCCTGTTTCAGTCCAAGCTCGTAAATACACCTTACATCACAAACAAGATTAAATCGGACGGTTAAACAGTACCATGTTCGTAAATCCAGGCAATAACTGGGGTCTGATATGCAATATTTGACCCTCAACAAGAGGTGGTTTCAAATCCACTATGAGAGTTTGGATTACATCTAAAATCATTCCAAGAGTTGCATGTGTGTCACCAGACTATTATCTTATTAGGCCCATGGCCCACTAATGATATCCCAAAATAATTACATTATCAATTGCATTACTATAATTACTTTAATATGATGATTAATACCGTCTAGGGGTACACACGGGCCGGTTCGGTCCAGTTCTGGGGTGAAACCGGAACCGAACCATTCCTAACGGTTCTAGGATAATCGGAACTGGAACTGGACTGTTAGCACCCTAGAACCGAACCAGAACCGGACCATTAAAACCGGTTCGGTTCCATGGTTTTGGGCTTTTTATAATCCAGCCCGAGAGAGAGAGAGAGAGAGAGAGAGAGAGAGAGAGAGAGAGAGAGAGAGAGAGAGAGAGAGAGAGGATATAATAGAGGGGGATTAGGGGCAGTCGCAATAGTGTCAGTGTGAATAGGTGAAGGGTATTAGGTTTTTTTTTTTTTTAATTAAAAATATAAGTTCGATTCTTGATTCGGTTCCAGGTTTGGTTCTACATACTCCCAAACTGAGAACCGAACCGAATTAAATGGTTCTTTGATTTTTGGAACTAAAACCGGAATCAGTGCACTCTAGAACCGGACCAAACCGTACGGTTTGGTCGGTTCTAGTCCCATTCCACGGTTCTACCGGTTTGATGTGCACCCCTGTAGGTTATGTCCAAACATTGTCCATGTAAATTAACAGTTAAAAATCATTTGTTAGTCACTTGGACATAATAGACTAGAATTTCATCATTTTCGGGCAAAGCATATATTTCAGCAGGCTTATTACTACCATTGTGTCAAACATTACATACATCACTAATTAAATATATTAAAGTTGATTTAGCAATTAAATTCAAACCCATGTAAATATACCATGCATAGCTACTTTTGAATTAAAGTTGATTCCCAACACAAGGTGCCAAACACAACAGGAGGGTTTTGGAGTCCAAGGGGTTCCAAATCCACCCCCCAAATAGGCCCTGAATCCATAACAAAAGAGAAATCTCTAAAAGCAAGTGATAAATTTGCCTAAGAAAGAATGAATGAAGTCTATTTATAAAGCTCTAAAGATGACTTATATAGGGATTAAACTCTAAATTTAATACTTGTTTTTAAATAGAAACTTTATTAAAAATAATAAATAACATATAACTCAAACTCTTTTTCGTAGCTTAAAAAATAACTTTAAGCTGGACTCTCCCGACATTAAAAAAAAAAAAAAAAAAAAAAAAAAAAAAAAAAAAAAAAAAGCAACTTATTAAAAACAACAAATTTTAATTTAAAACTTGAGATTAACCCCCCATAGAAGAACCTATTTTTAGAAATCGATAAATGGACTAATGGTACCATTAACTTACATGTAGAGGCCCATCAATAGTTTTCCCACGGTATGTTATGCATGAGAAACAAAATAATGGGCTTCAAAGTTATTACTATCAGTAGCAATGGTGTGTTAAAAGCCTTTGGATTAAGCATTTTAGTCCAATTTCTTTCTATCCTAACCATCTATGTGACTGATCTTGACTTTTTCCTACATCACTGTACATGGTGCTTGTCGATTAATGGAGTAATTGGTGCATTTCGTCAACTACTGGACGCACCCTAACGCACAACCCATGTGCCCATTGGGAAAGTTTACGGGCATGTAAATGCTCATAGGGTAGCCCATCATGAAGAATAATAAATGCTTAGGCTAACCCATTTATTGGATGGATCACACCTATACAAAGAATGGACAGCTTAAAAAGTTGCAAAATGTTGCACCAACCAAATGATTTAGGATCCTGGGTTTCCAGGTGCCTAACTCATGGTGGGCATGGCTTCAATGGATCCCTAACTGTCGAGCCCACCGTGATGTATGTGCCTTACATCCATGTTGTCCATCCATTTTGATAGGCCATTTTAGGGCATGATCTTAAAGACTTCTTGTGGGGCACATAAGTTTTGGATCAAGCTAATATTTGTGTGGTCCCTTCATCCAGGTCTTTGTGACCTTATTAGCAAGTTGGATGGCAAATAAACATTCTAGTGACCCCCAAGAATTTTTTAATGGTGAGTATTCAATCACCACTATTTCGTGTGGAGTGGTCCACTTGAGAATTGGATCTGCTTAAATTTTATTTTTTATTTTTTTATCATGCCCTAAAAAGTTGTCAAAACGGAAAGACGGTGTGAATGTAAGGCACATATATCATGGTGGGCCCATTGTCAGGGATCCACCAACGTTGGTGGATTCGGGAATCCATCAAAGCCCGGTCTACTCATAGTATGGATCACTTTATGCATGGCTCAGATGTGGACGAGGCTTCGGTCCGAGGCCTGTGGATTCCTAAATGTGGGGCCCACTGATGTTTTTATCTGATAACCGGGCAGTTCATCTGCTTTCCCATCTCATTTTAAGGAATGAGCCCAAAAATACAGCAAATCCAAATCTTAGGAGGACCACATCACAAGAAACAGTGGTGATCCAACACCCCACCATTTGACCCGAGCTGCTCACCGAATTGAGATGAGCTGGCCAGTCAGGATGAAGACCGAGCCGAGCCAAGTTTGAGCTGAGGTCAGCTAGTGGACGCTTTAAGTGGGCTCAGTTCAACTTGATCTACACCCCTACTTGGAAGCAAGTTGGGGCCACCTTGATGTTTGTGAGAAATACACTTGTCCATTCATTTTCCTATTCATTTTAGGACATGAGATTATATATATATATATATATATATATATATATTATATATATATATATATCCTCATGAACGCTTTGGGTGGCATATAAACATCAAGGTGGAGTGCAGGAAGGCTTCAATCACATACTTATCTTTTCCCACTTTTTCCTCTCGTGTGTCATACTTGGGTTTTGGATCCACTTCCCTTTTGGTCTCCAGTCCTCACACGAGCTGGCTAAACGGATGGATGAGGGTGGATTTCTCACAAATGTCAGGATGGGTCCCACTTAGCTTTTGAGCCCCATCGCACGCAAATCCGGTCAGACTGGCGAATGGCTGTGCATTCATTTGGCTGGCTGTTTTACTTTAGAAAAACTTGATACTTTGTTGGCATGTGATGTATGATACAAAGATACTAAAGAATTACTTAAAAATTACACACACGAGGCACTATTAATCAAAAAATAATAATAATAAGACACTTATTTTTATCAAATCTAGATCATCTGCCTGCCACAAGTAGAGATTCTTGGTGCCTGCATTATGATTGGTCTATGTAAACACTGACATTGACTACACTACTATATTTAATGGGCCGAGTATTGGGTACCTCCCCTGCAGTTCCCGAGGTAGGGTCGGCTAAGGCTCCTAGGGCCACTATGATGTATGGATTCTATCCACACCCTCCATTCATTTTTCCATATTATTTTATGAAGGTGCCACAAAAATGAGGTAGATCCAAGGTTCAAGTGGGCCACACCACAGCAATTAGTAGCGTTAATGACACCTACTGTTGAAACCTTTCTAGGACCCACTGTGAAATTTAGTTTTCATCTAACCTTTTCATATCATCATAACGTGTGGATGAGGGTAAAACACAAATATCAGCTTGATCCAAAATTTTTAGGGTGCCCAAAAAAATATTCAACGACAAGCATTTAATTCCCATTTTGTGGTCTACTTGAGCATTGGATTTACCTTATTTTTGTGCCCCACCCTAAAATTAATGACAAGCAGATAAAATCCACACACCATGGTGGCCATCAAAGCCTTAGGGCCTGTTTGGGAGCCACGGTTAGAAACCCCCTGGATTCGGAACCCCCTGTATTTGCATTCACCCCGGTGTTTGGCACCCTCGAGTGTGATAGCTCAAGTGGTAGACTAAGTGAAGGATTCCCTAGTGGGGGTGGCTAACAGCAAAGTGTGAACTTACATTGGGGGTGTACTAACACACTAACCAAAAAAAAAAAAAAAAAAAATCCAAAAAAACTTATTCATGGTATATTTACAAGGGTTTGAATTTAATTACTAAATCAACTTTAATATCTCTAATTAGTGAGATATGTAATTTTTGACACAATGGTTATGATAAGCCCGCTGAAAATATATGCTTTGCCCGAAAATGATGAAATTCCAAGTCGTAGATGGGCCACAGGCACAAGATCATGTCCAAGTGACTAACCAATGATTTTTAATCATTGATTTACATGGACAATGTTCGGACGGTGCTGATTTACATGGACAATGTTTAGACGGAGTTGATCATCATTAGTGGGTCATGTGCCCAATAGAATGATAGTGTATAGTGACTTAAATGTTACACCTGCAATTATCGAAATGATTTTGGGTGTAATCTAAGCTCTCATGGGGATTACAAACCCCCTAAAAGAGGGGATTGGAAAGCCCCTAGATTTGAAACCCAAGATATTGTATGCTGCCAAACAATCAAGGGATTTGAAACCCTCTTAAAGCCCCACCAATCCACGGTGTGCCAAAACGACCCCTTATCCTTTCTCTATGCCACCATGGGAAGTATCCAATCACTGCCCCATTAAATGTAGGCTATGATGATGTGGCCCAATCACATTATAAGTAAGAAATCCACACTTATTGCAAATAGGGGATCCGGATTCATTTTTATCATCTTGTGTCAGCTAGGTGGGCGCTTATTCCACAATTAAAAATTAAAAATCCAATGGTCCTGTTTCTGCAAACCAATGTCCGTACACCAGAGCCAGGATTGTTAGACCAATCTCACCTTGGAAATTAAAGTCACTCGGTACTGTGTTTAATGACACCTACAGTTGAAACCTTTCTAGGGCCCACTGTGAAATTTATTTTTCATCAAATCTGTGCACATCGTTGTAGACATGTGGATGAGGGTAAACAAAAATTTCCACTATTAGCATTTAATTCCCATTTTGCAGTCCACTTGAGCATTAGATCTACCTTATTTTTGTGCCCCAACCTAAAATTGATGACATAGAAAATGCATGAACAGCAGATAAAATCCATACATCATAGTGGCCCTCATAGCCTTAGCCAGTCTCTATCTGGTGGGGGAAGTACCAAATCTGCACCCCATTAAATATAGTCTGTGATGATGTGGCCTAATCACATTATAAGCAGGAAATCCTTACTTACTGCATAATAAGGGATCCGGATTCATTTTTATCAGCTTTCTGTCAGGTAGGTGGGCAATTAAAAATTAAAAATCCAACAGTCGTGTTTCTGCGAACAAATGTCCGGAGACCAGAGTGACGTTTGTGAGTCCCGATCCTCTGTTACCAGGTCAACAGAGAATTCCTAATACCCTGAAAATCATTGGTCCACGTCAACACTCACTGAAAAAATTAAAAAAAAAAGCTTCGGACGCCAAACCACTAGGGTAACAGGAAAATCCTGTTGACCCGATAGCAGAGGATCCCGACTCAACGTTCGTTCAACAAATCTCATCTTGGAAAAGTAACTCAGCGACAGTGTTTAACAACCTCTGCCCCTTAATCAAAGTGGACCACAGGAAAAAGTGAATCGGACACCTAGGTTAAAAACTTCTGGAGGCCACTATTTCCTTTGGTGTGGGTCACTTGAGTGTTGAATCTGCCTCATTTTTCTGCTTATCCCTCAAAATGTTCCATTAAAACAGATGATGGAGGGATATATTATATATATCATGGTGGGCACACACATTTAAATAAGTCCATTTAAATCAGTTTTCGAAGCAGAAATACATACTGCTACTTTTCAAAAAGGAGCAAAAAGTAATAATTAATTATTTAGTATTTACCCAGGATTTGGAAAATCAAACACCACCATCTTTCTCTACCACTATCTCTCCCTGCTTTTATTTTGAACTACCTACACAGTGGACTGTCTCTGCCAGCTCATTGTCACGTTGTTGCCTCCATTCGTTGTTGGGCATGGGCTGAAGCGGATAGGCTGCTGTACCACACACCACCGACCTGGCTGATGTGGGCATGCGTAGTGCGAAGACTAGCGCTGACGCTACGCCATATGCAAGTAGTTCAAACGATTCAAAGGAGATCAAAGTTATTTTGCCCCACAATGATGTATTTTATTATATCTAAACCGTTCATGAATTTGATGAGATCATTATAAAACATGAGATAAAAAATAAGTCATATCCAAAGTTTAAGTAGACCAAACAACAAATAACAGTGGGTACAATGATTCTCACCATTAAAACATTCATACGGCCACCATAACATTAATTTATTTTCCACACAATCGGTTCATAAGGTCACTGTATGAAAATGAAAAACAAATATCATATTGATCCAAAACTTGGTTACCCTAAGAGGCTTTTAATTGGGCATATATGTGAGCTACCCCATGGTCATAGGGTTTTGGTGTGGTTGTTAATTGTTTTCTACTATTTTATTTACCTACGGATTGAGTAAACCTAATTTTAGAGCATCCCATCATCATGGACAGGCACGCTGAATGGGCGGATTGGATGGAATACACATGACAAGGTAGGCCCCACACAAGTATAAACATGAAATAGGCAAGGGTGAATGAGAGCTAAAAAAACTTTGTTGAATAACTTGTACAATAGGGCTCGTCTGATTTTCCAATTGCAGAGTAAATGATTTATCATTATCATTTTCAGGCATATATTTATATATGAATTATAAGCCCCGCGGGTTAGATACACTTGTAAAACAAAAGTGGTAAAGCAAAATGTAATTATTACATTTTTCACATCATAAACTACTATTGTTATCTCACAGTGAAACAAACAATGTAATAAAATCATTAGTGTAGTCTAATGCATTTGATGCAACTGTACAATTTTGAAAGTAAGTAATTATGACTCATTTATAATCATTTACTATGGTGATCGGAAAACTTCAAAACAGAAAGTCTTTTATATGATTTACCTCGATGTATGTGTTGCATCGGAATTTCAAATATCACACCAATGGCAACAAAGTCTATTAAAAGCATTTCTTAAATTCTAAAAGTTTTAGATTAAGTTGATATTTATGTTTTTCTTTCGTTATTACTATCTGCTGCATGAAATTTTTAATGTTGGGAGTCAAATATTATCCCATTTCCTTGGGTAGTCTACCTAGATTTGGATTTGTATTACTTTTAGGCTCACGTAAGCTGAAGAAATAAATTGTGTGGACGTAGAGCACGTACAGTCATGTGGGGCTGATAGTAAAAGGATTGTGTGGATGCAGAGCTCATACATTGAGGTGGGCCCAACAGTAAATGGATTGCATGGATGTAGAACAGGGAAGGGGATTGGCTGGTGTACCACGCACCACTGATATAGCTGGTGTGGTCTGTTTCATGTGAAGGCATCAACCCTCCACGAGCTTTAGAGTTGTACTAACGGTTCAAAGGAGATTAAAGTTAGATGGCACTAAAAAAAACATGTATTATTATATCCACACTGTTCATACATTTTTCGAGATCATTTTAGAACATGAACCATAAAAATGAAGCATATCCAAATCTCAACTGGACCACACCACAAATAATAGCGAGGATAATGATTTTCACCTTTAGAACATTCATAGGGCCTACCAAAACATTTATTTTCCATCTAATTTGTTCATAAGGTCACAGAGACCTGGATGAAGAGGAAAAACAGATATCATATTGATCCAAAACTTCCATAATCCCGAGAGGGTTTCAATGGTAGATGCTCAATCCCCACTGTTTTTTGTAGTGTGGTACAATTGATCTTTAGATTTGTCTTAATTTTCACTTCAAGCCATACCATGAGCCCGCCAAATGGATGGATGAATATAACACATACTTTATTATAGGACCCATAAAACTTAAGGTCGTCAACACACCAAAGTAAACAGGCAGGGGAAACATAAGGACAGCATAGATATACATAATATCATCAAGGTGGGCCCCATGGTAAGGGTAACACCTGCTAAGGTGTTCCCCGGTGACATCTAACCTGGGGGCTGTTAAGGATGTTACCCTGATAGTGTGGGACCCACTTTTATATATTTGTACCTTTATATATTTGTTGTATGTCCATGCAGTCCATCCGTGTATCCCAAATATTAAGAAGATTCAAATCTTAGGTGTATCATATCACAAATTTTTTTATTTTTTTTTAATTCATTAAAAACGTTTTTGTAGGTTACAAAAGTATTTTATCAAGCTGGTATGTATGTTTTTTCCTTATCCCAAATCTTATTAACATTATCAAGAGGTTGAATTGCAAATAAACATGACCCAAACCTTACGTTGGCCCTGTGAAAGTTTTAATGGTGAGGCACTCGATTGCCACTGTTTCCGGTAGTATGGTCTACCTAATGTACATAATATTTGGGACCTATCTTAAAATTTGCTGTAGAAACATATCGAGGGCATGAATATAGGACGGGGATTAGATACCGACAAGGTCAGTAGCCAAATCCCTACTGAAGTTATGTCACCAAGCTAGGTAGACTCCTCCATGATGCGTGTGGTGTGTTGTATCCATATCATCCAACCAATTGGAGAGATTATTTTATGGCACAAGAAAAAGAATGGGATAGATATAAAGTTCATGTGGACCCACCACAGTCACACCTACCACTGTTGAAACATTTATAGGGCCCACCGTAATGTAATTTTGAAACATTATCTATTCATAAGTTAACCTTGAGATAAATGAAGTGAAAACAAAAATATCAGCCCGATTGGAGACTTCTGTGCCCTTCCAAAAGTTTTGAACGGTGGATGTCACCGCCTCCACTGTTTTCTACGGTGGTATCCACTTGAACTTTATGTCTACCGCATTCTTTTTTTTTTTTTCTTTCAATGTCATGAAAACGGCACATGCATCATGTTAGGTTCAGAGCTTCGTAACGTCACTTCGGTGGAGATTTAGCGGCTGACATTGTCAGTATCTAATCCGGGTCCGTGAATATCCAGAAAATCATTAAGGTGGGCCTCTGGTAATTAATGGTAACACTGCGTAACGGACGTGGATTGCGTTCTACCCAGCCGGTCCCTACCTCTGAACGGGCGGTGCCGTAGGCAGGCCCACCCTGATGTATCTGTACATCCAAATCATCTTATTCATTTTCTCATATTATTTTAAGGCATGAATACAAAAATGAGGCGTATCTATCGCTAAAGTGGACCACACCAAATAATAAACTTGTTGTATTAAAATGCACAAAACATTAAATGTTAGTTGAATTAAATGTAAGAGTCATCTGTGGTGTGGTCCATTTGATCGTTGGATCTGCTTCATTTTTGTATCAATGCCTTACAATAATCTGAAAAAAGGGATAAACGGTTTGGATGTACACATACATCACGGTGGGCCCGCCCACAGAGCTGCCCGTTCGTAGCTAGGGACGGGCGGGGGGAGTACGCAATCCGGACTCCCCCGCGTAGCACCTAATCCGCCCACTGTTTTTAGACAGGTTTTTCACTCACTCCAGTGGCCGGCGCTTTTTCGCACGCAATTGCCGAAATAAACTCTCCACACAGTTGTCATCGTCGCACCATTTTCTTGCCTCTAACCATGCCTCCGTCGGCAATCCGTCAAATCTCTACCTGCACCATCCGCCCACGGCGCATGCTAGCACAAACAGCCCCACAACGCTGTGAGCTGACGCCTTGGGATGTCTCTGTGCTCCTCCTCCGCTACATCCAAAAGGGTCTCCTCTTCCACAGACCCCACTCATCAGACAGTCAAGAAGAAGAGCCCACCACCGTCATCATCGACCGACTGAAACACTCCCTCTCTCACGTGCTTGCCCACTTCTCACCCCTCGCCGGCCGCCTCGTATTCGAAAGCGACGCCTCTTCTTCTTCCCATGTCTTCATCGACTGTAACGACGCAGGAGCCGCATTCATCCACGCCGTTGCTGATTTAAGCGTGGCCCCCCTTCTTTCCCCGATCGACGTGCACCCCATCGTCGAATCCTTCTTCCCCCTCACTGGAGCCGTCAACTGTGACGGAATCTCTCTGCCATTGCTTGCAGTGCAGGTAACGGAACTAACGGACGGCTTCTTCCTCGGCTGCTCTTTCAGCCATGTAGTCGGTGACGGCACTTCCTTCTGGCATTTCTTGAATATCTGGTCTGAGATCTGCAGATCCAATATCTCGGCAGAAAACGGATCTCTCATAAATATCTCACGCCCCCCAGTCGTCCAGCGCTGGTCGCCTTCGGAAAAACCATATCGTGTCTCTCTTCCATTTTCTCGCCCAGATGAATTTATCGAGAGAGTTTCACTTCCGCTTCTCCGCGACCGGTTCTTCCAGTTCACACCACAGTCAATCGCGCGACTCAAAACGAAAGCCAACGAGGAATGCAAGACTGATAGGATCTCGTCCTTTCAGGCCTTATCTGCACACGTGTGGAGATCTGTCGTTCGTGCGAGGAACTTGCCTGCCGATCAGAGCACAAGCTGTAGGTTCTCTGTCGATAACAGATCGAGACTGAAACCGCCTCTTTCTCGGGACTATCTCGGAAACTGTATTCAAGGGATTAGAGCGACGACCACAGCAGGTGAGCTGCTGGCCCACGATTTGGGGTGGGCCGCGTGGCTAGTGCACCGTTGTGTGGCGGAGCACAATGATGATGTAGCCCGCAGCACGTACGATGCATGGTCCAGAGAGCCATTCTTTTACTATTTCAGCAGGTTGAACAACTGCGACATTCAGATCGGGAGCTCTCCGAGGTTCGATGTGTATGGTGTGGATTTCGGATGGGGAAGGGCAGTCGCCGTACGGTGCGGCTGGGATAATAAGTTGGATGGAAAGGTGACTGCGTTTCCAGGAAGGGAAGGCGGAGGGAGCATCGACCTGGAACTCTGTCTTGCGCCGGAGGTTATGTGCGCACTCGAGACCGATGAGGAGTTCATGGATACCGTTTCTTCCGACTCTGTTATTTTAGCTGTGAAATGATTCACTGGCGTCTTCTCGTCTCCGATACAATCTGCCTTCCGATGGAAGGGTACGGTTGATCGATCATGGCCATCAATTAGGGATTAGGTATTGAGTCTAGCACAATAACATAGAAAGGCATCTTGCGTTTGTGCGGTAGAATGTTTCCGAAAGCATGTTTTTACAAGGAGAAAATTAGGACTGTGGACCCCACCTTTTAGCCAGCTGGTTTTATGAAAGAAGACAAACCTTCTTTTGCAACTTAGACCTTCACGTGCGGTGACAGAATTTCTGGACGAAAATACCCCTCCTTTCACGTAAACGAATTGGGTACTCCCCTGCCACCACGCAATGGTGGATATTCGGTGGTCTATGAGCCCTACCATGATGTATGCTTGTCATCCATGCTGTCCATATATTTTTCCACATCATTTTATGGTATGAGACAAAAAATGAGGTATATGCAAATCTCAAGTGTACCACATTACAGGAAACATTGTTGAATGAGCATCAACCATTAAAAACTTTTTAGGAGCCCTCTGTGATGTTTGTGAGAAATCCTCCCCGTCTAAGTTCATTCATAGGGTCACAAAGACCTCGATGAAGAGGAAAAACAAATTTCATAATGATCCAAAACTTCTGTAACCCCTAAAAGGGTTTCAATGGTAGATGTTCAATTCCCACTGTATTTTACAGTATAGTCCACTTGATAGTTAGATCTATCTTATTTTTCGTCTCAAGCCTTAATATGAGCTCGTCAAATAGATGGACGGTTTGGATATAACACAGACATCATGATAGGACCCACAAAAGCAACGCAACATATACAAAAAAAAAAAAAAAAAAAACAACACAGACTGCATCGATATATCGACAATATGTAGATATATCGACAAAATAAAGCATCGATATATCGACGTTACATGGAATTTTTTGGTTAAGTTGCTGGACAAATGAGGACTTAATTCGATATTATCGATCATATGTCGATATATCGACAAAATCAAGCATCGATATATCAACATATTGTCGATATATCGACGATACATGGAATTTTTTTTGCCTCGCCGATTTTCATGCTTGCCCCGCCGATATATCGATATATCGACATATTGTCAATATATCGACGATACATGGAATTTTTTTTGCCCCGCCGATATATCGATATATCGACATATTGTCGATATATCGACGATAAATAGAATTTTTTTTGCCCCGCCGATTTTCATGTTTGCCCCGCCGATATATCGACGCTACATGGAATTTTTTTTGCCCCACCAATATTCATGCTTGCCCCGCCGATATATCGATATATCGACATATTGTCGATATATCGACGTTATATGGAATTTTTTTTACCCCGCCGATTTTCATGCTTGCCCCGCCGATATATCATATATCGACATATTGTCGATATATCAACGTTACATAAAAAATTTTTCCCGCCGTTTTCTAGTTTGCACCGCCGTTTTTCATGCTTGCCCCGCCGATTTTCTAGTTTGCCCCGCCGTTTTTCATGCTTGCCCCGCCGATTTTCTAGTTTGCCCTGCCGTTTTTCATGCTTGCCCCGCCGTTTTTCATGCTTGCCCCGCCGATTTTCTAGTTTGCCCCGCCGTTTTTCATGCTTGCCCCGTCGTTTTTCATGCTTGCCCCATCGATTTTCTAGTTTGCCCCGCCGTTTTTTAGTTTGCCTCGCCGATTTTCTAGTTTGCCCTGCCGTTTTTCTAGTTTGCCTCGCCGTTTTCTAGTTTGCCCCGCCGTTTTCTAGTTTGTCTCGCCGATTTTCTAGGCTACGGATATGGCTACGGTTATAATCCATAGCTATAGATTCTTTTTTCTTTCTTTTTTTAATTTAATTTAATTTTTTTTTTTTTTGCTGTTGTAATCCCACCGCCTTTTGTAGGTCCCATTATGAGGTCTGTGTTATATCCAAACTGTCCATCGATTTGGCGAGCTCATATTAAGCTTGAGACGTAAAATAAGACAGATTTAACTATCAAGTGGTGGGCCCTACAAAATTTTTAACGGTGAAAATCAATTTTCCCGCTGCTCTTTGTGGTGTGGTCCATTTGATCTGGATATGATTTTTTTTTTTGGATAATGCTCCAAAATGATCTCTAAATATGGATGAACGTTGTGGATATAATAAATACATAGTTGTGGGGCCATGTAACTTTGATATCTTTTGAGCCGTTCGTACCACTCTTGGTTGGAGGAGCGTCAGCGCTCGTCTTCAAAAGCGAGGGGTATTTTCGTCCTCAAATTCGCTACCTGCACGTGGAGGTCTAACTTGCAAAAGAAGGTTTGTCTTCTTTCATAAAACCAGCCGGCTAAAAGGTGGGGTCCACAGTCCTAATTTTCTCTTTTACAAGCTTTGCCACTCGGTCAAAATCATGTTTTCTTATCTCCGTTAGTTATATCTCATCTTTATTTTTGCTTAAGACTACATGTTTCATTAGCCGACCGGCACAGTTGTACGTGGCACGTGTTCCAGACTTGATTGGTGTTCCACACGAATCCGGATCATCTAGCCCAAAAATGAGGCCGGTTTGCTGCTCGTGTGCGTCTTGGCATATGAGACAAATGGGCGGCTGCAAGAAAACCCCAATGTTGTCGGACGCGGATTAGATACAGACAGCTTGACTAGCGTGACTCCTACTGAAGTGACGTCACTAAGTTCGGTGGGACCCACCATGATGTATGTATGTATGTATGGTCTGCAGACTATTCATGTATGTATGTATGTATGGTCTGCAGACTGCGTTTTCAGAAAACCCCAATGTATGTATGGTCTGCAGACTATTCATGATGTATGTATGTATGGTCTGCAGACTGCGTTTCCAGAAAACCCCAATGTATGTATGGTCTGCAGACTATTCATCCATACGGAGAGATCATTCTACGGCGTGAGATAAAGAACGAGTTAAATCAAAATCTGGAGTGGACCCCATTACAGAAAACGGTCGGAAGAATGACGCCCACCGTTGAAACCTTCCCAAGGTCCATTATTATGTTTAACTGAGATACAACGTACTCATGAGTTAAGACAAACATGAAAGACTGGAAAACACAAATTTCAGATTGATCGCAAACTTGCTTGGCCCTTAGAAAATTTTAATGGTGGCGTCACTCTTTCCACTGTTTTCTGTGGTGGGGTCCATTAGAGCTTTGGATCTGACTAATTCTTTGGCGCATGCCCTAAATTGATACCTCCAAATTGATGGATGGTGTGGATGCAACATATACATCATGGTGGGTCCCACATAACTTGGTGTACTCACTTAGGGGGCGTTTGGGGCATGGTAGTAGACGGGATTAGGTGGGATGGAATTGCATTTGGTCCCGTGCTAATTCCACTTAAACATGTTTGGGATGAATGGAAAAGCTTGGAATAAAATTAGATGGAATTGCATTGGGTCCATGCCAATTCCACTCAATGTTAGCAAGTTGTGTAGGTCCCACCATGATGTGTGGGCTATATCCACACTGTCCATCCATTTTTCAAGATCATTTTAGAGCATGGGCCAAAAAATTAAGTAGATATAAAGCTCAAGTGGACCCCACCATAGAAAGCAGCAGGGATTGAATACCTACCGTTGAAAATTTCTTTAGGGCCACATAAGTTTTGGATTCGCCTCATTTTTAGGCCCATGCCATAAAATGAGGTTACAAAACAAATGAACGATTTGGATATAACACGTGTTATTCTCAATAGTTTCAAATAATGATGGGTATATCCATTTAATGTACCACCGTATTACAAACATAACATGGAATTAAGCTTATCCCATGGTATCTAGAGCTGGGCAGTTCTGGTCCGATTCGGTAGATCCGACCCGATCCTACTCGATCTGACCTGATACGAACCGAACTGAAGGCTTGGATCGGAGCCGTTCGACTTGGATTAGTCAGATCCGACCGTTCATCGGATCAAGGTCGGACCATGGTGAATTCGGTCCGATCCGAATCGAAATCCGAACCGAATGGATCCGATCCGGACCGATCCGATCCGATCCGGAGCGATTCAACGGTGGAAATCAATACTTCTACTTTTCCTGTGGTATGGTCCACTTGAGCTTTGGATATGCATCAATTTTGGGTTCAACCACTAAAATGATCTGAAAAAACGAATGGACGGCGTGGATAAACCACATGCATTCACGGTGGGTCCCAACAAAGTTTACTAAGAGTTGTGCTGTGCACGTTAACCACTTGCGTGTTGTGCACGTCAGTGACAGGTTGAGTAGCGAGACTAGCTACTGAAGTTACGTCAACAAGTTCCATGGGCCCTACCATGTTGTATGTTTTGTATCCACACCTTCCATTCATTTGGAGAGATCATTTTAGGGCAATATCCAAAGAACCAATTAAATCCAAAGCTTCAGTGGACCCCAACACAGAAAACAGTGGGACAGTGATGCCCACCATTGAAAATTTCTAAGGGCCACAAAAGTTTTAGATCAAGCTGATATTTGTGTTTTTTTATTTCATATATATATATATATATATATATATATATATATATATATATATTAATGTTTTCTTTTAACTTTTTAATAGGTTGGATTTCAAATAACATTACGATGGACCTTAGGATAGTTTCAACGGTGGAAATCACTCTCTCCACTGTTTTCTTTAGTGTGGTCCACTACAAATTTTTATTTACCTCATTCTTTGGTTCGTACCCTAAAATGATATCTAAAAATGGATGAACGGTGTGGATATAACACATATATCATAGTGGGGTATAACATCCTAGATTTTCAAAAATTCTTGAAATTTTTTTTTTTTTTTTGTAATTAACTTATATTGTCACTTACTGACCATTAGCACTTAATGTTAGTTTATACACAGGTGGAACCAGTAAAGAATCGCACAATTTCGATTAATCAACCATAGGAAGCCAATGAATCCGCCCGATCACTTGAACATCAAGTTTAGCCCCATGATTCACTTACAGAGGGCCAAAATATAATCGACTCATCGCTAATAAATCAAGACAATCATAACTAAATTAAAGATCCAACCGAAGATGAGTCAGACAAGGCCCGGATCTTGGCTAATAGATCAAATCAACCCCGTTACCCTTTTTGCCTAAAACCGACAGTTTAGAGTAATCATGACCAAATCTCCACTTCTACTGGTTATAAATATGCCACACTATAAACATAGTTAATCCAAACCCTAATTATTGCCCATGAGAAATCTCAATGCCTAATTCATTCCAGAAATGCCCCGATTTTCCAAACAAGATCTAGACCGCTCGTTGGTGGGCCACTAGTTCCAAAACTATAGAATAATGTCCATCTCACTGGGCTTGACGTCCATCGCGGGAGTTGGACTGGGTACTGTCTAGAACCGGTCAACTTGAGTCAAATGACGAGTGTATGAGAAGTGCAAATACCCGAAAGAAATAAGCTGAAACTTAAGTGAATTGGGTCATCCACTCTTATGCAAAGTTGAGGATTTCGGACCGTCGGTTTGTGACCAAACTTCACACATGGAGTAAAGATATTTTCCTTCTCATATCTGTATAGTCGCGGCCCCGATCGACCATCGGCGACCGTTGAACAGACTTCTTATCATATCTGTCGATCGGCGTATCCAAATGGCGGGCCGAACATGTCCGTACGTAGATCATCATTAGGGCTAACTATCTTACGGTGTATATCAATATGTATACCTTATAGTGGGCCCTAGAGACTAGAAAGACCCTCTCATAGGCCTAGTATAGTAAAAACCCAACACTTAGGGCTATTGGCACCAAATCTGGCATTATAAAAGAGCTTCATTTGGGGCACCCCTCTTCCCATACGATTTTTCATTTTCAAAGGGGAGAAAAAGAGAAAGAGGGAGAGAGTAAAGAGAGAAGAGAGAGAGAGAGCTAGGGAGAGTGAAGAAAGAGAGTGAAGGTGAGAGCAAGGGTGAACCATAAATCGAGGTGAGCCTAAGGGAACCCAATCTTGCAACTCCCTATCCCTTCTCCAAAGAAAAATTCTACACCACAACCAAAAGAATCGCTCCGTTGATCGTCTAGGTATGATCCCTCATCCATTTCCTTGAAACCCTTGTAATGAGAAGGGTTTTGCATGGAGTTCTAACATGCAAGTGTTTGCTTTAGGAATTCCGACCGATTGACCCCTAATCCACACTCCTAGGTCGTTTTTCAAGTCTTCAACGATCTATAGGTGCGGACTATTATCCTTAAGTGGCCTAGTACCAAATATACTACGAGCCTAATGATTTTGATTGCTTGAATGATGTATTTGAAAATTTTAGAGAAAACCTAGGAAATTGTATGTCTTGCTTGGAATGGCACGGAATGGTATGTTTTGCTTAGTTCTCACATGATGTTGTTCTTGCCTCTCACATGATTTGCTACAATGGTTGATTACTGTTCGTGTCTTGTGTGATTTTCTCATAAGGTATTGCTTTATGACATGTATAATTCCTTAATTCTTGTGTTATTTGGTTCTATGAAGTGTAGGAGGTGTTTAGCTTCCTCGTTAACCCACACAACGCACTTGCACCCTTAGTTCACATCACGATTAACTTTGCTTAGTAAAGAAATTTGAGATTCTATATTGGAAGATAGGAACGTATGCTTCTACTTATATTGGGTGATAACCCTGATTGTGTCATGTTATGAAATTACCCTTGGATTAGTCAGGAAAATGAGGAGAGTGAAGGTGGTCTCGTTGGTAGGGTTATCCTGAGGCTAAATGTAACGACCTGTAAATTTCCGTACATTGGGTCGAGTACCACCTCGACCAGAAATCACGTAGGATTAAATCCTTTAGAAATTTAACAAAGTTAACTAAGTACTAAACTCGGTTAGCCATGAAATCCGTTGGGATCGCTTTAAATACGATCTGCAAGACCCAAAACTTGCAGAATTAGTGACTCTAGGTTACCCTAAAGGCTAGAACCAAACTCATTACCCGTCTGCTCTCGGGAATGAAACGAAACTTTGTATTGGGTCTAGTTCACACATCGGGAGTCCGATTAATACGAAGCTAAAGAACTAGGACCGCCCCACTGGGCTTGACAATCATCTCAAAAATCAGATGATTCCGATGTCCCACGGCCATTCTTTTCGATCCGGAGCGAGGGAGTGTGAAAAACACTAATTCCATCCCAAAATAAATATCTGGAATAGTGATCTGGCATCATTCGGTTGCGCGTCAGTATTAAGCAACCTGACCGTCAGAATCAGACCAAATTACACCCTCGGATTAAGAAAAATTTCAGGAACATTGACATGTACTTGGAATTTCTGATCGTGGCCCACTGACCGTTGAACTGAAAGTGGTCCGCCACGTGCGATCTGGGAATCCGATCGAGTCAAAAATGTAATCCCACGCAGATCCATAGATGGTGAGCTTAAGTCTGACGTTTGGCTCAAGGAGGGCCACCAGAACCTCCCTTTTGAGCTGGAAAAGTGGCGAAATGCCTATATAAGCAATCACCCTTGAACCTGAGTCTATTTTAGAGATGTTTTTGGCTATAAAAGGGCCTTAGAATAGCCCCTCTCACAGCCATACGAATTTGGGAGAAAAACCCTATAGAGAGAGAGAGAAAAGAGAGAGAAAGGCTTGGAGTTTGTAGCCGATCTTCCTCCTACTGCTTCCACTCATCACACGGCCTACACCGCCTCATTCCTGGCGTTTTTTCGGCGGTATCCATCCCGTTTGGAGGTAAGAAACCCTAACCCTAGGTCTGATTTGAGGTAGGATTGTTGTAGGTTATGAAAAAGTTAATCGATTCCGCTCTTTAGGCTAGAAAACTCCCGTATACGGAAGCTCCAATACCCTTGCTGATTCGTTGGAATTCCAAGGGCCAAGGTGAGGACTTTAAGTGTATAAGTTACGTTTTTCAACGCTTTCAATGTCAGATAATGATAGATTCATGATCTGCTTGTAAATGCACATGTACAAAGTGTTTTCCGTTTCCTGTTTCGATTAACGATGTAGAATATGGAATTTCACATACTCTAGATATACGTAGAAATACCGTATACGTATTTTTTCGGGAAAATGTTTGACATGTTTATTTAATGTATGATTATATAATATATGGATAAAATACTAGTTTGGCGAAAGGAATCGCAAAAATACATGTTCATTTGTAAATGTCATGTATGTTGAAATTGTGTATCCTAGAAATACCGCATACGTGCGGATTTTGGAAATACAATTGTAATGATTATTTGCTGTATGATTATGATATACATGGGTAAAATACTCCCGTGGCGAAGGCACAGCCCTAACACGAATTTCACTAACATACGTCATGTATGTTGGAATAGTGTATTCTAAGTGTTTGTGTAAATGCTTGTATGAGTAAATGTTTGTGTATTAGTGCCTTAGATAGGCGCTGATATGGGATTCCCGACTCCCTTAGAGACATGTAGGTTTCCCTCCATGCGGTGGTTCGCTAGAACCACTCACTTGTAATGTGTACGTAATTGTATCCCTATGTGGATAGTGCTTTGCAACATGCTTTACAACATGCTTTATTCCATGTTTTACTTCATGCTTTATAACATGCCTGCTAACATGCTTGTATTGTTTGTTTATCATGCTTTACTCCACATGCTATTGATGAGAATTGTTTGAGTTTGGGACTATGCCTATAGTCCAAACATTCGGTACCAGACTTGCGATTGTGGCTGAGATTCATGTCGCCACAAAGGACGTGTCTGGCGAACCCGAGTCATACTTCGGTTGGCGATAGTGGTTGGCCACACGGAGTGCTTTTGCGCTCCATATCGCTCAACTTGTGGTGCGCTCGAGCTAGTCAGGCTCGTCAAGTAAACCGACATGTGTATGTGTGTTCACCTTGTGTGGTCGCTACTGCTTGAACCTAGGGTACCAAACTTACCAGTGGCGATCCCGTTTAACCATGGTACCTCGATCCGCTAAGTCGCATGAGCCGGGCATGGTGGTATGGGACACCGTGGTCGAGCTGTCGGCCTACGCTGGGGCCTTGTGCCTCCCCGTAGTGACCATTGCGTAACCAAACTCGTGAGCCGAATATGGTGGTATGGGACACTGTATTTGAGCTGTCGATACTTCGGCGAGAGCCGAGTACGGTGAGATCTGTGCTCGTGCTGACGGGCGACGAGTCCTCCGTAGTATCATCGAGTACACTCCAAGGGTCTGTGATTGGCCACGAGTCTTTCACAGCAACTAGAGTGTGAGTTGAGCCGAGTACGGTGAGACCTGTACTCGAGCTGACGGCTAGTGATTGAGCCGAGTACGGTGAGATCTGTACTCGAGCTGACGGCCAACAATTGAGCCGCATACGGTGAGATCTGTATACGCGCTGACGGGTGACGAGCCCTTTGCGATGCCTTCACTACGTTTCTCAAACCATAATATCGTATGAGATTATCTAGGATTGACGACCCTAGAATGGATCATGTTGGGAATGATACAAGGGAGGTACCTTAGTTTCCCAATCCTGTTGGTTGAAATGGACTAATAAAAACTTGGTAATCATGAGCATCATCGCACCGCATGTGCTTTGTAGATGTGGCGCACTGAGGGAGTAAGCATTCGCGAACGTAAGATGATGTCGCTTGAGGGTGGTTTGGCAAGGGCATACAGCATCATGTCATATCATTTTTGCACTTAACAAGAGTAGTTAGAAATGTTTGATTTGTACTGCTTTATCATTACTGCTTGATTGATTTGATAACATGTTAATTTATGCTTTATTGTTCCACTGAGTTAGCTACTCACTCCCACGTTACGGGACGGTGTTTGCAACACCCACCGGACTCTGTCGCAGGTGTAGATGGCGCCTTGGTTCAGGAGCTGGAGCCCGACTTTGATGAGGATCAGGAGGAGTTCTCCTTTATGCAGTATTCTGACGGCTTTGCTTAGGCCGGCTGCATCGCGGAATTTTCAGGGCCTCTCTTGAGGATTATATTTTGGTTTTTGACTTAAAAACAATACATGTATATTGGTACTCAGTTAGTACTCATACTCTGGAGTTCAAAAAATTTTGTTACTTTACATACTTTGAATATAAAATTTCAGTCTTCCGCTTGCTTTTATACTATTGAACTGGAGTATGAATTACTGTTTTGGTATAATCTCATTCATGTTTATTGCGCTAACTCAGACAACATTTAACCAGCATTGTGTATGTTGCATAAGTGAGGCGTTGAAACTCAGGAGTTGAGTTCATACTCGACCCCCGAATTTCAGGGTGTTACACTAAACCCATGGATTTGGGCTGATGCGTGTGGGCGACAGTAGTTAGACTACACGGGTCGCTCGTACCCGATGTCGTCTGTCGCATGTTTGCCCGAACTCGTGCGGTCTATCTCATTTACTGACCAACCTTGTTAGTTAACTCTATTTGCTCACTTATGTATGGAACCTGAAATACCCTACAACCGTTGTAGCCCATCGACAACCCAATTGAAGCCGATCTACCGACTCGTGAGCCGGGCATGGTGGAATGTGACACTGTGTCTGAACTGTTGGCCTACGCTGGGGTGACGAGCCTCCCTGTTCACACCCCAAGTATAGGGTTGTGATGTAGTAATAAACTCAATGAGACCGAGGTCGAATCCACAGGGACTGAACCTTATACGTAATCTGAAAATAACCAGAACTAGAAGTAAAATAAGATGAATTCTAAATTAACCGTATGTGAGTGAATAATGGTGAAATAGGAAACTAGGGATTCAGAGGATCCACTTGTAGAGATCAGGGAGATATACGGTTGATTCATAAACTCAACTGGACTTCGAGTCCCATCTTCATCCAGTTGGAAGATATAACCTGAAAATCAATTCTGGACTTCTTTTAATCTAGTTTTCAAGATATCAAACAGTTGTAAATTAGAATGGATTCCATCATAAAACCATGCCTATGAGACAAAGCAAACAACAGAATTAAACCAATTCACAGCCAATCTGAGTGATGTATGAATGTCAGAAGAATTCCGTCATTCCACCATGTCCAAGGGTGATGGTGAACAACAGGGCGTCCCGACTTCATAATCACATGGGAAAAGGAAATACTCAAGCCGTCGCAGATCTATTGTAATGTCAGTCACAACAAACCATTAAAAACTAAACGCATTCCTTAAAATCAAACCTAGATGAACATCAATTCAGTTATGAATCCAGCCCGTAGGAATCACCCATCATGCTACAAGCTTCACCTCTTAGCCTTAGCTAGGAGGTTTAGCCAGACATGATTTGGCTGAATCTCTTAAAAAGCGATAAATAAATAAAACATTTAAAAAAACAAACTCTCTGTCTCTCTGTCGTTCCACGTCCACCACTTGTTGGCTTCCCGATTCTTCAATACCCCCTCTCCCTTTCTTATCTTTCTTTTATAAGAGGAAAGAGCGGTGGAGAACTGTCCTTGCTGGAGTCGATGGACAGCTGTTTACGCAGCTCCACCTTTCGCAACACCTTTCGCAGCTAAAGGAACTCCCCTGTGTAAGCTTCGTTACGCGGTCACGAAGATGAGCCGAAAATGGCCCGCTTTCCTTGCTTCCTTTCCAAACAAGTAGCGTCACTTGGAATGTTTTTCGACGGCCTTCACACTGGACGGTCTGGATTGTCCATCCGACCACGATCAGTGGTCCACAACGTCCGAAATTTTCGGACGTGCGTAAACAGAGCCCGCAGACGAATCAACGCTGGACTCTCGGTGGGACCCACTTCCATTGTCTTTTGAGAAATCCAAACCGTCCATTCATTTTCCCATAAAAACCATTTAGTCTTGCTCAGTTTTGGACCCCAACTGTTGTGTCTCATGGACGTTTGCTTGGCGCCATCCAACCTGCGTCGAAGCCTTCATATACATGCAACATCCAAGAAAATCAAGAAATAGGTCAGAGTATGGTCGGTTTGACCTCCTGATTGCAATGAACGGCTTGGATCATCACGATGTGTGATGATGGTGGCCCACCAGGAGTCGATCGTAACTCCATGTGTGTAAATTCGGGTTTTCGAATTTGGATTGGGTCAGCGACCGCTGACCGTTTTTTACGGTCTGGTGTACCTCCTGTGCACGTGTGCTATGCACACTTTCGTCATGTAAAGTGGGTCCCACCTCGACGTTTAAGAAATTCGCTCCGTCCATCCACTTTTTCAGCTCATTTAATGAGTTGAGACCAAAAGTGAAGCATATCCAGATATCAGGTGGCCCCAGTTTGACAATTTGTGGGCTGATCTATCTGTTGAGCCATTTCCACAAGGGTCCCGTGGATGAAATTTGACGTGTACGGTTAACTTATGGTCCTTAGGCCATGTACGAAGTTTCGGGGAGAACGGATGGTGGGAACCCTGTGATCTTATATTATGGCTGACTTTCAGGCTTGTTTAATGTGAACAACTTGGTTCTCTTGGATTTTTGGCGTGTAAACTCATCGATCTTCATCCCTTGGGATCCGTCCCCTGCCTTGGTGACTTCCGAGCATTAAATCCCCGCTTTTAATACCCTATTTCGGTCCAAGCTCGTAAATACACCTTGCATCACAAATACGATAAGAATGGGTTGTTCAATAGTACCATGTTTGTAAATCCAGGTAATAACTGGGGTCTGATATGCAGTATCTGAGCCTCAACACTCCCCGTAGTGATCGCGAGCGGTCCCCGTTCTTAGCACTCCCCATGTGCTTGAAGTCGGGGATGGGGAACCCGACAGGATCAAGGATCTCGGTGCCCTGACCTCGACCGTTGAGGGGCCATGGTATCGCAAGTAGTTGAAGGCATTGATACGTGGGGTGTATCAGTTTCTCTAACCTTCTGGATGAATGAAATTAACTAAGAACTTGGCTAACATTATCATTGCATCGCACTGGCTAGGTTGGCGACTCGGCAGTTGAGGTCGCTCTGAGGGAGTGTTGGTCATACACGATCGTTAGATGGAGTCGCTCGAGGGAGTGTTGTAGCGAGGGCATGAATTATATCATCTATCATGCATATACATTAATAAGATTAGTTAGGTATTTATGAATGTTTAATTTTCATTAAGTTCATAATATAATTGATGTCTGCTACAACTTAAGACTAATAGCGCCCACTGAGTTGATCACTCACCCCACTCTGGGACGGTGCTTTAAAACGCCAACCAGACTCTTCAGTAGTTGCAGGTGACACTCAGTACGAGGAGCCTTGCGGCGCGAGCCTAGATGAGGAGGACGAGCTGTCCTACTTCCAGTTGATGGGCGGTTCTCCATAGGTCTAGTAGACGGACTTTGGACCGCTGGGTGTTGGACTCGACACATCATTCTTTTGGACATAACCTTTGTTGTATTTTTGTTGAGCAACGCCTTGTGCGACCCATTTATATTCTTTTGAACTTGTATACATTTAGCCTCTTTCAATTAAGTAGATTAGTTGTGATTGTAATTCATGTTTCAAGTAATTCCATACTACACATTTAAACCTGATTAAACGTAAATTAATAAAGATCGGTTATAAGTGACACCCAGGAACTTGGGAGTCGAGTGTATGCATGACTCCCGATTTTCAGGGTGTTACATGGGGCCCACAGAATGCCAACTCAACCTCTTAGTATCTAATCCGCGTCACAGGCCGTAGCCTGTATCCATTTCTTGCCCATCACGTTGGTTTAGATACGTGTCCTGCAAAGAAGAGCAGTGACAGGCCTCGAGCTCCGAGTTGTACAGACGGCTCTAATGAGATCAAAGTTACATGGCCCACAGTTATGTATTTATTATATCCACAATGTTCATTCATATTTCGAGATCATTTCGAAGCATTTAAAAAAAAAAAAATCATATCCAAAGATTGATTGGACCACACCACGAAGAGCAGCGAGAATAATGATTTTCACCATTTAAAAATTTGTAGGGCCCACCATAACGTTTATTTTCCATCTAATCTGTTATTAAGGTTAAAAATACATGGATAAAGAGGAAAAACAAATTTCATATTAATCTGAAACTTCTATGATCTCCAAAAGGATTTCAATGGTAAACGTTCAATCCCCACTGTTTTTTACAATGTAGGCCAATTGATCTTTAGATCTATCTTATTTTTCGGCTCAAGCCTTAAGATGAACTCTACAAATGGATGGACGATTTGGATATAACACATACCTCATAGTTTGACCTACAAATCTAACCTAATCCGAATCATACCCAACCCAATCCGACTCGGTTTCCCTGACTGAGTCGGACTCGGTTCGGGTTAGGCCAACCGTACATTGGATCGGTTCGAGCTAGGTGTCCCGGACTCGGTCTCGGATCAGATCGAGTTCGGTTCAGTTCAGGTGGATTTCGAATCAGATCGAGTTGGACCCAATTCGATCTGACTCGGTCCGATGCACAGCTCTAATGGTATCAAGGGACAATCCCTACCATGTGTAATAATTATGTTTTTTGAATCTCATCCCACCTAATCCTTCCCAATCCCACGAGCCAAACACCCCCTTAAGTAGTAGTCTCGCTACTCAACCTGTCACTAGCTAATCTGCGTCCAATGTTGTCCCGGGTTGGCCAGAGACGCTGCAACCAGTCAGGTGGCTAGTGGACGCGGATTGTGTCCTACCCGGACGGTCCGGGTAGGGCTCTGTAGGGACCACCGTGATGTAAGTGTTTTATCTACTCCATTCATTATTTTTCTTAGATCATTTTAAGGTATGATAATAAAAATGAGGCAGGTCCACAGCTCCAGCTCCAGTGGACCACACAAAAGGAAGGTGCATCGATAATGACACCCACCGTTGAAATCTTTTTAAGGGCTATTGATGTTTATTTACCATCCAACCTACTCATAAGGTCATGCAGACGTGGATGAACTGAAAACACAAATATCAGCTTGATCTGAAACTTCTCCAACTCCCATTAAGTTTTTAATGGTGGAAGTTCAATATCCACTTTGTGGTCCACTTAAGATCTCAAAATGCCTCATTTTTTGTACAATATATTAAAATAATATTATAAAAACTATGAACGGAGCCGATAAAACAATTACATCACGGTGGGCAAGACACAATCCACATTGAGAGGTAGGTGTTATATAAACCACGCCATGATGTATGTGTTTTATCCATTCTGTGCATCCGTTTTGAAAGATAATTTTAGAGCTTATCTAAAAAATGAGGTAGATCTAAATCTCGGGTGACCACATCATGAAAAAACAGTAGTGATTGAATGTCCACCATTGAAAACCTTGTAGGTCGACTGGATTGGTTATTTGACATCTAATTTGTTGCTTAGGTCATACAAACTTGAATGAAGGGGAAATATATATATATATATATATATATATATATATATATATATATATATATATATATATATATATATATATATATATATATTAGCTTGATTCAGAAATTTTGTGTCCCCCAATGAGTTTTTAAGGGTGGTCATTCAATCAACACTTTTCAGGCCACTTGAGATTTGGATCAACCTCTCATACCATAAAATGATATATAAGAATGGGTGGACGGCATAGATGAAACACGTGTATCATAGTTGTGCCCATCGAGCACCAACTACTAGCCATTGGCCAGTAGCAGGGTCATAGCCCATCATTTTCCATCACTCGGATGCTACGAGGGATTAGGAGAGGGGCTTAGGCACTACCCCGGTTGTTCGGAGATGGGGACAGGGGAAGGCTTGGAGGGCCACTGGGGGGCTAAAGTGATGTATAAATGTTATCTACACCGGCCATCTATTTTTACCTATCATTTTAGATTATAAACCCAAAAATAAAGAAGATCCAAGGCTTATATGGACCACAAAGTTGGGATTAAATTATTACCATTGAAAAATTCTTGGGCCACATAGGTTTTGGATCAAGATAATATTAGTTTTTTTCACTTCATCCAGGTGTATATGACCATATAAACAGGTTGGATGGAAAATAAACAATACATTGAACCCAAAAAGGTTTCAATGGTAGATATCATGAGCACAGCTGCTTCCGGTGGTGTGGTCCATTTAGACCTGGATCTGCCTTATTTTTGGTCCAGTGATTTAAAATGACATGGAAAATGGTTGGACGGTGTGGATAAAATTCATACATCACGTTGTTCCCTCGGTGGCCCTCTTATCCTTCGCCTGTCCTGAGCTCCGAACAGGCGGGGTACCTAATCCGCGCGCTTACGTGAGAGCCTGGCCTAACCCAAGACGTCTTCCACCGCTTCAGCGGCTTCTTCTTTTCTCTTTTTTATTTTTATTTTTATTTATTTTTTATTTTTTATTTATTTTTATTTTTTATTATTTATTTATTTTTTTAAGACCTCGAGAAAAAAAAAAAGAAAAAGAAAAAGTGTGTGTTGGCAGCGAGTTTCAAAGAAGAGCATTTTCGTCCACAAGAATTATACTTGAGACGTCAGATTTTTGCACGAGGCTGGCACGGTATTAAAAAATAAAATAAAAAATAAAATCCGCATCTGTTTCTAGGGAGGCTTGGAGTGTATACGGCCCGCGCCACAACACCTTTTAGGACGTCTCTATCTTCTCAGGCAAGCAAGCTTCCCACCCGGAGATGCCTGCGCCGGCCGTCCATCTCATCTCAACTTCCACCGTCAAACCATGCTTCTCACGACACTACCAACCACCGCAGCGGTGCAACCTAACGCCTTGGGATCTCTCCATCCTCTCCGTTCACTACATCCAAAAGGGCCTCCTCTTCTACAGACCTAACTCATCAGACGGCCAAGAACAAGAAGGCTCACAATCACCACCATCATCGAACGACTCAAGCACTCCCTCTCTCACGCGCTCGCTCACTTCTACCCCCTCGCCGGCCGCCTCGTGACGGAGAGAGATCCCTCCTCTTCCTTCATTCACATCTTCATAGACTGCAACGGCGCAGGAGGTGAGTTCATTCACGCCGCCGCTGATATGACTGTTGCTAACATCCTCTCCCCTCCAGACGTGCCTCCCATCGTCCGTTCTTTCTTCCCTCTCACCGGAGCAGTCAATCACGACGGCCACTCCCTTCCATTGTTCGCGGTGCAGCTTACGGAGCTCATCGATGGCTTCTTTCTAGCATGCTCGTTCAACCACGTGGTTGGCGATGGCTCTTCTTTCTGGCATTTCTTCAATTCATGGTCCGAGATCTCTAGAAAATCGATACCATTAGAAAGCGACCATGTCGAGATCACACGGCCACCAGTCATCGCACGTGACTTTATCCACGACGTCGAAAAATCTCCCGTCCGACTACATTTCTCCCACCCTGACGAATTCATCGATAGATTTTCGCCCCCACCACTCCGGGAGAGGTTCTTCCATTTTGCAGCTGAGTCGATAGCTAGGCTGAAAGCCAAGGCCAACGAAGAACAGAAGACGGGTAACAAGATCTCATCCTTCCAGGCCCTGATGGCCCACCTATGGAGATCGATGACGCGGGCCCGAAGATTGCCTGATGATCTGACTACATGCTGCAGGTACGCTATCGACAATAGATCGAGGTTGGATCCGCCTCTGTCACGTGACTTCTTTGGTAATTGCATCCAATCGAAACCTGTGACGGCCACCGTGGGGGAGTTGCTTGCCAACGGCCTCGGATGGGCAGCGTTGTTGTTGCACGATAGCGTGGTGAGCCACAGCGACGCTACCGCGCGCCAGGCGTACCGAGCTTGGATCGAAGCGCCATTCGTTTACAGTCTCAGGATATTGGATGTTGGGGCGGTGGTGATAGGGAGCTCGCCAAGGTTTGACGTGTACGGTGTGGATTTCGGATGGGGAAAGGCTGTAGCGGTTAGGAGCGGTCAGGATAACAAGTTTGATGGGAGGGTGATAGCATTCCCTGGCAGAGAAGGGGGAGGAAGCGCTGATATGGAGATCTGTCTTGCGCCGGAGGTGATGAGCGCACTCGAGTCAGATGAAGATTTCATGGATGCCGTCTCTCCTACCCACGAAAGAGACACGGTGGCCCCACACCATCACAACCCACACCCAATGCGATTGGATGGCGTTCCTTTGACCTCTATACCGATTGATTAGCCATCGTTTGTGACTCATGACCACCATCATCCGTCGCCTTATCCACGCCTCACGATGAGATGTTATCTGCTGAACCCAATCGACCGTACACGTTCTCAGGCGACATGAGGAGGCTTTTCAGGTGTTGTCAAGTGTTCCATTTCTAAATGCTATTATGCCATACCACGGATTGAGGGGATTTGGCACCATGGATTGGAGGGGACTTGAGGGGGTTTCAAATCTCCTGATTGTTTGGCCGCATAAAGTAACCGTTTCGATCCAGGAGGGTTTCGATCCCCTCTCCGATAGAGTTTGTAATCATTTCAATAGTTGTACGTATAACATTGGTATCACTATACATTATCTTTCTATTGGGCACATGGCTTACTAATGATGATTAGCACTGTCCAAACATTGTCCATGTAAATCAATGATTAAAAATCATTGGTTAGTCACTCAAGCATGATCTTGTGCTTGTGGCCCATTTGAGACTTATAATTTCATCATTTTCGGGCAAAACATATATTTCAGTGGGCTTATCACAACCATTGTGTCAAAAATTACATATTTCACTAATTAGAGATATTAAAGTTGATTTAGTAATTAAATTCAAACCCCTCTAAATATATCATAGATAGGTACTTTTAGATTAAAGTTGATTCACACTCCACGTGCCAAATACACGGGAAGAATTGCAAATCCAGAGGTTCCTAATTCTGGGGGTTCCAAATCCACGCTCCCAAACAGGCCATAAGACTAGTGTGACGGTCACATGTGAGGCTGCAGTGAAAAACAATTCTCCTCAGTGAAATAATATTTTCAAACTTCTTGATGTAGAGAGGGTTGCGGACGGTTACATGGCCAAGATGGATTAGAAAAGGCCCGGTCGATGACAGAAGTGATCCGGACCATCGGACCTTAAATCAGGCGTTTCTCGCAATTCGGAATGAGTAATAGGATGTAAAATATATAATTTTGGGGTAGAACGAGTTACTTTAGCCAACCAACCCTGCTAAGCCGGGTTGCCCAAGCCGGATTTGTCGTTTCCCTATTTTAATTCCGTTTTTACTATAAATTGTAAGTTTTAGTTTGATTATAACTTTTCATCCGTTGGGCTTTAGGAGTTACATCTAACGTGAAAAGAGGTTAGAAAAATTAGGAGAACAACTTGGTGAAGCAAAATAGGACACTTAATATTTTTGGCCGAAAACCTTGTGCACTAGTAGACATCACGACCGTCTATAAATAGTAAGTTTACTATTTATAGTAAGTTGCGATTTCTATGAGTTTTAGTTGTAGTTTGATTCTGATTTTTTTTCATTGCTTGGTACCCCTATTTAAAGGGTTGTGAACTCATTTTTATTAATTCATCAGTCAATTTTGAATTTTATAGAATTTATTTTCTATTTTGCTTGCTTTCTTTCTCGTGGTTTCGAGCATTCTCTATGAGGAGTCTAGAGAAGTTCCGTGGATTCAGAATAGTGGAAGACGGTGCTCGACCTCACGTCCTTCCCTGCGTCACTTCTTGCTGCAGCCTCACCTTCATCATGAGTTTGCCTCACCTAATGAGAACGGTGAGGTACTCATCCTAGACGAAATTGATTGGACCAAATTCCAGATGAGCTACACCACTATGTAGATCCCTTATGTGGGGCGCAAACTTTATGCAGTTGCCTTATATCCACTCTTTCTATCTCTTTTTAATTCTCATTTTAGGGCATTATCCCAAAAATGAAGCACATCCAAATCTTAGGTTGACCATACCACAGGAAAAGAATGTCCCAAAAATGAAGCACATCTAGGGTTGTACATGAACTAAGTTAGCTCAGTTAGCTCGCTCGACTCGATTCAACTTGGTTCGAAACTAAATTCGAACCGAGTTGAGCTGATTTTTTTAGCTCGAAAAAATTTTGAACCGAGTTTGAGCTTACCTGAGCTCGACTCGACTTAGATCGAACCCAACTTGAATTAAACTAGTTCGGTAACTCAGTTACTTCGATATTGATGTTGCTCACCAAGTGTTTGATGAAATGACTTTACAAAGTGTCTGCTGGTGGCAAGGAAGGTATGTTTCATCAAATAAATGCTCTTTTTTAATTTCTTGATTTTGATGCTACCTACAAGGTGTTTGATGAAATACCTGTAAAACCATTGCTAGTGTTTTACATACAGTGAGTATTTGAAGGTGCAGTTTATGTGTTTGCGAAAATGTTGCACAGGCTAACTCATCTTGATCTTGGCTCAAATTCAGCTCGAACTGGCCCTGGTTATTGATCGAACCGAGCTGAGCGAAGTTTGAGTTGAGGTCAACTAGTGGCTAAGCCGAGCCAAGCTATGCCAAGCTCGACTCGGCTCGACTTGTGTGCACCTCACATCCAAATCTTAAGTTGGCCACACTATAGGAAAAAAAAAAAACTTTTAGAGCCACCAGATTGTTTATTTGTCCTCGGACCTATTGATAAGGTCACAAATACCTGGATGAAGTGACCACACAAATATGAGACCTATTGATAAGGTCACAAATAACTGGATGAAGTGACCACACAAATATGAGTTTGATTCTAAACTTTTGAATCACCATTATTTCCTGTGGTGTGGTCCACTCGAGGTTTACCTATACTTCACTTTTTTGGGATCATACCCTAAGATGAGCTGTCAAAACATATGAACCGCATGGATTTAAGGTACATACATCACAGTGGGCCATATAGTTAGCGGGAGATCCACCGAATACCGCGCCTGAGCTACACAAGCCATGTTTGATGTTAGACGTGGCCTGCCCAATCAAATCCTTTTTATAGCACTCAATCCGATCTCTTGTAGGCGACTTTGCTGCGAACCAGAGCCAACTGTCTACATTGATGTGTTTTGCAGCTTAAAAGTTTAGGGCATGGTACCAAATATAAAACGGATACAAACCCCGAGTGGACAACACCACATGAAGCAGTGATCATTAAACCCACATCATTAAAAGCTTTCTAAGGTCCACCGTCATGTTTTCTGTTGATTAGGTCACAAAGGCTTACCAGGTTGATCAAAAACTTTTGTGGCCCACAAAAAGTTTTTAATGGTCAATGATCATTGTTGCCTATCATATGGTCCACTTAATATTTGCATTGCTTTATTTTTGAGACCATGCCCTAAAATAAGCTGCAAAACAGATGGACGGTGTGGATATACAATGCATACATTGAGGTGGGGCCATTGTCAACTTGGCGTTAGCTCTCCTTCAACCAGTACATTGATCCGGTAACTTAAAGTTTCTAATTTTAGTTCCAAAAATAACAATAGATAAGCGGCCTAGATGTTTACACCAAGTGGGACCAATCATTTGCTAATCAAGGCCATTTAATCCGCAGAGTCTCAATGGGCAACAGGCAATGCTCCAGTCCTGGATTTTAATATCACAAGGACACGGTCGAGCATTAGGTAGTAAAAGAAAAGTTCATATTGTCCGTTCAAGTTGTTTTTAGTCCATTCACTGTAAGGATGCAACATATCAACGGTTTGGATTGCAAAATCTTACCTGTCAAAATTCAGAACCCTTCTATGTTTTTGGTTCTCAAATTTGGATGCGCGGAACAAGTAACATGTGCCAAGGTTGTTTGCGTGCCAGAATTGATTAGTTTTGATTTACGTGGTGACCGCGGACCTTGGCGTTGAGATAGAGCGAGAGCCTCCGTTGTAGCTCCACCATTCCTATATTCAACCAACCGTCACTGGCTCGTTAGTTACTCAGGGGACTCACAGAGGTTGGGACTCTTCCTCCATATAAGTTCTTTTTTGTCTGGACCGCCAGACTTTAGATCGGGTGTATCTCACAATCCGGAATAAGTTATCGAGCGTAAAATATATAATTTTGGGGTAGAATGAGCTACTTTAGCCAGCCAACCCCACTATGTCGGGTTGCGCAAACCGGAATTGCGAAATACCCCTGGATCGACGGTCATTTAATTTTCCTGTTTTAATTTCGTTTTTACTATAAATAGTAAGTTTTAGCTTCATTATAACTCTTCATCCGTCGGGCTTTAAGAGTTGCGCCCAACATGAAAAGAGCTTAGAATAATTAGGAGAACGGTTTGTTGAAGCCAAATAGGATACATACTATTTTGGCTGAAAACCTTGCGCACTAGCAGACATCACGACTGTCTATAAATAGTAAGTTTACTATTTATAGTAAGTTGCGAATTCTATGAGTTTTTGTTGTAGTTCGTTTCTAATTTCTCTCTCATTGCTTGGTATCCTTATTTAAAGGGTTTTGAACTCATTTATTTCATCAATTAATCAATTTCAAATTTTATTAGAATTTATTTCTATTTTCTTGCTTTCTTTCCTTGTAGATTCGAGAAGTCTCCGTGAGGAGTCCAGAGAAGCTCCGTGAATTCGGAGTAGTTATCCTTGAAGAAGACGGTGATCGACCTCATCATGTTCATCCTGTGTTGTTTTTTGCTTAAAAGTTCAAAGACTTTTAAAAGTGCATCAAATATGTAGTCAAAATGAAAAAAGAAAATATATGTATTTAGGAAAAAGAGTGAATATATTACTACTATAACAGGGTCACTTGCCTGGCTGAGAATAATAAGGTGCTTCCAAGAGCAGCGTGTTGGTGAGTGAAGTACACAATGCCGATAATTACAATTATGATCAGCCCAGTGTATGAGCGTACGTAGGCGGATGGATTCCTAAGCTACTGTCTTCTTTTACACAAAGTGAAATTTTTTGTTTATACTCAAGATCAACAGTCTAAATGGATTGATGTTGAAAATCAATGGTTAGTATGAAGTGCCTAGATTGGATCAAAATTGGAGATGAATGGTTTGATTAGGTAAAATTAGTGATTAATAGTCTAATCAGACTAATATTTAGGATGAACAGATTTATTGGATTGACATGAAAGTCAAGTAGTCCAGCTCGAATGACATTAAAGATCAATGATTTAATTAGGGAGTGGGTATAAGTTTATAAAAGGGTAAATATCATCATTTCATGAATGGAAACATTTACTTTTAAATAAGCAGGGCGTATCCAAGGACTTGATACACTTACCACGTCCTTGGAATGGCATTAGCAACGGGCGCTTTTATCTTCTCCATTGTTGAAAGGAGAGATGGCATTCATGAACTATTTACTCGCCTCCAGTGCGCACATCACCTCTATCGTAAGACAGATGATGCCTAGCTCAACACTTCCTG
>JAJHSJ010000003.1:98561749-98755865 GCA_021015155.1 Magnolia officinalis
AAACAATAGTGATTGGATATTCACCATTAAAATCCTCCTAAGGCCCTCTGTACTGTTTATTTGATATCCAATCTGTTGATTAGGTCATACAGGCCCAGATGAAGGGAAAAGACAAAAATCAGCTTGATCCAAAGCTTTTATGGTCCCCTAAATGTTTTTAATGGTCGATGCTCATTCAACACTGTTTCCTGTAATGTGGTCCACTTGATATTGGGATATACCTTATTTTTGGTTTCATAACGTAAAATGATCCGTAAAAATAGATGGACAGCATGGATGAAACACATACATCACGGTGGGGCTCATAGAGCACCGACCACCAGCCATTGGCAGGTGTAGGGGGAGTTGCCAATCCGTTTCCCGACTACCCTCACCAGGATTTTGCTAGAGACGGACAGTCATGTCAGGGCCCTGTAGGGCCACGTAAATATTTTATTCATGTCGTCTATCTATTTTCACAGACTATTCTAGTGCATGAACCCAAAAATGATGTAGGTTGAAGGCTAAAGTGGACTAACCGCAGAAAACAATGGGAAGGAGGAATTGAACTTCTTCGTTGAAAACTTTCAAAGGCCCACAGATGCTTATTTGCCATACGGCCTACTCTTATGTCATATAGGTCCATTGACGGACATTACACCAAGCAGTCGGGATTGAAATCCTATCATTGAACACTTTTTGGGATCTATCGTTTTGGATCAAGCTTGTATTTATATTTTCGTTTCTTATGGACCTATGTGACATTGTGAATAGGTTGGATGCCAAGGGTTCGAGTACCCATAGGTGGTGAAATTCTACTAGCGTGAGTGTGTGGGGGTGTGTAAAAAAAAAAAAAAAAAGTTGGATGCCAAATAAGCGTCACGGTGGGCCTTAGTTCATTACCCGTTGCTTTCTTTGGTGAGGTCAACTTCAGCCTTCAATCTTCCTCCTTTTCGGGATCATGCATTAAAATGGTCTGTCAAAATAAATGAACGGCGTGGATAAAACATATACATGATGGTGGCCCCACACAACCCCTTTCAAGCCGTCCGTCTCTAGGTGGGGACCGTGGGGTAGTACCCGATCCGCGAGCGTAGCTAAATGGGAGCCGATTAGGTGAACCACGGCCTCACCCAAGATGGAGCGACCCCTTGCTGTGGAGCCTACTTTATGTACATATTCTAAATCCACACCGTCCATCATTTTTTACAGATACTTTTAGATTATGATTCCAAAAATGAAACAGATCCAAAACTCAGGTTGACCATATCATAGGAAACAGTGGTGACTGAACACTCTACCATTAAAAACTTCCTTGAGCCCACCATAATGTTTCCGTGATGTATATTTTCCATCCAACCTGTTGGTAAGGTCACATAAACTAGGATGAAGGGAAAGAAAATATCAACTTGGTCCAAAACTTACGTGGTCCATTAATAGTCTATCACAACTGTTTTCTATGTTATGGTCCACCTGAGCAATGGATCTCCTTCATTTTCGGAGTCACACCATAAACTAATCTGAAAAAACGTATGGACGGTGTGGATATAGAATACATACCTCAAGGCTGGGGTCCCACGGTAAGGGCCGCACCGTCTTGGGTGAGGCCGGGACGCACCTAATCCGCTCCCGTAGTTAAAAAATAAATACCCCTCCCGTCTGGTAGAAAATCACATCGTCGACTAGTATGTCCGTATTTTTTGTCTCCACGTAATTTCTGAACACGTGGCATACATTGATGCCATCTAAACCGTCAATTTTGTGTTTCCTGTAGTGAATGGACCATGGTCCAAAAAATCTCATCGTTTAGATGATCCTATCCTTTTAATTGTTGGCATAAATAAACACCCAAAGACAAAATCAGCTACAGATGTCATTAACTGCCGAAGAGGCCCATTTATTGGATGGTCAAGATAATCAAATCAAATCAAATTCCGATTAGGGATCAATGGACGGCTGAGTCCAACGGACTCCTAGTTCGGATCATCATACGGATGTACTACATGCGTGGCGTCTGAGAGAAGAAATAGAATCTACACAATCCAATGGAATTTTGGTGCATAAATCATTTCCCCAATGCCTTAGAGATGCATGTTCATCGATCCAGATGACCCAATCCATCTACACTCCTGTCATATAATGTAATGGCCCACCGATCATATCATTAGGTGGGCCATTGTCATTCACCGTATTAAAAGAAAAAAAAAAAAAAACCACATTCGATAAAATATCCAAGACACCAAGTATTTTTGTGCATGTTTCCCGTAACTTATACAAATCGATGGGGTGGCGTATGTTCTAATAGACAGAAAGATCAGCAATTGCTACGAGACGATGACATCAGATCTTAGGCAATTATATGAAGCTGGCCTACCATCCTTAAATTCAACAATGCCAAGAGTGTCTATTGGTCCCAACCCGGAATCTTTGCAGCACCTCTTTTAGGCAGCGGCCAAAACACGCAAGTTCTTTAGGGCCCACTATTTTGTATATGTGGAATTTACTCCGTACATCAGATGTGCTCCTCGATTATAGGCCCAGGAACCGTAAATCATTCTGATCCACAGCTCGGGTGGGGCACACAACAGGGAATGATGAAGATGGGACACCAATTATAGGTCTGTATGTGAGGCCGCTATGGTGTGTATCTTTCATCCAATCCATTGATCAAGTGTTACTCAGGAGGACAAAGGAAACATGGAAAAATCATCCTCATCTAAGCTCAGGCGACCACAATGCATGAAATTAGAGGTTCTAGTCACAATTTTACATTGATACTAATTAGTGTTGCTCATCTGAATTTTTATCAGACTGATCTTTTCGTTTATATGGCGATGATACAGGTTTATAACCTAACGGACGGAGTGGATTTGACATCTCCAGCATGGCAGGCCTCAAAGAGCAGGTGCTGTATGCTATTCGGATCCCCTACCTGGTCATCATGTCCCCATATGAGGAGGGAGGCAGATAACACCTTAGTTGGTGAGGCTCTGATCGCAGCGCTCCCCTCAATGTGTGTGTTGTATGTCGAGAGGTCCATCCATTTTACTGGCTCATTTTAAGATGCAGATTACCTTCTAAAGGCTTTAAGCAAGAAGTTTCTGTGCAAGGGTGTTGGGTGGGGCTCATTATAATGCATGTGAGAAATCCATTCTATCCATTTTTCAACCTCATTTTAGGACGTGCCATTAGAAATGGGGTGGATACAAAACTCAAGTGGGCCATATAAGAGAGAAATTCTGGGAAAGTTCCTAATATTGATACCTTTTTGAGGTCATGTTTATAAGTTATCCAAATCCTTTTTTGAGCTCCACCTTAATGTTTATATGTTATCCAAACCTTCATTCCTAATGAGATGATGTGAGATGATGTGAAAACAACATAATAGTGGCCTGATACAAAACTTTTATAGCCATTAGAATGCTTCAAGGGTGCTCACTGAATGCCCACTGTTTACACTGGTGTGGCAAACTTGAGAATTGGATACACCTCATTTTGGCCGCACGTCCAAAAATGATCTCACAAAATGCATGGATGGGGTGGATTTCTCATGTCCGTTGCATTGCAGTGGGGCTCACTCAGCATCCTTGGGCAGGAACTTCCCTTGGTCTCATAAATGAGGCAGATCTAAATCTTAGATGGACCACACCACAGAAACAATGGTAATTGATCTCCCACCGTTGAAAACTTCCAATAGCCCATCAAACCTGTTGATGAGGTCACATAGAACTAAATGAAGGGAAAACTAAACTAAAAGTTTGATCCAAAACACTTTTGTGGGAATTCAATCCATATCCCGTGGTCCACCTGGCATTTTCATCTGCCTCAGTTTTAGGACCATGCCTTAAAATAATCTTGAAAACGAATAGACGGCGTGGATATACAACACATACATCGAGGTGGGCCAACGGTCGGGGCCTCACCTAATCGCGCCCATAAACAAGTAGCCCACACCGAAAACTGACAGCAGAAAGGCAGTGGCATGTCAGTAAATACACAAGAAACAGCAGACAAGGAATCTCCATCGCTTTTACGATAAATAGTGTTAAACGTTCTTAACACCTGGCATGTGGCAGGTGGAAATTTGGATCCAGGCGTCCAAGTAGTCGGTCCAGCTCGCAATGGCCAAAATAGACCCAACTGACGATCTTAGCCATCAGTATTCCTTTTCATGCTCTCTTCAGTTCCATCAGTAATTCCTTTGTCAATTTTCTTGATCCAACTCAAACGGCTGCGGTCATTGTGGAAAGGGCAGTCGTTAGGTCATCAAGTGATTTTAAACTGTCGGCCCATCCATTAACAGGACCCAATGGACGGTCTGGATCCAACAGGCAGCGAGTCGAAGCCAAAACCTCCACAGGTTTTATATACTTCAATGAACTAATATATTAGTTCTGTAGGATTCGCTGCCTTTAAAAACAGCGTTTCTGCATGTGATGCCTGAGATCTCTGTTTCCTTGCAAGCGGGAAAGCTCTCTCTCTCTCTCTCTCATAAATACATAAATACATAGATCGCTTTAAAGGAAGCAAAAAAACAACGGTTTCTCAATGTCTAACCGTCTCATCCAGAGAAAGATGGGCGACTCATCGCCTCGCTTCTTCTCCTTCTCCAAAAATCTCCTCTTCTTCTCCAGAATCCGACGCCTGCTTCGATTCAAGACTGCCCGAAAGAGTTGCGTCGTATTGGATCGATTTGAGAAGGCGAAAACAGAGGAAGAAATGGAAGAAAGGAAGGAAGAAGGGACGGATGGAGGAATCGAAGACGGGTGTATTGTATTGCAGAGATCGGTGAAGCTGCTTCATTTTGGAGATTTGAAAGATAAAGATGCCGCAGCGAGAGAGATTAAGAGATTGGCGAAAGAGAATTTGAGAACGAGGAAATCGCTCGCGGCGCTCGGTGTCATACCAACGCTTGTATCGATGCTCGATTCGGAGGTTTCCGAGCAACGGAGATTGGCAGTTCAGGTGTTGATCGAGCTCGCTAACGGGACTTACACGTAAGTTCGATCGGCCGTTGATTCTCGATTTCTTTGTTGATTGTTTTGATTTTGGTTTGGTTTGGTTTGGGATGCTAAGATGCGCATGTCCTTGCTCGCGCTTCCAAAGGAGAAGCACGGAGACGAGCTCAAGCGGGTGCACACGGTTCGGATCCGGTTCCAAAAGGGATGAGAACTAAAGGTAGCCCCCTTCACATTAACGGTCCAGATCGACAGCTGGCAGGACCAACTCATCTACATCCGTGGCCATTCGGTTCCAGTTTCAAAACCGAAACCGAACCGTGTGCACCCCCTGTGCGTAGTACGCACCATGCTTCTGTTAAGAAGAAAGACTGAGAGTCTGATAGTCTTCTGTTGTGGCGGCCGGAGTCTGACGCACACCGTCGGATGTTGGGGTATATCGCGGCCTTTTTCTCGTGAGGGGTTGATTTTGGCCGGATTTTATGAACTTATCAAGGGTCAAAACAGTTTCCGGGCTGGGGACTGTCCAAATGACGAAAATAACCTTGCAGGATTAGAATTTGGGAGAAAACGTCTTCCTACAGTTGCTGCAGGAAGCCCGTTCAACAAAAACTCTGTATGGCCCACCTCGATGTATGTGTGACACCATCCAGGCCGTCCATCATTTGATCCGGCTCATGTTATCGCATAATCCAGAAAATCAGGCCACTCTCTAACTCAAGTGGGCCACGCCATAGGCACACCCACCATTGAAACATTCTTGGGGCCCACTTTGATGTTTATATTCAATCCAAACCGTTCATGAGGTGGGATGAAGGGAAAAAATTAAATATCAAATTCATCCATAACTTCAGTGGCTCGCAGGGAGGTTTCAATGGTAGGCGTCCCACCCCCACATTTCTCTATGGTGTGGTCCACTTCAGTTTTGGATCGGCCTTAATTTTGGGCTCACGCTGTAATATGATCTGGTGCAAAAAATGGACCGATTGATGTTACATATACATTCCAGTGGGGTCCACGCGTCCCAAATTTCTGATCTGGTTATGCACGAACACACCTGCGGTTAAGGTAGCAAATGGGTTAGGCTTGCCTGGTCTGGCAGGTCATGACTTGGACTGGCTGGACCTGGGCCATGGATTGCCGCACTGGTTTGAGTCCGATGCGCCTCGCCCAACCCGACTAGTAGTGAGGTCGAGTCCAATCCGGTTTGATCAGCCCATTAAGATTAGTTAATCCTCGACTGGAAGAATCGCGGAGTTGGAAAACCATGACCTGGACTCTGGTCCTTGTTATGAGATGGGCCTGGGCACTCTTCAGCACCGGTTCGGTCAGACCCATTTGCCACCATAGGTGCGATACATACTTCAAACTACTTATAGTTATGGGGAAGGGATTAAATACAAAGTACGCGGGGTGTGTATTAGCTCGGCGACAATTTTGGAAGACATGGTATAAAATGTAAAGGGATGTTAGGGGAAGATAATCTCTGACCAGCCACAATTCTGTTGGACGATGCCCGGCCTGATCAATTATAATTCATCGGATGGGCCCCATCATGGATGGGCCAACAGGCGGTGACTTGCAATCGGACTAATGACGCAATTTTGGCCATTTTGTTTTGACAATCCAGTCGCAGAGAAAGCCAATTGGATACTTAGGACCATCCAATCAACAACATTTTTCAGTGGCCCCACTAAACGAACCACTCCTGATCGCTGAAGGTATAGATTATGCAGATTACAATTTTGAAAGTCCAACTTAACAACCCTCCAAATTTAGAGAAAAAACTGCCAAATGACTTAAACCAAACTATGTATAGTCAAAAGGAAGTGCCTACTTTCTATTTAGTTTATGTCATTCTAAAGGACAGATCCACTATAGGATTTTTATACTAAAAGGATTCAAAGAACATGACCCTTCAATGCTCAAAACCATTGACCTTTTGCTTGCAAACAAAAACACTTCAATGCAAGTTTTCAACAACGTTGAAACAGAACAACATCCACATCAGCTTTCAATCGTTTTGCAATTGTTTTTCTCTGATCCTTGTCTGATCTCAGCTTTTCTTTTCATTTTTTTTTTCAGGAACAAGGCTCTCATGGTAGAGGCAGGAATCCTTGCAAAATTGCCGCAGCTCATTAGCACGCCAGACCCATCTAGCAAACAAGAGCTGGCGATCCTCCTCCTCTCTTTGTCCTCTCTTGCAAGTAGCCAATTCCCATTTCCATCTTTGGAATTCCTTCCATTCCTCGTCGAGGTCCTTGATTCAGATGTCAACGATGAAACGAGGGAAGCGTGCCTGGCTACTGTTTACAACTTCTCAACTATACTTGACCATGCGGGAGCTCTAGTATCGAGTGGTGCGGTCGGCACTCTCCTCAGATTTGTGTCGGAGAAAGAGTCTTCAGAGAGAGCTCTGATGACTCTGGGGAACTTGGTGGTGACCATGGCAGGAAAGAAGGCCATGGAAAATGATGCAATGGTCCCAAAAGTCTTGATTGAGACAATGACATGGGAAGAGAAGCCGCGATGCCAAGAACTGGCCGCGTACATGCTCATGATTCTGTCACACAGGAGTCGGGCCCAGAGAGAAAAGATGGCGCAATTGGGAGTGGTTCCAGTCCTTCTTGAAGTGGCCTTGTTAGGGAGCCCCTTGGCTCAGAAGAGGGCAGTCAAGATATTGCAATTGTTCAAAGACGAGCGGCAGATGAAAGTAGGGGCCCACTCCGGGCCACAAACAGGCAGGCTCATGATCAGTTCGCCTGTAAATGAGAAGGACGCGATTGAAGGAAAGATAGCCATTAAAAAGATGGTCAAACAAAGCCTAGATAAAAATATGGAATTGATTATGAAGAGAGCTAATGCTCCCAGCGATTGCTCTAAGCTCAAGGGTCTAGTTGTGAGCTCGAGCTCTAAGAGCTTGCCTTACTAAGGTCCCTATCAATGCAATTTCTCTCGATTTGTTGAAATTTCCATTGAAATTGTACCTTCTGATCAATGGCACATGGAGATTGTAAATTCTTGGAAAATAAAATATGAGGCAATGAAATAAATAACATGCTCTCTTGCAAAAGATCACAGGCTGCCAGATGTTTTTTTTTTTTTTTTTTACTTTTTGCCTAGCACCATTAATACCAATCGGGTGAACATGAACTCGTGCGGATGGCGATTTATAGCCTTGGAATTTAGATGACAAAGACGTGCCACCTAATAATGAGTTCATTTCATTTTATTCCATTGTAATTATGTATTAGAGATCTTTTTAAAAAAAGATCTCTATAATACATAATTACAAGGGAATAAAATGGGATGAATTCATTTTTAAGCGGTACCCAGACATGCAGTACAAGTAGGTGCTCGAGCTGGTTATATAGCATTATTGGACCGGTAACCCACCTTCAATGTACTCGTGGCCCACATGATGAGCCGACCAGCTTGGATTCTTTTTACTGGTCCACGACATGTTTGTTAGTGGTGGAGGACCCGTGACAGAGCATTACAGGTTTGGATGTGTGCTTTTCAGGTGATTGCACAGCTATCTACGGTATTCGAGGGAGGCTCCGATGGGAATCAATCACAAAATCCAGACCATCTGATAAGAAAAAGGGAGAACCAGATACACATGTGACGTAGGGATGGGTGTGATGAGGTTGATTACCGTGTTTCTAATGGGATAATTGTCACGCCCTAAAATTTGGATATCCGAATAGGGTGTCCAAGACCCGAATTTCAGACCGATGACCTATAAAGAAAAATAAATAAATAAATAAAGTATGATAAATAAATATGCATTTCATTTCCTCCCACCATAGTCTACAAATTTTAAAATCCAAACCACATGCTAAAATAATTAATTACATAATCTGTTACTACATCGATGCATAATTATTTAACTTAACTTGAAGTAAGAAAATCAAGTCAAAGCTTTACTACGTTCATAATTTTAAAATTAAATTAAATTGATCCTATGTAGAATGACATATCACGTGGATCCAACCATATTCAATGCTCCACTACTAATAGTAGAATCTTGCATCTTCAAAATATTCATAATCTGAAATGGTTAAAATATAGTTGAAAGCTTCACAAATATTACTAAATTTAACCTCGACATATTAATCAAAATAAGATGAACATTGTATTTAAAATCATAATTAATAATTTGTCATTCATGAATATGAAATGAATAAATTGTTTTAACATAGCTTTCCTAAAATACTAAGATTTGGAGTGGACAAAACAATCATGTGTGCTGATCCTTGTAGGGGATGACTCACGGCAGAGCACCGTGTTGATCCTTTCAGGGTATGACCATCGACAAAGCACCGATATAACCTTTTAGGGACAAAAGCTCAGGACAATGCACCCATGTATACTAATCCTTTTAGAGAAACATCCAGGGTAGAGCACCCGTGCCGATCCTTTTTGGGAATGACCCTGGGCAAAGCACCCATATTATGTCGATCCTTTCGAAAATGACCCTGGGCAGAGCACTCGTAAGAATCATTAAATCTTTACATTAAATTGAAATAGTTTACATAAAATGCATCTAACTCAAACTTACTAGAAAATATGACAGATATAATGTTCATGTTCACACAATTAATATTCATTATCACCACTAGATAATATTAAATGAAAATAAAATATATTTGCATCGGTTCAGTCAAATCAAGAATATCTCAATGTCTAGCTCATATAAAGCATTTATTTATGAATTTTTCAATAGGGAATGATCACCTACCTGTTGTGATGATAAAACACTCCGATATAAATATGAATTTTCATAGAATTATTCTCTGCATAATAAAGTTTGCTACAAATCTGATTCGATGTAACAATCACGAACAAAATTGAATTTATATGCTAGAATTGGTCCGATCGGATAAGATTTACCTATGGTTCCAATACAATTCTCACAATTAGGGTTTTTATCTGTACAACAACTTCTGGAAATAAATGAATGATTACAAAATGATTGACTCAGTGAGTCGGCTTATATTACAACTATACATTACTTTCAGATTAATTATCTGGAAAACTACCTATGGTTCCAATACAATTATCACAATTAGGGTTTTATCTGTACAACAACTTCTGGAAATAAATGAATAATTACAAGATGATTGACTCAGTGAGTCAACTTATATTACAAGTATACATTGCTTTCAGATTAATTATCTGGGAAACAACTTACCTGTTACAGGATGTAAATATACATACTAAGACCCTGGATATTGATTAATAATCAAATCGATTTTTAATGGGCCTCGTGGAAAGATTTACTTACCGTAATGCTGATTTACATAAATCAACGGTGGTGGTGTAGATGAAGAAGACAATCATGTCAAAATCTGGATTGCTGCATTTACGACACTGACAGTTGTGGATGGTTCTTACGAGCCATACAAAGCTTGTGGGCTCCACAGATTGAAGCTTTGTATTGATTTTGTTGGTTGATTCTAAAGTTGGAAGGTGCAGCTGCTAGTTGCATGAAATTGAGAAGTAGGAAGAAGAAGATCTTTAGAGATCCCAATGGTAGGCCTTTCAACGGCGTGAATCAGTGAGTGAGCAGGCTGGAATCACTGAGAAGAATCTCCACGGTCATAAGAGAGGAGATTTGTATATGAAGGAGTCCGAGAGAGGAAGGAATGTGTTCGAGCATGACTTCATGCACAAGGTAGATTTCTGCTTTCGATTGTTGTAACTGTGAGGAGTAGGTAGGGATGTAGGGTCCACCATAATGGCTGAGAGAAATCAAGCCATTAATCAGGTTTCACAAGTCTTAGTGTAAAAAAAATTTAGTTTAAATCAAGCTTCAAGGTGAGCCACGTAAAATGTTTTTAGGTAAAAAATCTCAAGGGCTAAGGTTAATCGAGGGTCCGGGTTCATTGGACGGTTTAGATTGAGGAGTGGGTCCCACCATGATGATGGCATGCATGGTGGATGGGTTCACGTCCGCAACTATACCACGAAGAAGAAGGGAAAGAGAGAGAGAGTCAGGGAGAGAAGGGATGGTTCATGGGGTGACGTGCGTCAGCACATCACTTTTGTTTTTTTATTTTTTTAAGAGAGTAGGCTCCACAGGAATGATGTGAGAAATCCACACCGTTCATCAGTTTTGCCCGTCAAGGTTAGGGCATGTGCCCAAAAATGAGGGTCATCCAAAGGTCATGTGGGACACACCATAGGTAACAGTGGAACCCACCATTTTTTTTAAAAAACGGAGTGTTACATTCTACACACCTTAACAAATTTCGTCCTCGAAATTTATATACTTAAAAGAGGTTGGGATACTTTTCTCGAATTTCTTGTTCTCGCTCCCATGATGCTTCTTCCTCACTGTGATGACTTCATTGTACCTTCACAAGTGGTATAACCTTCGTCCGAAGTACTTGTTTTTTACGATCGAGAATGCGCACAGGTTATTCTTCGTATGTGACATTTTCTTGAATCTCTAGTGGCTCCCATTCGATGACATGAGAAGCTTCCGGCTTGTACTTTCGAAGCGTGGAGACATAAAATACATTGTGGATACTGGATAGCTGAGGCGATAGGGCTATCTTGTATGCTACAATTCTTACTCTTTGTAGGATCTCAAAGGGTCCGATAAAACATGGCGCGAGCTTCCCTTTCTTTTCAAAACGCATAACTCCTTTCGTTGGGGAAACTTTTATGAACACATGATCTCCCACACAAAACTTTAAGTCTCTACATCGATTATCTGCATAGCTCTTTTGGCAACTCTGGGCGGCGCATACGTTCCCAAATAATGTCAATCTTCTTGGAGGTATCTTGAATAAGTTTTGGTCCCAACAATGTCTTTTCTCCTCCTTTGGTTCAACAGCTTGATGATCTGCAGGGTCTTCCGTACAAGGCTTCAAATGGTGTCATACCAATGCTGGCTTGGTAGCTATTATTATAGGCGAATTCCACCAGCGGCAGATGATCGTCTTAATTGCCATTGAAGTCGAGAATGCAACTGCGTAACATATCTTCTAAAATCTGGTTCGTCCTTTCTGTTTGTCAATCAGTCTTCAGGTAAAATGTTGTGTTGTAATCGAGAGTAGTTCCCAAAGCTTCCTGTAGACTTGCCCAAAACTGTGATTTAAACCTGGGATCTCGGTCGGAGACAATGGATACTAGAGTACCGTGAAGTTGGACGATCTCTTTAATTCAAATTTTACTCAACTCCACTGCAGATGAAGAAATCTTTATCAGGATGAAGTGTGCGGATTTGGTTAACCTATCCACGATCATCCATACAGTGTCATGGTGTCGACTTGTCTTCTGAAATTCAACTACAAAATCCATGGATATATGCTCTCATTTCCACTTGGGGATCGTTAATGACTGTAAGAGTCCTAGTGGTCTTCGATGATCCGTCTTCACTTGTTGACATGTTGCACATTTAGATACGTACTCGGCGATTTCCCGCTTCATGTTGTTCCACCAGTATTGGCGCTTAACATCATGGTACATTTTGGTCTCCCTTGGATGGATAGTGAATCTTGATCTATGAGCCTTGTCCAAAATCTCTTGCTTCAAATCAGGTTCGTTTGGAACCATAGCCTGCCACGAAACCTAATCCCTTTATTAGTGTCGATTCGTCATTCTGCATTCTCCTTTCATATTCCTTCTACTCTTTTTTCTTGTAGCCAAACGTCTTCTTTCTGAGCTTCTAAAGTACGTCGAGCCTAAGAGAAATTTTTATCATGATCTAATCTCAATTATAAAGATTAAAAATCTAAATTTAGTATTCAACTTAAGAAAATAAAAATAAAAATTACACACCAAGACAGGCTATGCTACTAGGTTACTTAGATGCACCTGAGGTTCCTAAAACTGAAGTTGTATATCGAAATCCTTGATGACATTTAGCATCTCCCACTCTTTGATTATTAGGCTGACCACAAGTCTTTGTGTCTTTCTATTTAGGGATCGGCCACAACGTTTGCTTTTCTTGTGTAATATGAAATATCGAAATGATAGTCCTTCAAAAAATTTCATCCATCTTCTCTGATGCATATTCAATTCATTCTGATTAAAGAGATACTTTAAGCTCTTATGGTCTGAATATAAGTCGAATTGCTACCCATATAAGTAGTGCCTCCAAATTTTCAAAGCAAAAACCACTGCTGCTAACTCCAGATCATGCGTCGGGTAATTTCACTTGTGAGACTTTAGTTGTCGTGATGCGAATGCGATAACTTTGCCTGCTTGCATAAGAACACATCCTAATCCCTGATAGGATGCATCGGTATAAACGATAAATCTTTCTCCTTTAGTCGGTAATGCCAGAACTGGACTTGATGCCAACTGCTTCTTCAATTCGGTAAATGTCTGCTCACAATCTTGATCCCGCTTAAAGTTCGTATTCTTTTTAGTTAAATTAGTTAGGGGTCTTGATATATTAGAGAATCTTTCTATAAATCTTTGATAGTAACCATAAGGTCGAGAAAACTTCGTACTTCTGACACATTCGAGGGCTGCTCTCATTCTAATATTGCTTCAATTTTAGCTGAATACACAATATCCCTTTCTCTGATACCACATTGTAACGCCCCGTGTTTTCAGGACCCGAGTATATGACTCGTTTCCCAAAAACCCGAGTGTTAACCTTAAAAGGATGGTCAAATTCGAGTATATTTTTTTTCTTTATCAGAGTAAGCAGATGAGCGTAGAATAGACAAGTAAGCATAAAGGAAAATTTGCATTATCATTTAAATACACAAGAAGTTGCCCATAATGACTTATACAAACCAATGTCCCCATTCTTACAATTCAAAATGAAATAACATTACATGTGAAACAAGGTATATTGCAACAATCTTGAGCTATGAAATCTGGTAGCAGCCCTTAGCAAATGCAATTATGCACCCCTATCAACCATAGCCTGCTCCTCACCAATATGAATGTGAACATCACCTGGGTCACCTGTACTACCTGTACGGTTGTATATTTGATGGATGAGTGGTCAACTCAGTGTGAATTTTTCTTAAGATTACACACTACCGCATTAAGTAAGCATTGTTATAAAACAACAAAGCAATCAAAACAATACATGATGCAGTCTTTTTAAATACATGGATGCATGAATGCACATCGGCTTGGGGATGCACATCCAGCCGGACTGGGGCTCGTCGCCCATGCAAATCATCGACCTGGGAAAATCATCCAGTCGGACAGGGGTCGATAATAGGTGGTCTGGGAGCTAGCGAAACGATACCCCAAAAATCCTAAGGGCACGTGCTATAGCATCCAAATTAGCCACCCGTCATCGCCAACATGCTATGGATGCATGATTAACCAAACCGTTATTAGTCCAGTTACAATCAGCCAATTTAGGTAAGATCAAGGTCACTACGGGGAATTCAGAGCCCAGCGTAGGCCGACAGCTCGGGCATAGTGTCTCATACCACCATCCCCGGCTCATGAGGCTACCACCTTAGGATGTTTAATGGAAAAACCGTCGACTAGTGGTCAATCACATTACAACATATGGGGCTTACCATCGTATGGTTGCACAGTATAAAACATCGAGCCCATATAAGGAAAATATCAAAATAAAACCACATAAGGCGAGTATCAAAACCATGCGATAAAAGACCATCCTTGAAAACCGTTGGACACAATAACCCTAGATGGTAGGCCCACATCAATGGTTAATTTAAATCATCATTCAATAACCTCTAAGTCGAAGGTCCATTACTATTACAACCAGTCGGATTACATCCCAAGTATGGGTGTATACATATAGGTGGGGGTTTCCCACTGGTGTACCAGTTTAAGTTCCATAAACAATCCACAAATAACCCCCAAGCATGGATAAATATGCAGGGTAAACATTAAGCATGTAATATAACAATTTAATTCCAACAATTAACACATGTGACTATGAAGTGGAGATATCAATTGCAAGTTAAAATAAAAATTATAACTTAAGCTAATGGGAAAATGGAAAGCTCAAGGGGAAGAATCATCACCTTGTTCGTCGGCTTGCCTTCTAAAGTTATTAGGAAGTGTGCACACCCTTAGACTCAATCCTATCATAAGTTATGAAATTGTACTATTAGATCCAGACTTAGCTCATTATTTATGTTCGAAGTATTGACCTAAGGTTTAAACCGCTTAGGGTTTTGATGTAGAATTAGGGTTCTTCTCCTAAGGTTTAGCCTTGAACTTAGATTCTAGGATTTGAACTCTACTTGGTGTATTAGTTAAAATTAAATCTTAATAATTACAAGAATACTCTTAGCACTAGTGTTATAATTTATTTTAACTAATATATTAATAATGATAGCTCATAAGTCCATATTTAAATACACCGACATTAAATTCTACACCTAAGTCCAAACCCAACGCACCATCTATGTTTTGATTATTGACTTAGGGTCTAGATTACCTAGGCTTTAGGGTTTTATCTTAAAGTTCAAGTGATGCTTAAATTCTAAGATTCGAATCCCAAATTATTAATAATAATATTACCATTATCATTATTATTGTACAATGGGTCCAACAATATCCATAATAGGAATATTAACCCATCCATATTTATAATGACGATTCACGAGTTCGTATTTAAACATACCGACATTATCTAATGCTCTTATAGTGACTTATAATAAGTAATAGTAATAAGATTTTTACTAACCATAATATAATGATGACTAACACCCAATAATCATATTAACAAAATTACACTAACACGGGGCGTTCTTTATAATGATCATAACTATCAATAATAATCTTTAGGATTGAAGACTAAAGCACTTATGTTTCACAATTGTAATATGCTTGTGATAACTAATATGAGTATAGGTGACTTAATGATGGTTAATCATGCTTAATATTAATGCTCCTATTAATGGTAATTATGGTAACTTGGGGAAACTATGATTGAAATAAACCCAATGTGGGCTCACCTTAAGATACAGTCTATTGAGCGTGACCCGAACTCAACCGGACTCGGTCCCAATCGAGCTGACTCAGCCGCCAAATTTATTCTCTCTCCCATCTTCTTTTCCTTCCTTCTCTTCTTCCTTTCACTTTCTTCTTCTGTTGCAACCAGCCAGCCCCGACCCGAATCGCACTGCTGGACTCAGGGAGTTCAGCCGAGTCGACTCAGCGGTGGCTCCCTCTCTTCCTCTACCTGTATCTTCTTCCTCTCTCCTCCTACTTCTCTTTTATTTATTTATTTTTTCTCTTTACGGCTAGGCCATCAAGGAGGTTGGATCGGATCCAACACAACCCCACTCTTCCCGACTCAGTCCTGGTCGAACCGAGTCGACTTAGTGCGACAGGAAACCCGCAGCGAGACAGCAACCGCTCCTTCCCTCTCTCTGATTTTCTCTTCTCTCTTTCTCTCCATCTCCTTCTTCTATCTGTTTAGGGAGGTCAGACGCTCACAGACACATCAGGCCCACCTCGTGGTTCGGCTAGACTCGGCACCAGTGCAGCGGTCATCTTGCACTCTTCTTGACTCGGTGCAACACTAAGCCACGCACCCACCTGTTGAGTCTGATGCCCTTCTTTTATCAACTTCTCTTTCCCTATAAACACCATGATTCCATGGGCCACGCCTTGATGGTTTTGGATTCGAAATCCGTCACCTCACCACCACCAGCAACGGTGCAAGTTCGGCGGGGAAGACAACCCGGCTTGAATGGCGATTTCTTGACAGTAACCTGTTTCTTCAAAACGACGCTACTGGGGGGTTTTAATCTTCTTCACAATACTTGTAGGAGCTGAAAAATGAAGCTCTATCAGTATTTTCCCAATGGGTTCGAGCTTGGAAGCTCTCGGCCCAACTCTCTCGGGTGGCTGCACTAACGAGAAGGGAGGACGCTGTAGCTGAATCCCCTCTCTTCTACACCTTCCCCTAATCCGTCCAGGCCGTTGGATGAAGAATAAATGGTTAGGATTGAGCTGGCTTACATCAGTTTCCAAATACGGTTGGCAAAACCAAACCGTTTGCGGTTTTCCTTTTTACTGTGGGCAGAAAACCTTGGGGCGGTTTGAAACGAGCAGTTAGGATAGTCCTAAATGAATGGCCGAGATTAAGAGTCTCCACTTCACGCGAATTGCCTACATGGCAACAGATAGTTTCCATTTTCAGAATTTTTTTTGTGTGTTTTTGGGCTGTTTTACGCCTGTTCTCGTGTGTTCATATGTGCATGAAATTCAGTTTTAACAGTTAGGTTTTGGTCGAGCCTGCCCCCTAAATCAGATAGACGGTTTGAATCATTAAGATGATGACCTATGGTGGGCCACACTTGCATCAAACGGACGCCCGTCCGTCGGCTATGAATCTGAGAGAGAGACGTCTCTCCCTTTCTAAGCCAAACACGGGTCAGAGGCCCTCTGACCGAGCGTCCCCCACTCGGTGCACTGCGAGTGCACGTCCTGGTGTGCACACACCCATCAAGTGGGGTCAACTGGGATGTTTTTGAGAAATCCACTCCATCCATGATTCTCTGTGGGCCTATTTGGCAGATCCAAACATGATGGATGGTCAAATGAGCTTCTAAAAATAAGATGACTTGATGGTTAGAACTTTATCCTTGTATGTAGGTGAATGTATGGTCAGTTTAGTAAATGGATGGACATAATGTGGATTTTTAGAGTGATTAGGGGTAGGGCTTATATAACGTTAGATTCGAGTGACTTTCTTATACATGAAGGTTTGTCAGATTCTGATTCTAATGATGGGCTAAGCATATTCATATGGCGTGAATAAGATGGACGGATCAGAACCTTAATCTGATAAGTGTACGAACGGATGTAGAGGTCAAGTAGCTGATTTACTATGATCTAAGAGCTGAAATTCGAGGTGTGCGGTTAATTTGTGATAATTAGGCATGATATAAAATTTCACATGAAACGGACCGTGGGAATCATGTGATCTAGTGTTCACGGGTCTAGGTTAGTGGCAATTTCATAATTACTGTCGATTTATAAGTTTTGGGAAATCTAATGGCTCCACACGGTTATAGACATGTTTCTAGGCAATTCTTATAAAAGAACGTATATCTAAATCATTATGGATAGAGAATTTTTCATCACGTCATCTAAGGGAAAGTACTTATGTTAAATCACGTGATGGATGGGCTTGTCTTGAAATTCAACAGTCAGATGGCTTGATTTATGAATGAAGATCATTTCCAACGGTTAACTTAGTGTTGGGGCAAGGACGTAAGGTTAGGTTAGCTAGATTGGTACTATACACGTGTACAAAATAGGTTAAATTTACGGTAACACTCGAAGACTTCCAATATTCAATATGGAAAAGTTCGGGGTGTTACATACATGCCCCAAGAATTTTACTTCATGCTTCCTGAAGTCACATTTTGACAACTTGACATACAATTGATTTTTCTTTAATGTTTGTAGAGCGGTCCTAAGATGTTCTTCATGCTCCTCATGAGTCTTGGAGTATATAAGGATGTCATCGATGAACACAATGACGAATCGATCCAAATAAGGTTTGAATACCCGTTTCAAAAGATCCATAAATACCGCTGGAGCATTTGTCAATCCAAATGACATTACTAAGAACTCATAATGCCCGTAACGAGTTCTAAAAGCCGTCTTGTGCACATCTTCGTCCTTTATTCTCAACTTGTGGTAACCTAACCTCAAATCTATTTTAGAAAAGAACATTGCTCCCTTAAGCTGGTCAAATAAATTATCAATCATAGGAAGAAGATATTTGTTCTTAATTATTACTTTATTCAACTGACGATAATTGATACATAATCTCATAGTTCCATCCCTCTTCCTTACAAATAAGACCGGTGCTCTTCATGGCGATGTGCTAACTCTAATGAAATCCTAATCTAACAACTGTTGGATCTGATCGTTTAATTCTTTTAATTTTACCGGAGTCATGCGGTAAGGTGCTCTAGAGATGAGTGCAGTTTCGGGTATTAGATCGATACCGAAATCCACATCTCTCTTTGGAGGTAACCTTGGAATGTCTTGAAAAACTTCTAAAACTCCCTAACCATGGGTATTTGTTCAATTCCCTCTTCTGATTGCTCGACTTCCACAATAGCTGACAAACCAATCGGCGCTTTCCTTCTTCGTGTTCGACAAAATTTCAGTGAAGATCATCCTTCTATGTTCAGCGTAATTGTCTTCCTGAAACAATCTATCTTGACATGGTACTTGGACAACTAATCTATTACTAAGATGACATCATATTCCCTCATAAGCATAATTATGAGATTTACTGGTAGTATTTCATTTTTAATCATGATGGGGTATTCTTCGTATATTTGTTCTAAATCTATGGACTTACCGAGAGGGGTTGCTACGATAATTTTCTTATCTAATCATGCAGGTGATATACCAAGTGAGCATATGAAGAAATAAGATATAAATGAATGTGTAGCTCCTGAATCGAATAATGCTCTGGCAAGAGAGGCGTAAGCCAAGATAATACCTTCCACCACATCATTAGTAGTTTTAGCACCATGTTGAGGGGTGATATCTGCAGGTTGTGTTGGATCCTCATAAGCAGGAGCAATGGTGTCATACATCTATGCAACGTCATCCTGAGGTGGCGTTGGATCATCATAGCTTCTGTTTAGATCCTCGTACTCCTGACGTGCATACTCCTTAAGTTGGGCTGGATCATTTGTGAATGATGATAGAGCGTAAACACGTCCTTGAGCTTGGGGTCGGGGCACCTAAGTTTCTGGCCTTGGTTACTGACATTGGGGAGGCTTAACTTGTTGTTGCAATTGTTGAGGCAGTCTCGGATAAGCTTGAGAGGGTTCAGGTTATTAGGATCGTGGATGTAGCTGTGCAGGCCTCTGAGGATAAGGTTGTAATGGTCTCACAACTGATTGAATCATCTGGGGGGCGGCGGAGGTCATTGATACGAAGTAGACAGTACATAATGAGGAGGCGGCCTGTAAAATGATCGCGGTAGTCCTTGATTCCATGAATATTGATGACGATGTAGTAAATGACAATGATAGGCAGGATGACCCACATTTCTGCAGTTATGGCAAATCCTAGTGAATTGCGTTGAAAGTTGCTTAGTGACATGCCTGGGTACTGATGTTGGTATCATCTTCTACCGCTTAGTTGCTTCATGTTATGTGAGAGATGTATGGGGCATGGTCCTGGCTCCACTCCTCATGTCCTTCCTCGGCTCGCAGTTCTTCCAATGCTCGTCATAGTCTTTTTCTATTGCGCTGGAACGTTCCAGTGCTTCTGTATACGTTTTAATAAGAAATGGCGTCAGTCGAGTACGGATAGAAGGTTTCAGTCCCTCAACAAACTTCTGCGCTTTACGAAGCTCATCCGGTATGAAAAATGTCACGAATCGTGCCAACTCTATAAACTTTGCGTCATATTGACACACCGTCATATCTCCTTATTCTAATTTCGTGAATTTTGTGACCTTTTGAGTATGCACATATGCTGGAAAGTATTTATCGTCAAAATTTTTACAGAATTGGTCCCATGTCCACCTTTCGATTCTCGTGTTCTCTCTGACCGTAGATTTCCACCAATGACCGGTTTCTCCTTCCAATATTTATACTGTTAATTCACCCTTTTGTTGCTTGTTACATCTCATAGCCGAGAAAATTTTCTCCATCTGCCTTTTCCAACCCTCTGCTTCACTTGGGTTAGGCCCGCCTTTAAACATAGGCGGTCTCTACTTCTTAAACTTTTCCAACAAGGACCCCATCCCTTCATGGGCTACAGGTGTAGTTTGAGTTTTCTCCTGAGATTGAGTTATAAACACTTGTGTTCCCATAAATGAGGCAAATCCCTCCATCGCCTGGAAGATCTTGTCAATAAATGCTCATTATTTGGCTGCATTGGGTACCTGAGTCTCCGATGCGGCCCCGTGGTTCGTACTATGATCCGTCATAGCCTAAGATAGGTAAATGGAATTATAAATTTTACTGAATAATTTTAAAATTATAAGAAAATCAGATGGTTCAACGTAGGCATACATGAAGATTTAAGAGAAGTCAAACAAAGATGTAGTTTAGAACTATGTGCATAAATTTCTGGTCATAAGGGTGTTATTATAATTGGTATTTTTAATATTTTTAAATGTTATTTTAACTTAAAAAATTTTATATAGATATATCTGTAAGTCTACTATACCTTTGTAAAATTTTATAATATTTCGCAGCCTATTTTTTTTTTTAAAAATAAAAATTGGAGAGTACATGCTGTCTAAATTTAAACGATTTCTGAATAGGTTTTTCTTAACCTCAAATATATACTTGAAGGATCAGTGTTTTTATTTTTTACTTATTTTTTTATAAAATTATACTTATCAAGATTCAATTGAGTTTTTGAATCACCTCAATCGAAGTTTTACTTAAATAGTTATGATTTTTCAAAGTCAGAAATTTTATTTTTACTATTGTTGCCCAACCTAAGAAATAATAATAAAATCTTAGAAAATTCCTAACGTCCAGATTTAATTTTGTATGTTAACATACAGCCTAAATGGGATCTACTTATTATATCACAATAGAATAAAATGTCCTCCGTATGTATTCCTAATATCTCATCTCTTAGTTAAAGTCGTTTAGGAAAACTTAGAGCTAAATCTCTATTTTAGGTCCTACGTTTAGGATCAACTTGGCTTTGATACCAACTTTGTCACGCCCCAAAATTTGGGTACTCGAATAGGGTGTCCAGGATCCGAATTCCAGACCCGTGACCTATGAAGACAAAAAAAAAAGTATGACAAATAAATACGCATTTCATTTCCTCCCACCATAGTCCACAAATTTTAAAATCCAAACCATATGCTAAGATAATTAATTACATAATCCGTTACTATATCGATACATAATTATTTAACTTAACTTGAAGTAAGAAAATCAAGTCAAAGCTTTACTATATTCATAATTCTAAAATAAAATTAAATTAATCCTATGTAAAATGACATATCACGTGCATCCAATCACATTCAATGCTCCGCTACTAATAGTAGTATCCTGCATCTTCAAAATATTCATAACCTGAAATGGTTAAAACATAATGAGTTGACAACTCAATAAGATTACATCAATCCCGAGTTGAAAGCTTCACAAATATTACCAAATTTAACCTCGACATATTAATCAAAATAAGGCAAACATTGAATTTAAAATCATAATTAAGATTTGTCATTCATGAATATGAAATGAATAAATTATTTTAACATAGCTTTCCTAAAATACCAAGATTTGTAGTGGGCAAAAACTCATGTGTGCTAATCCTTTTAGGGGATGACCCACGGCAAAGCACTGGTGTTGATCCTTTTAGGATATGACCCTCGACAAAGCACCGATATAACCTTTTAGGGACAAAAGCCCATGGTAGTGCACCTGTGTGTACTGATCCTTTTAGGGAATCAGCCAGGGCAGAGCACCCGTGCCAATCCTTTTGAGAATGACCCTGGGCAGAGCACCAGTATCGTGCCGATCTTTTTGGGAATGATCCTGTGCAGAGCACCCGTAAGAATCATCAAATCTTTACATTAAATTGAAATAGTTCACATAAAATACATCTAACTCTGACTTACAAGAAAATTTGACAGGTATAGTGTCCATGTTCACACAATTAATATTCATTATCACCATTAGATGATATTAAATGGAAAAAAATAATATTTGCATCGGTTCAGTCAAATCAAGAATATCTCAATGTCTAGCTCATATAAGACAATTATTTATGATTTTTTCAATAGGAAATGATCACCTACCTGTTATGATAATAAAACACTCTGATATAAATATGAATTTTCGTAAGATTATTCTCTAGATAACAAAGTCTACTACAAATCTGATTCGATGTAGTGATTACGAACAAAATTGGATTTGTATGCTAGAATTGGTTTAATCGGATAAGATTTACCTATGGTTCCAATACAATTCTCACAATTAGGGTTTTTATTTGTACAACAACTTCTGGAAATAAATGAATAATTACAAGATGATTGACTCAGTGAGTCGGCTTATATTACAATTATACATTACTTTTAGATTAATTATATGGGAAATAACTTACTTGTTATAGGATGTAAATATGTATACTAAAACCCTGAATATTAATTAATGGTCAAATCAATTTTTAATGGGACTCGTGGAAAGATTTACTTACCGTAATGCTGGTTTACATAGATCAGACAACAGTGGTGTAGATGAAAGAGATGATCATGTCAAAATCTGAATTGATGCATTTGCGACACTGACAGTTGTGGATGGTTCTTACGGGCCGTACAAAGCTTGTGGGCTCCACAGATTGAAACTTTGGATTGATTTTGTTGGTTGATTCTGAAGTAGGAAGGTGCAACTGCTAGTTGCATGAAATTGAGAAGTAGGAAGAAAGAGATTTTTAGAGATCCCAATGGTACGCCTTTCAACGGCTGTGAATCGATGAGTGAGCAGGCTGGAATCACTGAGGAGAATCTCCATGATGGTAAGAGAGGAGATTTGCATATGAAGGAGTCTGAGAGAGGAAGGAACGTGTTCGAGCGTGACTTCGTGCACAAGGCAGATTTATGCTTTCGGTTGTTGTAACCGTGAGGAGTGGGTAGTGATGTAGGGTCCACCATAATGGCTGAGAGAAATTACGCCATTAATCAGGTTCCACAGGTCTTAGTGCAAAAAAATTTAGTTCAAATCAAGCTTTAAGGTGAGCCACGTAAAATGTTTTTAGGTAAACGATTTCAAGGGCTAAGGTTAATCCAGGGTCGGGGTTCATTGAATAGTTTAGATTGAGGAGTGGGGGTCCCACCATGATGATGACATGCATGGTGGATGGGTTCACGTACGCAACTATACCGCGAAGAAGAAGGGAAAGAGAGAGTGTCAGGGAGAGAAGGGATGGTTGATGCACATCACTTTTTTTTTTAAAGAGAGTGGGCCCCACAAGAATGATGTGACAAATCCACACCGTTCATTAGTTTTGCCCGTCAAGGTTACGGCATGTGCCCAAAAATGAGGGTCATCCAAAGCTCATGTGGGCCACAACATAGGTAATAGTGGAACCCACCGTTAAAAAAAATGAATTACTATAATTACTCCGAATCTATGGAGCTTTTTTGGATTACTTGTAGAGATTTTTGGAATCCACGTGGAGAGATAGAAAATTGAAATAAATTCTAATAAAATCGGAAATAAATTAATTGATTTTCGGTGAAAAATAATAAGTGTCCTATTTAGCTTAATCATGTTATTCTTCTAATTTTTCTAAGCACTTTTCATGTTGGACACAACTTGTAAAGCTCAATGGATCAAAAGTTATGATCGAACTAAAACTTATTATAAATAATAAAAATGACAATAAAATGAATTTTCGACCATCGATATGATGGAATTCTGCAAATTCAGTGTGGGTAACCCAGCGTAGTAGGATTGGGTGGCTAAAGTAGTTTCTCCAACCCCAAAATCATATACGATACGTCAAATAACTAATTTTGGTTTGCGAGATTCAAATATTTTAAAGTTCCGTCGGTTTGGATCACTTTCGCCTACCGTGCCTTCTCTAGTCCATCCTGGACATGAAGTGTCCGCAACCCACTCTACATTAATATGCCAAGACTACATTGTGGCAATTCATCACCATCTGACGTCATATATATTCTCTGCAGTTGGACCGTCCAATCACGGGCCTCATCTTACAGAAATCATACGTTCTTGACTATCTAATCGAAAATTATTAGCTATCAAAGTGTGAAATTAGAAGGTCGAGATCATGAATGTGATAATCAACCTGATCCATGGACAGTGAGCATCTAAGTGGAGAGTTGAGTTGGATTTGTTAAGTCTTGCTGATGAGGGCTTCGGCCATACTGAAAAAAGCTCATTGGCCGTTGCACAGTAATGCTATGATTTACCAAAACTAGGTGAACCTGCTAAGCATGACCGTGGACTAATTTGGACAGGCCTTTGGTTGGATGGATGTGGTTAGCCTATCCAAACGGAACTTCGATGGTAACAAAACAAGCCTTAATTGGGGTGCATGGAAGGTTAGATATCCTGTGGGCTACTAACAGGCCTTTTACAACGTTAGCTTAGTTAGCCAGGTCCGGGCATCATAGTTGTTGGCCCTTGACATATACAAACCCAGGCCCAACAATGAGAAATGGGCCTAAAACCCATGTGGCCCATGAAACAGCCCAAAAATAGGCCAATCTATCTAACAAGTTGGATCACCAAGGAAATTTGGAGGTTTTTTGGGTATGTTGACTATCGTTTTTATTGTGTGGTTCACTTCAAGATTGGGTCAGTGTAGGGCTGTCAATCGTTCTTGCTTGGGCTGACAAAATCAAAATTTTGAATAGCCCCAGCTCAAACAGTTCTAAATATAGGCCGTAGCCAAATCCAAGCTAAGCTCATTGATAGCCATAAGTCGCCTGATACCTGAAACTTTCCATTTCTACCAACCTTATTTGAGTAGGTTTAATGTCACGAAGTTTGATTAAATATGTGTGTTTGTTAAAGATGGGACAAATAAATCAGAGTAACTAGGCAATCAAATTCCACCGCATCCGGTCACCCATGCACGTACCACAAAAAGGCCTATAGAGGTGATACAGTAGAATCCCATGATCATATGGCAAAATCATATTATTACCTTACACGTGGCAGGATTATCCTTCCATCAGATCATCCTTCCAGCCAGACCCATAAAAATTGATTCAAGATACTCGTTAGGTGGACGGTTTTGATTACGTCTACCTTGACAGTGGCCTTCTAGCTAACAAATAGCTAATGGTAAGTGGAAAGTAAAGATAAGTAATGGCTACGGACTCTTGATGTAATTCTAGAAAGATTGTCCGTCATAACGAGGCCCACTGGCTGGACGGTTGAGATTGTTCACTCCGTAATTTATGTGGCAATTTATGTGGCCAGCCCTACATATATTCGTACGCGGATTTCCTGTTAAAGCCTTTCGCAGGAAGTTCCTGCGCAAGATTCTATGTGGGGCCCAATATGATGTTTGTGAGAAAGCCAGTCCATTCATCTATTTTTAGAGTTCATTTTAGAACATGCCACCAAAAACAAGGAGGATCAAAAACTCAAGTGGGCCACATGAGAGGAAATAGTAGAGATTTAGTGACCACCGTTGAAACATTTATATGGCTACAAAACTTTTGTATCAGTTTAATTTCTTGGCTTTTTCACTTCATCTCAGTGAAAATGACCTTATAAACAGTTTAGATGGAATATAAACATCAAGGTGGATTCTGGGAAGGTTTCAATGGTAGGAATTCCATTCCCCACTGTTTCATCTAGTATGGCCCACTTGATATTTGGATCCTAATCATTTTCAGTCTAATGTCCTAAAATGAGCTCAAAAATCGGATGAACGGGTTGGATTTTTAACAAACATCACAGTGGGCCCCCATCAAGAATCCTTGCGCAGGAACTTCCTGAGAAAGGCTTTCGCAGGAAGTTCTGGGCAAGGATGCTGTGTGGGGCCCACCACCATGTTTTTGGGAAATGTATTCTGTTCATCCGTTTGGTGAGCTCATTTTAGGAAAAGTGACCAAAAACGGCGTGGATCCGAAATTAAAGTGGGCCACACGAGAGGAAAAATCTAGGAAAGAAATACCTTCCGTTGAAAACTTTTTGGGCTCCACCTTGATGTTTATATGCCATCCAAACCGTTTACAAGATTATTAACACAGGAATGAAGTGAAAATACAAAAAAGAGTTAGCCTGAAACAAAGCTTTTATGGTCATAAGAATGTTTCAACGGTTCTAACTGAATCCCTACTGTTTCCTCTCATGTGGCCCACATGAGTCTTGGATCCACCTCATTTTTTGTAGCTTTTCCTAAAATTATCTTGCAAAACGGATGAACGGAGTATATTTCCCAAAAACAATGGTGATGGCCCCACACAGCATCTTTGCGCAGGAACTTCCGACGAAAGTCTTTCGCAGGAAATCCGCATCCCATATATTCCAATGGCCTGCCCAATCGACGTATCATCTCGTGCACCGCTTCGGTGGATCCGGAGATCCATAGGGTCGGTGGATTCCTGTTCATGTACTCACCGTGACGTATGTTACTTGTATCCATTCCGTCCATATGTTTTGAAACATCATTTTAAATAACGATTACAAAAATAAAATAAATCCAAATCCTAGGAACCACACCATAGGAAACCGTAGAAACTTCTTGTGAGTCACACAAGTTTTAAATCAAGTTGATATTTGTACGGTCCCTTCATCAAGGTCTTCGTGAACTTATCAACGGGTTGGACGGAGAATGAACATTTCGGTGGACCCGAAGAACTTTTAACGGTGGGTATTCAGTCACTTCTGTTTGCTGTGGTGTGGTCCACCGAAGAATGTAATCTGCTTCGTTATTCGGATTATACATTAATATAAGCCTTCAAAACGGATGGACGGCGTGGATTTAAGGAACATACTTCCCGGTGGGCCCCACAGTCGGGTATCACCGACCCCGGATTCAACCTAAGGAACATACTTCCCGGTGGGCCCCGAAATTCTCCCACAAATCGACCATTCGAACTTCAGACTCCTCGCCTCAGCTAGGGTTAGGGTTTTTGCCTGAATCCATCTCTTTCCTTCCTTTCTTTCCATCTAGTGTTTCTCTGTAAACATTCTCCGTCTTCCTCTCGTCCATGGATCTTTCATCGAAGAAGCGGAAGGCCGACGAGAACGGCATCGCAGATGCCGTCTCCCCTTCAAAGCTCACCCCTGAGGACGCCCGCAAGATCATCGAGCCCTTCTCCACCGACCAGCTCCTCGACATCCTCCAGGACGCTGTCTCCCGCCACACGGACGTCCTCGACGCCGTCCGATCCATCGCGGACCGCGACCTGTCCCAGCGCAAGCTCTTCATCCGCGGCCTTGGTTGGGACACCACCACCGACGGCCTCCGTTCCCTCTTCTCTACCTACGGCGAGCTCGAAGAGGCCGTCGTTATCCTCGACAAGGCCACCGGCAAGAGCAAGGGCTACGGCTTCGTCACCTTCAAGCACATCGACGGCGCCCTCCTCGCCCTCAAGGAGCCCAGCAAGAAGATCGACGGCCGGATGACCGTCACGCAGCTCGCTGCGTCTGGATCGTCTGGCCCCACTGCGAACGCTCCTGCTGCCGACGTGTCCATACGGAAGATCTTTGTAGGAAATGTGCCGCCCGACATGCCGGCAGACCGTCTCCTTTCGCACTTCTCGTCCTATGGAGAGATTGAGGAGGGCCCACTGGGGTTCGATAAGCAGACGGGCAAGTCTAGAGGGTTCGCGCTGTTTGTCTACAAGACGCCCGAGGCTGCACAGGCATCGCTTGTTGACCCCACGAAGACCATCGACGGGCATCACTTGGTATGTAAGCTGGCGATTGATGGAAAGAAGGGGAAGCCTGGTGGGCCCCTGCCAGGGCTCGGAGGGATTCAGGCTCCACAAGTGGGTGCGGGTGATATCATCGGTGATGGGGTTGGATTGCCACAGCCTTCTTCCATGCCAAGTTCTCTGCCTTCTCAGTATGGCGGGCCTGGAGGGTTTTCTTTGTTTGGCGGTTTGGGTTTTCCAGGCGGGAGTCAGGGCCCTGGCTTGACTCATCAGCATCTGAGCTCGACACTGCAGTCATCAACAGGTAGGCTGGGTGGGCCGGGGCTGTCGTCGGTCGGGAGTCAGGTTCCATCTTCGTTGGGCAGTGGTGCCACAGGGTATGGTGGCGGCTTGGCAGCTGGTCCCTATGGGTCTTCACAGTATGGTGGGCCCGCTGCAGGTGGGTATGGTGGGATGGGCAGCAGTTCATCCTTTTACCGGGTGCCCCCAAGTTCAGCTGGGATGCCATCTGGTGGTTATCCGGAGAGTGGACATTATGGGCTTTCATCGTCGGCGGCGTTCCAGAGCCAGCACAATCAGCAGTCAGGTTCATCACCAGCTCCAAGGGTCCCTTCTGGAGGGATGTACCAGGGCATGCACCCGTATTACTAAGGTATAGTGCCTTTTCTTTTGCTCATCATTTCTATGCTTGATATTATGTTAACTGTTAGCATATCCATTGATTTCTCTATATATATTTTTTCTTCTGTTATTATTATTATTATTATTGACATGATTCTGCTTTAGATACTTGAATTTGGTCCAATGTCTTGATAATTCTAATTCTTTTATAGAGTATTCATGTTCTGCATCACCATATATTTCTTTGTATTGTTTGATTGCCTTGACTTTTAATGGATGCTTGGCATTTTCAGATGTTAATTTTAAGCTTGTAGACTTTGCTATTGGATGGGTATATTGCTCTTTGAGATGTAATTGGCGCTTGCTTTTGCATCTGTCAGGTGTTATGTATTGTTTCAACTGCTTATTAGTGAATCTTGTAATCTTGGTAATGGATTTGGGTTGTGTGATGTCACGATCTTGCTTTTTGTTACATGTGTTTTCGTCATGTGATTGTTCTTTCATTTTGTGATGGTATGCATCTTATGTTTTTGTCTCTGGCTTGCTTGACTATTGGAATTCTTGTTTTTGTTACTAATTACATGATATTACTTTTTGAGGGTGTAAATTAACGCATATGGTGGCATGTGTCAACTTGAATGTGGACATTACATTGGATATTTTAGTATTATGTTCTTCTGTGGTACTTAGATATATGTTTGCTGATCTTTCTTGCAATGAGTCCCTTTTTATTTTTATTTTTTTAATGCATGTGTTCTGTTTGCTTTTGCTGGTTTCATTGTTCTGTAGGTTCTATGTGATCATTATATGCCTTTCTGTTCCTGTATCAGTCCGACAAAGGTGTCCTCTCGAATCATTGTACCTACGGCATGTGGTGCATCTGTGCATGTCTCATGACTTTGATGAAGTTGTGACATGTCCTGAGTTGTTCTTGTTAAATATGTGACTTGCCACTTGGTGTTGTTTATCTTGTGGTTGTAGTGTAGCTTTTGTATAGAGTTGAGATATCGGTGCTACATGGGTTGAACTTTCTTCTTGGAGTTGGGATAAGAGAATATGTTTGGTCTGTTGTCATGTGTCTCATAACTGTGTGTCATGTGGTTTGTTGTGCTCGGCCGACATACCCAGCCAATACTGTTATTCAAAACCTTGCTTGAGACTCACATTGAGACTCACAGTCTTAGCCTGAAAATCGCCTTCTTTCTTCCAAAAAGCCTCAAGTTTACAGTATCATTTTACTTTAAATAATATAGTCCATAACCTAGAATTCCCTACAAATTCACTACCATAAACTCCAGCTAATCCTATCATCTCAAAAAGACCCATAAGTATAATATTCTTCATAGATGTTTAGGTGATGTTTTGAGGCCTGAAATAACCTAATATCCCAATATCTAGTCCGCTTATCTCCCGCTCATTATCTTAGCCGATACAAAGGTATAGGATAGCACCCAATCTTCAGAAATAGTTGTCATGGTTCTTGGAAAGGCCTTCCAGATGAGCAAAACATGACTATAAATGTACAACAACCACAAAGATCCGCTTGGATGGTTGTGTGTTGATTTGCAAGACTACATGTACAATTTCTGTGTATAGATCTTCTTTTAGTCTTCTTCCGTCCATTTTTTCTTGAGTAATGATGCCTAATGTGACCTTTTGGATGTTCATTAAGACTTCTACATTGGCTTACCTGGGGTCTTGGGCTACATCGCTCCCCTTGAATTAGGAAGAATTGATACTGTCAAATATAACTTTGCTTGTTTTTGCCATCCTATAACTGTGTTCTACATGTTTGTTGCCCCTTTTCTTGTTACTTTCTTGGATGCTATTTTTGCTGGTACAGTATGTTTTGATTTTGATGGATTCAACAGATTAGTTTAATTCTACTCGCAATATCGCGATTATGTCGCCTTTAAAAAATAAATATCGCGATTATGTCTTTCCTGATTGTACATGTTAGCCTTGATGGACAGCATGTCTTCCTTATTGTAGAGCCATATAATTTGGGACCATATTCATTAGAAAAGGAATCCCCACAGTTCTCATGAATCTCATTGCTGAATTCTCTTTGCAATTTGGAAAGTGATTAAACAAAAAGATTTTACTTTAACCAAGCCATCTCAACTCAGCCACATAATTGAATAGGGAGCGTTGTCCACCTTATGCTGTAGCTTATATAGCAAATCGTTAGCCTATATCCTTGTTATTGCACTACAATTGCCGACTGACTGTTTTTTGTCACATGTCATGTTTGTATGGAACCTTGGTTGAACACTTTTGCTTCATATTGTTGGGTTACCATTAACAATTTGTGCAAGGAAAACCTCTAATTTCAGCATATCCGTACGTGATATAAGAAGCTGACAACTTACAAAGGGCCAAGAGTTTGTTGAGTCAGGTTGAAGACTCGGTCAAGAATTTTGTTCCAATTTGCATGTCCATGTAGCCTTTTTCTGTTGCTTATTTTTGTCGGGAGCATCTGCCTTTCGTTTCTGCTATACAGAGATTGTTTCTAAATGGGAACTCCAAGCTTTGTTTTTGTTTTTATTTTTTTAATTTTTGCTGGGATTTGGTTATGTGCCCCTTTATCGTGAAATATGGTGATAGTGGACGGGCAACAAGAATAAAGAAAATAAAGAGAAAGAATGGAAATTCAAGGGTTTTAAGAGAATATGTGACGATTAGAAGAGAAGAAGAAGGATGTGGGAGATTAGAATAGGAGATTAGAGTAGGGGTAGGGATAGATCTCACTGGAATCAGCACCGGTGGTGGTCTTGGAGTCAGCACCAAAAGGAGGAAGAGGAGTCGGCACCTCTACTAAGGAAAAGTTCTTTCTTCCAAAGAAAATCAGCTTACAATGTCTTTATTTTTCCCCAAGAAAACCCTATATAAGGCTACCCCATTGACTTAAGAAACATATTACAAAAACCCCCTTGCAAAAGACTTGTTACAAAGATAACCCTTGCAAAAGACTTTTCTCAACAAAAAGCGCGTGTGCGCTTGTTGGGCTCAAGGGGGCCCAACCGCATCACCTAGTTGGATTGTACGTGGCTGGTTGACCCGTGTAGCCTGGAGAAGACTTGTGGGTCCCACCCCAACCTTGGTTCTTCGTTTGTAGACTTTAAGGCCCCCATCATATGGCGTTGTGCTATTATGTTTGGCAATCTCGCACCTTTACAATTGCTTATTATGTTTGTTCTAAATGTGTGATTGTTGTAGTGATACGCATGATATCATGCGTTGACTGATAGAATGCAGAGAATAGAATGTTAATAGTACTATAATAAAAAGTAGAGTATTGTGTATTATTTTATATCACATGTGATATTTTGTGTAGTAGTTTTCTCGTATTTGACTTGAACAATGCACTTCATGCACCCTCACCACACGTATACATATGTGATGGGTACTGTACATGTGTTTTGTCAAGGTAGAGCACAACCTCACTTCTATGCTAGTGTGTGGTGCGTAATGTTCTTTGCATTCAGTATTATTTAATATATGCTGTTGTACATGCTTTTCTAAGCTACAAAATGAATTAATACAGAACTATGGAAGTTAATCTTTCAAGATGTTCTTTATGCACTTGATTTACATTGCAGGTTTAGATATAGGACAGTCTTGTCCCCATTACCTTGTAGATATGATTCTATAGTTTGGTTTCTGACCTTTGAACCTCTCTACCCGAATGTTTCAGACTGCTCTTTTGCTCGTCCTCAAATTATGTTTTGATGAGTAACTCATCATTACCATCTAAGCCTTAATCTTATCCTGACTTATTGGGGTTGGCTTGGATGAGTAACTATGACACCCAGATCATTGTCATATATAATTGCTAATGCCTCCTTGTCGAATGTCAATTTTTATTTTTATTTTTTAAATGATCGTCATCTAAGCCTCATCCTAAACTCCACCAGTGGGAGTTTTGTGCTCTCATTGCTAGTCTCAAGCCCAAATGGAGGAGGGTTGCATCAGGTTGGCAGCTGGTATCAATTTCGCCACTACTTTGTCATGAGTCATGACAATCTGATTTCAATGATAGGGTGGAATGGCTGAGTTTTGTGTAACCAACCTCAAGCAATTGGGATTAGGCTAGATGATGACAATTATCTAAGCCTTATCCCAACTAGTTGGGGTTGGCTATGTGAATCTTATTTTGCAGTCCATCTGTCAAGGACAATATCCTTACTCAAATCACAGGTCATCATATCTTTACTTGCTCCACTTGTCCTTTTGGGCCTTCCCTTTGCCCCTCTATTGTCTTCAACTTAACCAGCTCCCCTTCTAACCAGTGGTTCAGTGTAGTTCCTGGTCTTCAATCTACTAAGTCTACTTTCCTCATAAAGAGTGTAATGTTAAAGAAAAGGGAAATATCTTTGTTCTGATACAATCGGTCTGGGATGGAAGGATTCGAACCTCTTGAGTAACGGGACAAAAACCTGCTGCCTTACCACTTGCCCATGCTCCATTGAGATTTCCATGTAACACTAATAAGTATTGATTGTTCACCAATTCCGGGCCCAAATATTTATGGAATAGATTGTTTGTCAATTCCAGCCCAAATATCTATGGACTAGGCTGTTGCTAAGATTCAACACGTATCTGTAGAATCAAAATAAATTCATTGATCGTTATCAGAAAAAAATGACTGTTTATTCCTCTATAGCAAGCATTTTTGGAGGACAAATTAGTTGTATCATCCCCATGGATCAGTGAATTATTGGGCAGAGCTGGATTTGAACCAGCATAGATGTATTGCCATCGAATTTACAGGCCATCCCCACTAACCGCTCTGGCATCGACCTAGGAAGAATCAATTCTAGGCCTATTGACTTCCTTTCGTAATACCCTACCTTACCCCCAGGGAAATCAAACCCCTATTGCCTTGAAAGAGAGAATTCCTGAACCACTACATGATAGGGGCAGGTCCTTGCATATTGGGGCTACTCCTAAGCTCCCTCGAATGTGTTCATTTCTAGTTTTATCTTTCGTCCTCTCGCCACTGATCCATCTTATCATCCTCATTTCAGCTACATTTATTCTATGAATATGTTGCTACTTGACTACCCAATGTTATAATCCATAAAGCATGGCTCGTCTTATAGCTGTCCTTTAAAACCTCCCCTTCAATTTGATTGTTATGAGACGGGAAACTCGAGAGGCTATGAGCAACATCCTCTTAATATCTTTTGTTCTCATGAATTATCGATCTAAGATCTTGAAGTGGTCATATTGGGGTACTTCTTGGTCATCAATCTTGACCAAGTCCTTGTTTCCACCCCTATTATTATTGAAATTGCATTTCATATGCTTTGTTTTTGTCTGACTAATTTTAAACCGCCTATATTCTAAAGCACAAAAAAGCATCCATCCATACATTTAATCCTCCCCCATGTTTCATTACTCAAAATTAATCTGCAAATAATATACACCATGGGATCTTTTGTTCTAAATGACTAGTTAAGTCGTTTGCAATGAACGCAAAAAGATACAAACTCAATGCTAACCCTTTGTGAAAATTCAATCTCATTGAGCAAGGGATTGAATCGGGAAGGGAAGTCTTTGACAACCCATGCCAGGATTTGCATCGTATATCCCGGTTCCTGGACCATGGGGGTGGTTTGGTTAATAAGCTTTTCACTCTAAACCTTATCACCATTAAAGGTGGAGATGCTTGCTTGTTTATTGGTGATTCATGATTTTATTCTTCGAGTGTCAGGATGCTTGTTGTAATACTTCATGTGATTTATGATTATATTTAAGAACGATTATTATTTTTTCAGCCTGAATTAGTCATCTTATTTAATGCTTTTCTCTAGCATCTTCCTTCCTTTTTTTTTTTTTTTTTCCTGTGGTTATAAAATCTGTTTTGCTTTTCCCTGTGTTTTCTATCTCTGCTCATTGTTGGTGTTTGGGTGGATTTTTGTATGTTACTTTGCTACTGTAGCATAGGTCTAGTTGTGTTGCTTAATGATTGTACTGCACAGATGCTTGAACTTTATTTTGTTTGTAAAATGTAGAATGATGGATTGAGTTATGATGGGTGTGTGATTCAGGTTTATGACACAGCTCTTCGGCGCGAATGCTTTAAATGGTTGTGGTGAATCAGACATGTAGTCTACTTTGATGAATCGTTTGCCAAACTTTTCTGGCTGGTTCTATGCTCTGCCTTTACGATGCGGTTTGTTTGTGATGGTTGGTTGTGGAACATGAGGAAAGTAGTTTAGTATATAGAAGTTATTAACTTCTTTGATAGTGCAGGAGCCATCCATTAGTACTTATATAAATTCCAACTTATCTACTTTGCACATGCATATTTGTTTTGACTTTTGCATGATTTTCCATGTGTGGTTGCCTTTTGTTCTTTGTTTCTTCTACCTCTGTGCATGTTTTGTGTTTCACCATGCTTTGGTTCTCTACATTTTTTTGGGACATGCATGTTGTGCATTGGCCATGATTATGTCATCCTTATTGGATATTAAAAAGTCCTTCGGAGTGCCCCTCATTCTCAATGCAAGCTAGCTCGTCACTTGTGTGTAGTGATGAGACTACCTAACATTCAGGTAAAATATACTCTAAAAAAAAGAAGAAAGAACAAAGAAGGAAAAGAGGGTGAATATAGCTCTGGACCTTTGGTTATGATTTTGAGGATACTTGAGCAATGTTGAATAAACGTGACATTGGCCGCTTAATCCTACATTCAGGATATAGACACTCATGTTTCAGTGCAATCATGCTGTTTGCTAAGATGAACTGTCCAATGTTGTATTTTTTTTTTTTTGCATGAGGCAGACTCATTAAGAAGGTACAGGGAGTCATTGTTCAAGTTAATGGTCTAAAAGAAGAAAAATGCAACTGATAGGAAGTCAATGTGTTGTTCTAGGATATATAAGGTTCACGTTTCTTGGATGAATTGTGTTGCTTTCGACAGCGTGACCAGTGATGTTTGCATTGGGGTATATACTATGTACAGATTGGTGTAGTGCACATGGAATTACTAAGTGTATATATATTGTACATATGCACAAATAGTATAGTTACTGTATAAGTGTGCATCCTGCACATCTATTTATATGAGGTGATTATTTAATAAATATTATCCGTTGTTTTTGTACTTTATTTTTGATCCTTAAGTTTTCTATACTTAAGAAAAAGTTTTCTATACCCTGGTGCATATTCCTTGCAAGTGTATAATAGGTGTTCTGTATTTTATTTGACTTTCCTACGATCAGCACCTTTGCCATCTGGTAGACACTGTGATGAAGTATTAGAACTGCAGAGTAAGAATATTTTAAACTTGTCATAGACTTGAAGATTGTTAGATTATACTGGTTATCTCATTCTATTATTATAGGCACGTAGGTTCTCTGTAAAATCATTCTGTAACTTGTTAAAAGGAGAAACTAGTAGGGGGAAGTGGTCCCCAGCGCCCCCACTGCCTCTGCATAAATCGGGGCAATATTATTGGAGAGCGGCTAACATGCTTGAAGAACTCAGAGACGCAAGGTTTCCTTATATGCAAGTTCTGTTTATCGTTCAGCCAACAATCCAGCTGATTTGTTTGCCAGAGAAGGGGTTGATCTTAGGGAACTTATAATTCCCGAGTCTCTGCCAGGTTCTCTCAGTAGGTAGTAGTTGCCAAATTTGGCTGCTGTATATCCTGTATCTGGGCTTGGGGCTTGCCTGTTTATGTGTATGTGTGTTTCTATAGGTTTCTTTGGCCATTGTGGCTCTTGTTTTGGCGTGCAGCTGTCTTTTTTAGGCCTACCTTACTAAAATCTCCCATTCATCATAAAAAGAAGAAGAAAGAAAATAAATAAAAGGGAAAAAAAAGAAAGTGGCTCCCACTGCTGCGATTTGGCAATATCATGGTCCTAGGGTATTGCATTCAGGTGGCTCGTGGGGCAGGATAATTTTCCTACAATGAATCACACTTGGAGCAGGAATGTGGGAATGAATCCATGTTTGATTTGGGGCCTTTTCTAAAACATGGAGTGACGAGTGATTTGATAGGAGGAAACCTTTATGGAAATTAGCTTTGTTAGCGGGTTTGTGGGCAGTATAAAAGGGGCACAATGGAGGTTGTCATATCAAATCTAAGCTGGCAGAACAGGTTACTCTTCATGCTTGTAGTAATGTTATGGCTTGGGCTAAAGGTGTTATTCCCGTCTTTGCAAGATGCGATTTGGAAGGGTAAGAGGATTTATGGAATGTAGATGACTGAAATTTGTAGGCTCCTACTGCTTGTCATCAGCTTCATGGTCTCATCTTGGGGTTGTCTTTCTTGCTTTTGTTTTGCTCTCAAGTTTCTTTAATAAAATTCTATTTGTTGTGAGTTGGGGAAGAATGTTATTATGTTGAATGTATGGAGGCGGTTAGGTGTTTGATACTGTAGCTTTTTTACTTTTCAATTACTCTGGGAATGCAATAAGTACATTAGTATGTTCAATGGATCCTACAATATTGAACTATTGTTTATAACCTCCGCCTAATTTTGGAAAATGTGAAAATTAACGAGATTTACGGGTGACTCTGAGCCTTGCAGTGGGGATCAAATAGTCTTTCTTGTTCTTAACATCTTGAATTCTGGAAAGAGGTTTCCCCTAGTGAAAACTCAGTAAAAATTTGTTGATTTTGATCGGTGCTTATGTAATTTGTAAATGGATAGTTAATGCCCCATGTTAGGAAACATTGCTAATTTGAATGTAAATGATCTTTGAATTCACTTAAATGTTTTACTCATAGGAGAATTTTTGTTTTTGTTTTTTTTGTTTTTTTTTTTTGAAATATAACTTTGATTAAAAAAGAGCAAAAAGAGAGAACAAAATAGCACAGATCTTCTGAGGAGGCAGATCGAACTACATGCCCAGAAAAAGAAGATTATAGTTCTTAAGGGACTCGACATTCACAGCCCATTCTACAATAAGACTTTTAGCTCTAGAGGATACAAGGCGAGTAGAATTAGCGGTGTCCCTGAAGCACCTGACGTTCCTTTCCTCCCAAACAGACCACCATATTGCCAAAAGGGCCATTCTCCACAGCATGGACCGCTGTTTACTGAGTTAGCCCCATGCCAAGTGTGAAACAGCGAGGCAACAGAATCAGGGAAGCACCAGTTAACACCGAAGCAGGCGCGGAACTCGTCCCAAATGGATGATATGAAAGGACAGTGGAGCAACAGGTGGTCCACTAACTCTTCCGACCTCATACAGGACAAGCAAATGGTCACTAAGCACATGCTGCACATCCCTTTCTTCCTAAGATTATTGACTGTCAAAATCCTTTTCTTCGTAAACAACCAACCGAAGGCGATGATCTTGGGTGGGACCGAATATTTCCATATTTGCTTGCAGTGGGAGATATGGTTTGGAGGAGCTTGGTCCAGCTGGCTGTAGAAGGATCTCACCAAAAATCTGCTGGATTTGGAGTTTGTCCATATCAAACTGTCTTCCGTAGAAGGATGAGGAGAGGCCTTGTGGATGCAATCTAGAAGGTTCACGAATTCCTGTATCTCCCAGTCTTGGAGATTTCTCCGACATTCCATTGACTAGACGATTTTTTCCGCTACAACTGAATAGGAATCAGCAACCGAGACTGCCGGGTTTGGGGCAAGGGAGAAGATATTCGGGAATTTATCTTTTAGCGGGACATTATCCACCCATCTGTCTATCCAGAGCCGAATGTTAGATCCCTTTCCAAGCTGGAACTCGACTCCTTTAGTGACTTCCTCTTTCATGGAGGTGATGCCTTTCCAAAGAGCCGAGGCCCTGTAGCGGGACGAGGCCTTACACCACCAGCCACCTTCAGATCTGCCATATTTGCTTTTGATTATTTTATTCCACAGACTATAATCTTTCGTGCCCAAACTCCGAATCCACTTTCCTAGCAATGTGCAATTCATAAGCTTCAGATTTTTGAGTCCCGCCCCTCCCTGATGATAATGTTTACACACAGATTTCCATTCGACCAAGTGGAATTTGTTCTTCTCTCCCTTATTGTGCCATAGAAAATCACGCCTCTTGTTGTCGATAATCTTCAGAATTGCTGGGGGACATTTGAATAGAGACATTAAGTAAATGGGGAGGTTTGATAGGGCCGCCTTGATTAAAGTTAGGCGACCCTCTAGCGATAAGAACCTGCATTTCCACTTTGCAAGGAAGTGGTCGAATCTGGAAATTACTCTGTCCCAAGAGGACTTTGGAGGGACGCCCAAGCACAATGGGAGGTCGACGAAAGTGGATGGCAAGGAGGCCGACGTACAACCAAGGAGGACTGCCCATCTTCTAATCTCCTCTTCCTCCACGTTGACCCTTATGAGCTTGGATTTAGCCAAATTTACTGTCAGCCCGGATACTGCCTGAAAGCATCTGATGATGGTACGAAGATTGCTGACCCTCTCTTGAGTAGCCTCAATGAGAATCTATGTATCATCAGCGAATTGGACGTGCGAGATGGGATCAGCCATACCTTTGATGCTTATGCCCTTGAGAATCCCCGCTTCCTGCCCTGTTTGAAGCATCCTAGACATTTCTTTAGCTACTATGAGGAAGAGGAAAGGAGATAAGGGGTCCCCTTGACGGATGCCCCTTGAACTTTTGAAGAATCCAAAAGGAGAGCCATTTAGCAGGACTGAGAATCTAGCAGAGCTGATGCATTCCCCTATCTAGCTTCGCCATCTGGCTCCGAATCCCATTCTGAGAAGCATGCATTGCAGGAAGTCCCAGTCTACATGGTCGTAGGCTTTCTCGATGTCTAATTTGCAGTAGATGGATTTTGTCGCTGATATGAAGTTGGAGTCGATGCATTCATTTTCAATTAGAGCACAGTCAGTGATCTGCCTTTCGGGGATGAAGGCGCATTGGTTGCTAGATATGATACTGTTGATGATTTTTGTCAGACGGGTGGATAGAACTTTGGCCAGAATTTTGTATGGACTCCCAACTAAACTAATCGGCTTGAAGTGATTGAAGGACACTGCCCTTGCCATTTTGGGAATGAGAGCGATGAAGGTAGCACCCAAACCAGCAGAGAGTCTGCCTCTGTCGTAGAACTCCTGGAAGAATTCCATGATGTCCAGATGAATCACGTCCCAGAAGAGTTGAAAAAATAAAATAGGAAATCCGTCCAGGTCGGGAGCTTTGTCTCCCCTGAGCGAGAGAATCGCCAGCTTAATTTCTTCAGGAGTGAACGGGGCTTCAAGGGAACCTGCATCTACTACTGAGATCGAGTTTATCGCTAACTTGTCCAAACCGGGCCTTCTGAGATGAGCAGAATTGAGAAGAGAGCTGAAATGAGAAACAACGACATCTGTAATGGCTTCTTTGTCTTCAACGCAAATGTCGTCAATCACCATGCTGGTTATCTTGTTTGAACGGGCGTGCGTGCTGGCCATGTTGTGGAAGAATTTAGAATTTCTGTCGCCCTCCTTTATCCATTTTACTCTAGATTTTTTGCTTCCAGGATATTTAGTCTTCCAAAGTCCTTTCTGATAGGGATAGGATCAATTGGATTCTTTGAGCTAGCGTTGCCAGAGATGAATCTCCCCTCTCAATGTCCACATCTATCTTTTGCAGCTTATTCATGATGTCATCTATCTCCAATTGCCTTGAATGGAGAACCTGGATCTTCCACTGCTTAAGTTTATCTTTCAACATTCTGAGCTTTACGCCTAATCTGTGACCATCCAAGCCGTCGACTGTGAAGCTTCCCCACCATCCGTTATTAGATTACGAAATCCCTTAATTTTGACCTAGGAAGCATCAAAACGAAACGGTTTAGGACCCCAGTTGATCTCCTCGGCAGACAGGAGGATCAAGCAGTGGTCCGAGGTGGTTCTCGGGAGAGCGGATTGAGAAATAGACGGAAAAACATTCAACCATTCTGGAGAAACCAGAAATCTGTCTAGCCTGGACATGGTAGGGGAAGCTCTGCCATTGGACCAGGTGAAGCGAGAGCCCAGAAGGGGGAGATCGATAACTTCTTGATCGTCGATCCAAGCTGAGAAGGTTCTCATAGCAGGAGAAACTTTATTGCCATGAGATTTTTCCTTTGCTGCTCTGATCATGTTGAAGTCTCCTGTGAAGCAAGTGGGACTAGAGAAGCGGGATCTGATATCAGTCAACTCTTCCCAGAATTCCATTCTGCTGCTCTCTGAGTTGGGGCCGTAAACAGAAGAAATTAGATATTGCAGGTCTGAAGAGATGTCTTTTAGAATTACTGAGACTGAAAAGAGACCAGTCCAGCAGGAAATGAGATCCCATCTGACGTTGTTCTAGGCTACCAATATTCCACCCGCGCTGCCTGAAGCATCTAAAACCTCCCATTTGACGTCTTTGGACTTCCATATAGATCCCAGTAGGGTGTCACTGAAGTGGTTGACTTTGGTCTCCTGGATACAGATAACGTCTGGACGACTACGCGAACAAGAGAATTTGATGAGCCTCCGTTTCTGTTTAGATCCCACTCCCCTCACGTTCCAGGATATTATCTTCATATGGAAACTATATTGCCCCGCCTTCCCTGAACTTCATAGTCTGCGCTAAATGTGGGACTCGCCGCATTTGGAAAGAACTCTCTGTTGCCGAGGGACTTGGCGGCGCGCTTGTTGGGTGTTCGCGGCATTGGGAGGGGTCTGCCGCGGGCTTTCACGCATTGGAAAAGGGCGATGAAGTCTTCAGGACAGTCCCTAAAGGATAGGCATATGGCACGACCGACGTGGCCAATAGTGTCTCTTATCCACTTTTTTTTATGGATTGTAGCAATCAGGTGCTTCCTGAATAGCTCGTCTTCCTGGTCGTTTTCACCATCCTACAACTGATCTGCGGGAGAGGCAGCCCGCACCTGTTGGGGTTCTACATCGATTATTCCTTTTGCCGCTTCTTCCTGAAAGCGGCATGTTAAACTGTCATCATAGGAGAATTTTTGTTAGTTGTATGCAATTACAAAAAGCCAAATAGAACACAGGGCCATGTCTGAAGAAACCATGTACATGCGTGGGTTGGGACCAGTGTTGATAGTATTGAAAATATCGGCCAATATATTGCCCGATATTATCGGTAGCGTATGTGATGCAGGACAACTAACCACTTGCTATAAAAGCTCGAACTGATAGAGCATGCTGAATCAATCCCTTTATCTCATAGCCCAGTCCCTATATCCCATGGGTTAGGTACTTGGCCGAACCCCCCCTCATGGGCCCCACATCACATGGGTTCCACCTGACATGAACTACCCACCTCACATGGGTGGGCTGCCCCTGCATCTCAGCGAATCAATCCCTTTATCTCATATCCTAGGCCCTACATCCCATTGGTTAGGTCTTTGGCCGAACCCCCCTCGTGGCCCCCACATCACATGGGTTCCGCCGCCTCACACGCGTGTGTCCCAGTGAGGAGTCTCGACCACTAGACCTCCCGCTTTGATACTACTTTGATGTAAGACAACTAACCACTTGCTCTAAAAGCCCGAATTGATAGAGTGTGGTGAATTGAATCAATCCCTTTATCTCATAGGGTTAGGTCCTCGAATGAACCCCCCTCATGGGCCCCACATCAAATGGGTTCCGCCTCACACGGGCTGCTCACCCTGAGTATGCCCCTGCATCCCACAGGCCACCCCACTCGAGCTCGGTGCGAAAATGCCTATGCATTAGCATGTCTCCTATACAGTAAACATGGTGTTGTACAATATGTTGATGGTATTGCATGATATATCACGATATCAATGTATTGCCAAAATCTCTTTATAGAATTCCTTTGTATCATTGATATGTGCGATACTCGATAGAGATGATAAACTAATCCCTCTGAAAATTCCAGAATAATGGAAAATAAAAACTGAAGTCCCTTTTTCCGGAGATGATATCATTGATACTCTCTCTCTCTCTCTCTATATCTCTCTCTCTCTCTCTCTCATTAGAAAGGGGAGTTTTATGATACTCAGGCAGTGTATGATGCTTGATACACTGGTTCTCAGAAATTGTATACATGGCATATATTTATTTACTCAAACTAAACCCATTAACTTGTGGAATGCTCATCACTAAGTCCCAGTCCCAAAATCAGATTGTTTGAACAATCCTAACCTCTGATTCGTAGACACTTGTTTCTTAATACAGAAGCATTGGATACTTTCATTCTTTACTGTCTAATAAATGTCCACCAATTTGACTGTCAGATGATGAAATAAGCCTAATTTTAAGGTTATGATCATCTAAGGTACAAAAGATAATCTGGACAGTTTGATTTGAATTACTTGCATGCCACGTTTGCAAATTTGAAATAATTTCTAAATGGCTCTGTCATCCATGGCACCTCTTATTAGTTATATGGTACTCAGGCTGCCTATGACACTTGATACACATGCACACAAAACTAGTAGCCACTGCATATATTGACTCGAATAAAACTGACTAAATCGTGCAGCAGCGTCTTGCCAAAACAGTCCAAAGATCAGACTGGTTGAACAATCCCAACCTCTGATTTGTTGACACTTGTTTGTGGAAATAGGACTGTTGGATATTTCATTGTTAACTGTTCAATAATGTCACTAAATAAACTGACTATATTGTGCAGCACACTGTCGCCAAAACACAGTCCAAATATCATATCGGTTGAACAATCCTAACCTCTTATTCATTTCCACTAGTTTGTGGAAACAGGGCTGTTGAATAGTTTCATTGTTAATTGTCCAATAAATGCCACTAATCTGACGTTCAGATAATCAAAAAGCTTAATTTTTGGTTGATGAAACATCTACACTGGTTACCATAATTTGGATGGTTTAATTTGACTATTGGTACTGGATTATTAGATAGTGCTTGATTGTAATCAACCTATGTAATAGTCTATTACATTGCGCCTGTGGGAGTTTTGTGCTTTCATTGCCTGTCCCAAGCTTGGATAAAGGAGGGTTGCATCAAGTTGGCAGCTGGCATCAAACTTATGCCATAAGTTCCATCATGAATCCAAACAGGAACAGGATTCGTGTAGCTGACCCCAATTAATTGGGATAAGGCATAGATGATGAGGATGATGATGTATGCCATGTGTGCAATTTCCAAGTGCCTGCATTAAATCCATCATGCTCCCGGAGTATCAGAGTCTCTTTTCTCATTTAGAATAAACTATGTCAGTCTAACACCATATAAAAAATGGTGGTGACTCTTTGATCATATGCATTGCATATTGTATGACTATCTATACCATCCAAATTGTTGGCCCACCAATCTGATAGTCTGATAAATAAGTGCTACTTTTGGTTCATCATAGATCTAAATCAGGACCCGTTATTTGAATGGTTTAATATGAATTAGTTGTGGGGTATTTGAATTAGATGAGCTCATTTTGGATATAACTACATCACTTCTATCATATAGTGCATAGTTTAGGACCCTGTGAAAAGGAAACTTCCTTTGCATAACTGTTTTCTGTGGTGTTTTAACTGTGTAACCATGACTCTTTTAACATCTCCTCAAGTTTCATTGAAAAATTCTATCATTTTCCCAATCGTTCCCTTAAACAGCAATACAATGTACGCTACATGCAATATTCCCCTTGTGATACCGATATGCTTCTATATCCCACGGGTGCGATACATGCATTGACACCGATACCGCAACACTGGCTGGGACACCGTAGCTGTTTATGTTGATTGCATTCGAGCCATGGCTTGGAGAAGACTAGTTGCAACAGGTGAGAAATATATGGAAGCTGTTATCTACTATTTATCCTGAAGCTTTCTAAAACTACTACAGCAAACCAGAGAACAAGACAAGTGTGGTTGGGATGACAGTCTGTGTTGGATACTGCATTTTCTTAATGGTAGACATGCTTAATAGATTTATGAGGATCGCAAGGGGTGGACTACGTTCGTTTACTTCTGCATCTCACCAGGGAGATTGTTTCTTCAGAAGAAAGGAGGAAAAAACTAAAAAAGAAAACGAAAAAGATGACATTGTTTCTTCAGAAGAAAGGAGGAAAAAAGAGAAAAAAGAAAAAGAAAAAGATGACATTGTTTCTTCAGAAGAAAGGAGGAAAAAAAGAAAAAAAAGAAAAAGATGACAGGTGATTGGCAAAGCGCAACGTCTTGTACATGTTAAAATCATGTGCCATCAGTGACTCTCTTCTACACAGGTTTGCCTTAGGACGGCCCTATTTATCTTACCTTCTTGCTGCACTTGAGACGGCTCCAATGGAATGATTGATAAGCGTGGTAGTGCTCGCATGATTGGTTTCTCTACTGTGATGTCTTGCACTTGGGTATCCTCCACTTAAAACTCCATTTACCTTATCATTGTGGACTGGTGCTTCTCTCGCTGCGGTCAACTTTCTCCATGTATTACCCAAAACAGTACTTCTTGCGGTCATACAAGTGATTGGTTGGCAACCTGTGTCAGACGGCAGGGGCAAGAATGTCAAATTGCCATTTAAATCAGGTTGAAATTTACCACTTTGATAATGAGATTGATTGACAATGGGCATGAGCTCAGTTGGAGCCGTAGCTCATTAGAAGGTTCACCTTCCAGATTGATGTCTTGGGTTTGAATCAAAGTACTCACCAAAGAAGGGAGACTACAGACTACAGTTTTTTGGAATACAATAGTGGAGGGAAAAGTATGAAAGCCACTTATTAGAGCTTATTGGAATTGAATGGAGGGGAAAGGAGAATGTAAAAGATCTCCTTGCTGTATTGACGTCTTCATGCAGCTTTGAATTTTATTTTAGTTTGAAGAGCGTTTGATTCATGGGCCATTTTATTTATTTATTTAATTTTCTAGTTAGTTCTCAAACCAGAAGAACCATCCAATCCTTACCTGTTCTCTTAAATATGGGAGGTGCTATTATACAGATCAAGGAAAGTGGGATTTTTATGTCTGAGCCTGTTATCTAACGGTGGTGCCCACCACAGCTGTCATGGGTAGGCCATACCCTTACCATCTGATGGGGAATTGGGGAACATCAGAATTATTTGTACTTGGTGAAACTTTTGTTTGTAGTAGATGGAAGTGCCCTTAAGAGCTGTTTGGATTGTTGTAAATGAGAAAAAGGATATTGATTTCCTTAGATGTGATGGTTTTCCTCATTTGCGAATGATTGGGGGAAATCAATTTCCTTTTTATCAGATTTTCATAGAAAATGACATTATTTTTCATCTAGAACTTTAGAAATTGAGATTTCTACCCCTTTTAAAAGACAATTCTTACTTTTTAAACCATTGTCCTGAAATTGAGATTTCTACCCCTTTTAAAAGACAAATTCTCACTTTTTAAACCATTGACCTATTCACATTTATGTGGAAATCATGTACACTAAAATTAACAAATCATTTGAGGATTTTTTTTTCTCCATAGTTGACCATTTTTTAAAATAGTTTTCCTTAGACCAATGATTTCCTTGTTTTACCATTTGCTTTCCATCAATAAAAAAGTTTACTCTTGCTGTCCGCTTTGGCAAGTATGGCCCGTATATTCAGTAATTAGGACTGTTTATATATTGAAGAATAATTTAGTTGAGCGTGCGGAAGAAAAGTAATCCCTTAGATTGAGGTAAATTGCAGCCATTAAAATTTTTGTGGTTACCATATTTTTCTTATTAATTGTCCACATGTAGTTCATTATTTAGAAGGTTTAGACGGATCATTATTTAGAAGTTTAAGACTCCTTTTGAAGTGAATATTTGTGGCTGCGGAAAGTGGGACACAACATAGCAATGGTAAGGGTAAGGGATCTGTGTTTGGCACTTGAGATTGTAGTGTGGAATTAGAATGCCACTGAGGTTTTGCAAGCTACACAGGCTTTTCATTTTGCTGTGTGCATGTTCTCCTGATCTGTACCGTTGGCCTGGTGGGACCTACCATGGTTGGACTGTCACTTAAAACCACGCAAATAGAAAGCTTTGACCCGACCGTTCTTGGCCACTTTTTAGTGGAATGTAACATGTGATTTCATTTCTGCTTCTGTTCACAAGATTGAAAGGTTAGAAGCTACATCCCATTTCCCCCTCGATTATGTTCTGGTATACATACAAGTTAACTCCCAACTCAGTGTAGCGTTGGTAATAAAATGGCAAGCGAAGGGTGGAAGTAGAGGTGTACACGAGTCGAGTTAGCTTGTTAGCTCGATACTTACACGAGTCGAGTTAGCTTGTTAGCTCGATACTTACCTGGATAGGGTTGATCTATGATCATAATTTGTGGTAGAGGGGGTACGTGTCCGTGCGGCCCCTGATAGAAAAGGAAAAAAAAAGCGCTTTTTAGCTCGCTCGAATCGACTCGGAAAAGCTCAACTTGGATCGAAACTGTGTTCGAGCCGAGTCAAGCCAGTTTTATTGAGCTCGAAACATTTCGAGTCAAGTCCAACCTAGACCTAGCTCGACTTGACTCGACTTGGTCTTGAGCTTGAACTTGAACTTGACTTGATTCGGCTTGGATCAATTGTTTGACCAGGTATATATAATATTTACTCCGCTCAAAAAAAAAAAAAACCCTAACCGCAGCGCCCACTCTTGCCTCGGCCGTTTGTCCAACCCTAAAACCCTAACCTCACTTATCTCTCTCGTTGTTCTTTAGTGCCCGAACGACGACTAGCTACTACTCTCATCTCCCCTCTTTCTCACCGTTCTCCAGCACCCGACCGGCGACTACTCTTCTTCCTCTACTCTCTCTCCATTTTCCAGCGTCTGTTCGGACAACCAGCACCTGAAAGGTGAGTCTCCTCTACTCCTCTCCTCATCTCATCAGTCACATTGCCTCTGCCCTCTGGCCGGGGTGTGGTGGGTGACAAACAGTGTCTGTTCGATTAGCGGACGTCACCTGACCACTGGCCTGGTGGCTATGGCCCATTCGGACGGTCAGACCCCACCCAAACTCGAACTCGGCTTGACACTCGAACTAGACCGAGCTGCTGACCGAGCTAAGCCGAGCTCGAGCTGAGGACTATAGCTGGCTGAGTCAAGCCGAGCTGGGCAAAGTTCGGCTCAGATTGACTCGTGTACACCTCTAGGTGGAAGTAGTCGCCTCTTAGGAAAATGAGGTGGAAGCGAGGAACGTTGAATAATGATAGGTTTTGCAGGCCGTTAGTTGCACTGCAAAATGGTGATCAACCAAATAAATGACAGGGATAGGCTTTAGTGTGAAGTAATGGTCTTGTAACCAACGAAAGTAATAGCTGCTTCTCCTAGTTAGAGCATTTTTGAAACTTGTTGAAAAAGGCCATATGTATTTCCAAGCCGTGAAGCTTGTGTTCTCAATTGGTGAGGCCTCATAGATGTGCTTGGCCTCGTCGTTATAAACGTGGCTCTTTGTACTATGCAACTGCTCTAGTATTGTCACAATAAATAAGCAATGACCAAACTCAAAAGTCAAACTTCCCAAGCTAAATTGCTTTCTTGGACGCTGCATACTCTGTTTCTATTGTTAGATCATGATGCACTTTTGCCTGTCCCATGTGACAACACCACCTGCTATGGATTGCCACACACGACTCATCCAGATCTGTTTGAAAGTCATCAGTGTACCCAATGATAGATAGATCCCCATGCCCATAGGTTTTATGATATGTTTCACAACTGTTCAATGATTCATATCAGGATTGCTTTGGTATTGGTTCACCACTCCCACTAAGAAGGCAATATCCTGCCTTTTATACAACATCACTTATATAAGGCTCTCAATGATGGATTTAAAGAGAATATTCTCTATTGCCTGCCTCTTCTTAGGAATGTTGGGAATGTTATTTCCTTATAGGCTAATGTTGTGCTTGAAAGGCATGTTAGCGTTCTTGGCAATGGCCATGGATGGAGAATTTCTCAAAAATCTTGACTATGTAAACTACTTAGGAGCAGGGTCATTGCAGCTCAATTTCGTTAGAGCCTCTTGGCAATGCAAGGATGTAAGACACCTCTCTTAAGTCCTCATGTCAAAAGTGGTTGATAACTAAACCTTCACCTCCCTTATATATCCAATATCATTTCCGATTAATAGGTTGTTATTCACATAAAGAACAAGCACAACTTTAATGGATTTGAGGTAGACACGTGATTTTCACAAAGCTATAATTGCGCACTGCCTTGTTGAATATGTAATTCCAACTTCTACATGCTTGCTTGAGCCCATATAGCAATCTATTGAGCTTGCATACCTTGTCCAACTGTTACAGCTTGTACGACATCTGTAATTCCAACTTCTACATGCTTGCTTGAGCGCATATAGCAATCATGCTTGTTTATCCCATGCTTTGACCCTTACACATGCAACAATCTCGATCCCATATTGTTGCAGCTTGACACGTGTGACTACCCGGAATTACTACCTTGAGGAATGCTGAAGTGGGATTTTAGAAAAGAAATAGGATTCTGAGTTCCTTTTCCAGAAAAAAAAAAGAAAAGGGGATATCTTTCGGGTCGTGGTCTATCAACATCAGCATCCATCGGATAACGGTCTAAACTCATCCATGGGTCCATTGGTCCCGATTCCCAACTCAAGGATAGTGTATAAATAAGATTCAGGGATCTTAACTATCTATAGTAAGTACATGTAAAGGATTACATGAATATTATGAATTACTAGGTATAAAATAACACACATGCGATGTGAACTTCATGAAATGGGACATTTGATGATTTATACAGTTGGGTAAGCGGCTTCCATGTTAATGCCACACAGTCCTTAACATCAACATCCCTCTCCATCCATATGTATCCATCTTCACTCCATCCAGTGTGCCTCATGAATTCTACATCAGCCAATATTTGGTACCATCATCAGCTGTCCCATATATTTGTCGTCACACCATTGTCTAGATCGGTGCTGCAATCACCTGTGAAGGTGTATCCACCAGCATCAATGGCGATGGAAACTGGTTGGTTGGCCATGGCCTTGACTCCCCCCTTCCCACTTCTCTCTCTTATACGTACCAAGCCTACTTTTTCAGCATCTAATAGTTTAGTTGCCGTACAATGTGAGGACTATCGTCTTGGCAGACTACTAATTAAATGCTCTGAAATTTGTTTCCTGGTTAAAATTGAGATGAAAATTTGTAATTTGATTGATCACTTGGACATCCAAACACAGCTTTATAAGAATGGTCGTTATGTTTGTTGACATCCTTGAAACTGGCAATGTGTCACTGTGTCCCACGTGATCATGGGAATGGATCCTCACCGTCCATATCCATATCGTCCATGGTCAGATGGTTGAACCAAGCTAGAAGATCAGATATCTAATCTGAAGCCAGATGGTTGTATTGAGGTAATAAGATCATACATTGCAATGTAATTACATATATAGAGCAGTCTGAACACTTTCTAGCTAGAGAACATCACCTAATAAACAGAGCATTTATAAGCTGAAAGGTTGTAAACGTAGAGGATGATGTATTATCTCCTATACTGTTGGGTAAGAAGCCTCCATGGCAATGCCACACAGGCCTTCCTTAGCATCAACATCTCTTTCCATCCTTATATATCCTTCTTCACCCCACCCAATGCCCCATGAATTCTTTACCAACCAATACTTAGTCCCATCATCAGCAGTCCCATATCCAACGGCTGTCACACCATGGTCTAAGTCAGTACCACAAGCACCCGTGAATACACCACTTGAGTAGAATTGGAAGGCAAATCCTCCAGCATCAATGGCCACTGAAATTGGCTGATTGGCCACTGCCTTCAATAGTGCATTCTCACTGTTGGCTGGTACGTCTTCATGACTGTTGATCTTGGCCGCATGGTCGGAAGACTTCTTGGGGTTGCAAGTGCCATCAACTCCCTCGTATGGGTAGTTAGCTTCTGTTGTAAGTCCACGGTTGTGTTGAATGAAATCGAAGGCATCGTCCATGAGGCCACCATTGCAGCCTTGATCCACACCTTTGGTGTCACAGTCCACTAGCTCTTGCTCGGATAATGAAAGCAACTTACCCGTTTTAAGTTGTGTAATTCCTTCTGTGGCTGCAACGGCTGAGAATGCCCAACAACACCCTATTTTGGAACATTTGAGCCACGATTAGTAAAAACACTAAATAACAATCTCATCTTCCCTTTTCTTATTTGATAAGTGTGTGTATTAACAATGTTACAGATACTTGTTTGGGTTTTCTTATTCTTCATCAGTTCAAGAAGAGATCATCACTTGATTTACTCATTGAACCTGGCCATTCATTAGACTTGCCACCTCTTCCATATACCATTGCCCAAAAATCATATTGATTTATAGTATTAACCATGCAAACACCCAGGTCCATAGCTCAACTGGCAGACTGAGTGGAGATACCTCGTTTCAACAGTAGCGGTCTTGGTATCGATCCCTAGTGGGGGTGGCTAACATGGCATGTGTGTACTGACATGGGTGTGTACTAACAAGCTAACCCAAAAAAAAAAAAAAGGGCCTGCAATGCCCCCATTAAGTCAATGGCTAATATAATGTTATCCTGGAATTTTATTTTATTTTTAAAATTTTTTTAAGATAGACTTGTATTGCCCATTCATTTGAGTGAAATTGTTGGCTACTCTTTGTATGGTTCAAAATTGGACTTTGGCCATGGCCCATCCAGAGCTGGCCATTCTGATGGATGGTCCAGATTGACTAGCTCAGTCACCAATGAGGGTTAGTAGAGGGCAGGTGAAGGTTCATGGTCTACTTAGTACTTACCGCATTGTCCCTGATCCTTGATGGGAGTCACAGCACCTTTCTTTCTCCAGTCCATGGTAGATGGTGCAGTAACATTCTCATACATGAAGGATGTGGCTTCTGATGCCCATGCTCGGGTGGGCCTAAATCCATTACGAGCGGCCCTGAACTCATCGTTGGTCAGATCAGCAAATGCATTGACACTTAATTTGTATGATCGGTCCCCTGCGCTGTTAAAAGATTCTATCAACTCCACATTGCTCTTGAATATCTTGAAACGCTGTTCCTTTTCGGCCGCATCCTTGTACGTGCGTCCATATTGAGCCATCCATTGCTCATGGAGAGCGGACATGGATGAGTCATGGAGTGTGCGGGCCATGGCTTGAGAAGCCCAAGCTCCCAAGATGAACAAGGCCACAAAGAAACAATAGTACATGGAAGCCATTAATGTATAAAGTAAGAGGGTGTGATGGATGGGGTGAGGATGTATGGAGGAGGGATGCATACAATCAAAAGAGGCTTTGCTTTTATATAGACATTGCATTGCACCCCACAGAAGTCGTTACTCTCCCTTGCTTTCTTGTTATTGAGAGAGAGAGAGAGAGAGAGAGAGAGAGAGAGATCTCCTACGTGCCGGGGCAAATGTAATGGGATGGATGGGTACAGGGACAGGCTTCCTTTCGTCTACGTTCTCCTTTGTTTACGCATACTCTATCAATAACACTTTCAAGGTTTAGTTACCGTCCATCTTGTCCACATGTAATTGTGTACGACATCTGAGCTGTTTAGGAGGCAGGGACATAAACATCGCGCCATGATGTGATCCACCTGATTGGCAGAACGAACTATTTTTTGTGTCAGGTGATGCGAATGGCGGGGCCTACCTTCTGGATGGCTTGGATAGCATACACACGCAAAGATTTAGATCTGCTTCATTTATCGGATCATGCTCTAAAATGACTTTTCAAAACGGATGGACGGCGTGGATATAAGGCATATACATCAAAGTGGGCCCCACGGTCAGTGATGCCACCCACCCTGGTGGATCCGGCGATCCACCGAAGCCGCGCTCATTGCCTTCTACTGTTTGACCCACCTGATTGTCAGATCAGCTTGATTTTGGAACGTCTGACTATCAGGATGGGGCGCACCTGTTGGATGGGTCAGATGCACACACAAAAAACTTGTGGGCCCCGCAACAGCTTAATACCTTGGTACACGTCTGGTTTAATTATCAGGTGGGTTTTGAAACAATCGAACGGTAAAGAGTTGTTTTTATCATTTATTATCTGCCATTTTTATTCATTAGGTGGGCAAATGAAAAGACTACAAAAAAAAAAACTTGTTTTATTTATCCAATTGTTTCTTACATTACTGTAGCCCATTTGATGATTGGAATGGCTTGATTTTCGGAGCCCACTTGATGGACTACTCAGATCTGGCACATATTTACCATTTTGGAACATGGCTGACGTGTACAGTTGTTTTTATCTATTAATTGAAGTGTTTCTTAATCACTTGATGATTGATTAGAACATTGGCTTTATTTTCGCAGCCCACTTGATGGACTACTCAGATCTTCTTGCAAATGTTTACCATACCATACTGGCACATTTGTTGACGTGTACATGGACCATAACTTTCTTTATTGCCAACGTGTCAGCCAGTGCATTAGAGCCCGGTCTTTCAAAAGGTGGGGCAAACCTTGTACATCACCATTAGCGAAAAAACAGTGTTACAGAATGTTAGTATAGAGAAGCGCAACGTACACGAAATTCAAGTATAATATGGGTTAGATTAGAAAATGTACGTCATTTTAGCCATCGAAATCAATACACTTGATCAGGCACGTATATCAAGTCTTAATCTTCACCACAGTAACAATAAAGCAATGGAGATTAGTGAATCATGTGGGGCCCAATATCTCGTATATAAACTCAGCTTAGATTAAGTGTATGAACCCACCTCCATAATCACATCATCACTCCTCAGCTAACACCATGGCTTCCTTAACCAAATCTTTCTTCTTAGCCTTTTTCATATTGGGAGTCTGGGCTTCTCAAGCCATGGGCCGCACTCTACAGGAAGCGTCCATGTCCAACAGGCACGAGCGATGGATGACTCAGTATGGTCGCACTTACAAGGATGCAGCTGAGAAAGAGCTACGTTTCAAGATATTCAAGGATAATGTGGAATTCATAGAATCCTTCAACAATGCCGGGGACCGATCTTACAAGCTAAGTGTAAATGAATTTGCAGACCAAACCAACGACGAGTTCAAGTCCACCCGTAACGGATTTAGGCCATCTCAAACAAGAGCATCGAGAGCCACATCATTCATGTATGAGAACGCGACCGTGCCATCTAGTATGGATTGGAGAAAGAAAGGCGCCGTAACCCCAATCAAAGACCAAGGACAATGTGGTAATTAAGCTTTATAACCTACTCATGAATTTAGCTTATTTTTTTTTCAATTAGTGTAACTTTGTTCTAGAAAGGGACATGAAATTGTTACTTACTGTTAGCTAACTTTCTATCGGGTGTTGCCAAATAGGATGCTGCTGGGCATTCTCAGCGGTAGCAGCCATGGAAGGGATTACACAACTCAAGACAGGGAAGTTGGTTTCTCTATCCGAGCAAGAGGTGGTGGATTGTGATACCAATGGAGAGGATCAAGGCTGTGAAGGTGGTCTTATGGATGATGCCTTTGATTTCATCCGACACAACGGAGGACTTACAACCGAAGCCAACTACCCCTACGAGGGAATTGATGGCACTTGCAACTCGAAGAAGGCAGCCAACCATGTGGCTAAGATCAACGGTTACGAAGATGTTACGGCCAACAGTGAGAAAGCTCTATTGAAGGCTGTGGCCAACCAACCTGTTTCTGTCGCAATTGACGCTAGCGGATCTGACTTCCAGTTTTACTCGAGCGGTGTCTTTACAGGAGATTGCGGTACCGAACTAGATCATGGAGTGACAGCTGTTGGATATGGGACGACAGATGATGGGACCAAGTATTGGCTAGTGAAGAATTCATGGGGAACTTCTTGGGGTGAAGATGGATATATAATGATGGAAAGGGATGTTGATGCTGAAGAAGGGATATGTGGTATTGCCATGCAAGCTTCTTATCCCACAGCTGCTTAATCCTCATTAGTTGCATGTCTCATGCTTGTTTATCCTATGCTTTGATCACAAAAGTATTATGAAGAAATGTAGAAATGTGTAGCTTCTTTATGTAATTCTCATACATGTAATAGGTTACTTCCAATATTAACTCATAGTATCCAAATATCTACTTTTCTATGGGCTCATGACATGAAATCGACTGGGCTCATCAATGTCTGGTCATGCCGGGATCGACTCCAAGACTAGGATGAATATTTACTTCACTCGGCTTGATATTTAATAACTAAATTAATATGCTTGAAGATGCAGTGGTGGGTTATAGGCCTGACGTACTGGGTGGTCCATCCCCTATGTTTTTCCTATCCTCGGGGCTCTTCTTTCGGTCGAGCTTATGTTGTTTATTCAGCCCTTGGGCTCTCTGTACAGGAGTAGTGCTGTTGTGGTGTCTTTGGCAGGCCTAGACTAAACAAGGCCGGCCTATTCATGAAGTGTGCCATGGTCCTAAAGCCCTCGTTTGTTAGTACGTGGACTAGAATTCAACGAAGATCTATGGCCTCTGGATTAGCACACTGACTTAGATCAGGGCAAACAGTAGGGTTCCTCGCTCCTGTTGACTAATGACACGTGACTGAAGCGATATAGTGGTGGGCCGTGTTGTGTTCCAAACGACCAACGAGTCTCCACTAATCAGAGGTCGGGATCAGCATTCAGCCAAATTGACCTTAGGGCTAACGACGCAGCAACATAACAGTGGCCAATGCACTTTTACTATTTAATTTGAGTTAATGAATCATGCATGCTTGATTTACCGAGTACCCGCGTATCACCATCACACTCTGTCAGACTATCAAATGCTGCCATTGAAACGAACATGCCACGGTCAGCATTCAATACACCCATGCCGCCCCGCTGGGTGAGATGGACCAACCAAATTCTTGCATATGGCCATCTTTAAGGTGGGGGCACCTTATCGGTGTATATCTCGTTAGTAGTAAGGCCACGCAGGGATGAACGTGATGAGGTTGATCACCGTCTTCCTCAAGGATAAGTACTCCGAATCCACGGAGCTTCTCTGGACTCCTCAAAGAGACTTCTCGAATACAATAGAAAAAAAATAGAAATAATTTTAAGATATATGAAAGAAACATTTTGAATGATTGATAGATGCAATAAACGAGTCTACAAGATACCAAGACTAGGAGGAAGTTTAAGAATTAAACTATAACTAAAACTCCCTAAAATTCGTAACTTATTATAAATAGTAAATTTATGTTCTATAGTAAGTGTCGCATGTGATTTAACCACGTTATTCTCCTAATTTTTCTAAACACTTTTCATGTTGGGCGCAACTCCTAAAGTCCAACGGATGAAGAGTTATAATTAAAATAAAACTTAATATTTATAGTAAAAACGGAATTAAACATGGAATTGGACCGCCGATATGATGGAATCTCGTAAATTCGGCATGGGCAACCCAACTGATTTGCTAAAGTAGCTCGTCCTACCCCAAAATCATATATGGTACGTCGGAGTAACTCATTCAGGTTTGTGAGATATGCGAGTTTTAAGGTTCTGACGGTCTTAATGACTTCTGCCTCCGATCGGGCCTTCTCTAATCCATCTTGGACATGAATGTGTTCGCGACCTGCTTTACATCATAAGGGTACTAATTTGAGAAAAACTTGATTACTCTATGACCTTTATTTTATTTTATTTTATTTTATTTTTTATTACTCTGACTTAAGGAAGGATGTGATGAGGTCGATCGCCGTCTTCCTCAAGGATAACTACTCTGAATTCACAGAGTTGATAACTACTCCGAATTCACGGAGTTTATCTGGACTCTTCACAAAGATTCCTTGAATCCACGAGGGATAAAAATATAAATAATTTCTAATAATTCAAAAATAAATTAATTAATGATAAAAAAAACATGAAATTACAATCCTTTAAATAGTGAACTCAAACCTAGGATGTAGTTTTGAACTCAAACCTAGGATGTAGTTTTAAACTCAAACTCAAACTCCCTAAACATGTGACTTATTATAAATAGTAAATTTAAATATTATAGACGATCATAATTCCTATTAGGCTTGATAATTTTCAGCTAAGAATAGTAAGTGTCCAATTTGGCCTAACCACTTTATTCTCCTAATTTTTCTAAACCCTTTTCATATTGGGCACAACTCCTAAAACTCAAATGATGAAAGGTTATGATCACATTAAAACTTACTATTTATAGTAAAAATGGAAATAAAATGGACTTTTGACCATCGATATGATGGAATCTCACAAATCCAGTGTGGGCAATCCGGCATATATAGCCGGGTAGGCTGGCTAAAGTAGCTTCTCCTATCCTAAAATCATATATGATACGTTGAAAAACTCACTCCAAAAAACTCACAACTTGTCTGGTGTAAAAACTCACAACTTGTCTGGTGTAAAAGCAACCTTAGAAAGATCAGTAAAACGCAGTAGGGAAAGAAATTTCCAAACAATCACAGGGAACACATGAATTTTACGTTTTTTTATATATATATAAAAAAAAACCTCTTGCTTGAAAAAAAGACTACGGCATCAAGCGGCAAACAATCTATTATATTATAAAGTTACAAGATTCGGAAACCCTAGTTTTCTCCCTTCAAAATCATTGACTCTCGGGTCCTCTCATGCCCTTAAACGTCTTGTGTATTAACCCTAATCTATACTTACAAGAGGCTTATATACTCTCCATACGTAATTAGAAACAAAATCGGTACTTACACATTAAGTCCAGTCGAACCGAATGAATTTTCGGTCGAACCGGATCAAACCGAAGTGTAAATTTGAATTGAACTGAAATCAGGCAAAACATCACAGCGAGCAACAATACAAATCCAGAATTTTGGTTTGAACCGAGAAAAGGTTCAGTCGAACCGAAAATTACCCTGTCTAGGTAGATTAAGGGCACTGGATCAACATCCATACCCTTTGTAAGAGTGCGACTCATGGTTCAGTGATCCAGACCATTTGATCTTATCACCCATTTGGGAGATTTTAGGAAAGGATCAATTGGCAATTACTAGATAGTTGAAATGAACAATATAAAGTCATCCTTGTTCCGAAAGCAGGATTGTTTAGTGTTCCAAAATTTAGGCGGTTTAAATTTTAAGGCGTGATAAGTTGAGCAGTTTCAACAGATCCATGCAATCCACTGGTTTTCACCAGATAATTTTAGGGCGTGAGCCCAAAATTATTAGTGGGCCAGATTATAATTTAAGAAAAACTCGTTCTTATTATCTACGATTTTTACTCACAATTTAAGGAACAAATGTAAGACCAGGAATAAACTTGTTTGGTTTATCCAATGGTTTTTAAACCGTGGCCAACCTGAGGATTGGAATGGCTTGATTTTCACAACTCACTTGATGGACTGCTAAGATCTTGCACAAGTTTACGATATTGGAACATGTGTTGATGTGTACATGGAACAGAAATTAATTTTTTTACCGTCAACATGTTAGCAAGAGCATTAGAGTTCAGTCGTTCGAAAGGTGCATGGGATGCAGCTTGTAGATCACCAAGAGCAAAAAATTAGGATGGTCCACTCATCTAGCAGGTTACACCACCTAAATCAATCGGGTCTGACTCTGCATCAATGTAGGCTGTCGGCCATCGAAAGAGTAGAGTAGTGGTCATTGGTCCGATTTTCACAACAGGTGATCTTTATGTTGCAACCCCACCTTTTTCACGGGTTGGATGTTCTACAAAAGTGGCACATTCTCCAAAAAGAAAAGCATTGTATTTGAAAGCTCACACACCAAGTTGTGTGTGAACATTTCTCTTAAAACGGCGATAAGATCCAAATGCCCCTGTCAAGTGTGCTAGAAATATAGAATGTTAGAATAGAGAAGCGCAACGTACACGAAATTTAAGTATAAGATATGTTTGATTAGAAAATGCCATTTTAGCCATCTTAATCAATACACTTAATCAGGGCACGTATATCAAGTCTCCATCTTCACCAAAGTAACAATAAAGTAATAGAGACTAATGAATCATGTGGGGTCTGATATCACGTATATAAACTCAGCTTAGAGTAAGTGTATGCACCCACTTCCATAATCACATCACCAGATCATCCATACACTACTCAGCTAACACCATGGCTTCCTTAACCAAATCTTTCTTCGTAGCCTTGTTCATCTTGGGAGTCTGGGCTTCTCAAGCCATGGGCCGCACTCTACAGGAAGTGTCTATGTCTGACAGGCACCAGCAATGGATGGCTCAATATGGTCGCACATACAAGGATGCAGCTGAGAAAGAGCTACGTTTCAAGATATTCAAGGACAATGTGGAATTCATAGAATCCTTCAACAATGCCGGGGACCGATCTTACAAGCTAAGTGTAAATGAATTTGCAGACCAAACCAACGAGGAGTTCAGGGCTACCTGTAACGGATTTAGGCCTGCTCAAAAAAGTGCATCGAGAGCCACATCATTCATGTATGAGAACGTAACTGTGCCAGCTAGTATGGATTGGAGAAAGAAAGGTGCTGTAACCCCAATTAAAGACCAAGGACAATGTGGTAAGCTTTATATCCTACTCATGAATTTAGCTGATTTTCTTCAATTAGTGTAACTTTCTTCTAGAAAGGGACATGAAATTGTTACCTACTGTTAGCTAACTCGCTATCTGGTGTTGCCAAATAGGATGTTGCTGGGCATTCTCAGCGGTAGCAGCCACGGAAGGGATTACACAACTCAAGACAGGAAAGTTGCTTTCCTTATCCGAGCAAGAAGTGGTGGATTGTGATACCAAAGGTGAGGATCAAGGCTGTGCAGGAGGTTTCATGGATGGCGCCTTTGATTTCATTCAACACAACAGAGGACTTACAACAGAAGCCAAGTACCCCTACATGGCAGTTGATGGCACTTGCAGCTCCACTAAGGAAGCCAACCCTGTGGCCAAGATCAACGGTCACGAAGATGTTACGGCCAACAGTGAGAAAGCTCTGTTGAAGGCTGTGGCCAACCAAACCATTTCTGTCGCAATTGATGCTAGTGGATCTGCATTCCAGTTTTACTCAAGTGGTGTATTTACAGGAGATTGTGGTACCGAACTAGACCATGGAGTGACGGCTGTTGGATATGGGACAACAGATGATGGGACAAAGTATTGGATAGTGAAGAATTCATGGGGAACTTCATGGGGTGAAGATGGATACATAATGATGGAGAGGGATGTTGGTGGTAAAGAAGGTGTTGCGAGATGTCTTAAATCTGAGTCCTTTCGCAACTGGGATGCGGAAAGGAGTTTCGCGGATTTTGTGTCGCAAGTCCTTTCGCAACTGGGATGCGAAAGGAGTTTCGCGGATTTTGTGACGCAAGTCCTTTCGCAACTGGGATGCGAAAGGAGTTTCGCGGATTTTGTGACGCAAGTCCTTTCGCAACTGGGATACGAAAGGGAAGTTGCCAAAACTATAAATTGGGGTCCCTAGGGCTATCCTTTGATGATTCTAAGACTTCCTAAAGGTATTCTAAAGGGTTCTAGGGTTATCAAAGGGTGTAGCAAGGGTGAGATTCGAGGTTGTTCGATTCGGGTAAGTCCTTTCTCTTTGTAATTGATGCTTTCATAGTGGTGATTTGTCGCTTTGTGCCGTGGTTTTTTCCTGCAAGGGTTTTCCACGTTAAATTTGTGTGTTCTCTTTTCTTGTGTATGTGCTTGGTGCCATTGGATTACCATCCTAGATCTAGATCTGTGTGATTCCGCAGGCCAAAAATCCCAACAAGTGGTATCAAAGCAATCGGTTGGGACACAGATCTGAATCTGAGGGATTAGTAATAATGGCGAGCGCCAGGTATGAGATTGAGAAGTACTCAGGGAAAAATAATTTTGAGTTATGGAAGATCAATATGATGAGTTCCTTAATTAAGCAAGGCAAAGATGGTGCTCTTGAGGAGCGGAAGTCCACCATGAAAGATGATGATTGAAATACTCTTGATAAGAAAGCCTTATCATCGATCCGTTTATGTCTCACGGATGAGGTTCTCTATAACGTCATGAGGGAGAAAACTGCGGCTAATTTATGGGCGAAGTTGGAGGATGTTTATGCGAAGAAATCCTCTGAAAATCGTCTGCACTTGAAGCGGCAGTGGTATAACTTCAAGATGGCAGAGGGTGGAGATCTGGAGGCTCACATCAGCAATTTTAATAAATTGGTTTGCAAATTGCTCGATATGGATGAAGTGATGAAAGATGAAGAACAAGCATGTATGTTACTGAATTCTCTCCCGGCGTCCTATGAGTCATTCAAGGATACTATGTGCAGCATGAACAAAACCCTGAGTGTCGACACTGTTATCTCAGCCCTTCAAGGGAAGGCTATGAGACAGCTAGACAGCAACATAGGGACATCTTCTGATACACTGTTTACAGTGGATAGGAATTCTGAACACAGTATAGGTTCTTCAGGTTCTAGATCCAAATCCAAGGGCAAGGGCAAAGGAAAGGTAAAGTGCTGGAATTGTGGAAAGGAAGGACATGTGAAAAGGGATTGTGAAAATCCTAAATCTAAGAGGGAAGATTCTGAGGCTTCATGCAGGGAGGCTAACACTGCTACGTCAGATGAATCGAGTGGATGTGATGGTGATGTTTTGTCTGTGTCTTCGCTCAGACGGTCATACGATGATCGTAAGGACGAGTGGATGCTAGACACAGGGGCATCTTTTCACATGACTCCTCATCGGAGTTGGTTCACCAGCTATAGGGAATGCGATGGTGGACATGTATTTATGGGCAATGACATTGCCTGTAATGTTGTGGCTATTGGTACGGTACGCATCAGGATGTTTGATGGGGTGGAGCGTACTTTGACTGATGTCAGGCACGTTCCTGATTTGAAACAAAATCTGATTTCTCTTGGTGTGCTTGAGGCAAAGGGATGCAAGTACACAGGTATTGATGGTGCTCTTAAGGTATCCAAGGGGGCACGGGTAGTCATGAAAGCGCAACGACTCGATCATGTTTACAGGTTGATCGGGAGCACTTCAAAAGGTGGAGCTACAGTGGATGTAGCGAATTCCACCTCTGCACGTGTGTGGCATGATGGGCATGGCCATATGAGCGGGCAGGGCAGGAAGGCTGAGACGTGCGGACAGGGATACAGAGCAGGTGGAGCAGCCACCTGTGAGAAGAACCACATGGCATGATTGCAGGATATCGGCAAGGTACATGGACGACTCCAATATTGCAGGGGATTCATCTTCTATTCTGATGGCTTTAGGTGAACCTGGTGCTGAGAAGTGGAAGGTGACTATGGGCGATGTGATGGATTCGTTGTACCAGACCGACATATGGGAGCTGGTGGAGCTTCCAGTGGGCCGGTGAGCGGTTGGATGTAGGTGGACCTTCAAGAGGATACAGTATAGATACAAGGCGAGGTTGGTAGCGAGGAGTTATTCTCAGAGAGAAGAGATCAGCTTCTCAGAGATATTCGCGCCGACGGTATAGCAGGTATCTATCAGATCCGTGATTGGCGCTGGTTGGCCAATGTGATCTTGAGCTATGATGTGATGTAGAAATAAGAGAAGAGGTCAAGAAGCTACACGGTTGAAGATTGAAGACATGGTGGAGATTGTTGCGAGATGTCTTAAATCTGAGTCCTTTCGCAACTGGGATGCGGAAAGGAGTTTCGCGGATTTTGTGTCGCAAGTCCTTTCGCAACTGGGATGCGAAAGGAGTTTCGCGGATTTTGTGACGCAAGTCCTTTCGCAACTGGGATGCGAAAGGAGTTTCGCGAATTTTGTGACGCAAGTCCTTTCGCAACTGGGATACGAAAGGGAAGTTGCCAAAACTATAAATTGGGGTCCCTAGGGCTATCCTTTGATGATTCTAAGACTTCCTAAAGGTATTCTAAAGGGTTCTAGGGTTATCAAAGGGTGTAGCAAGGGTGAGATTCGAGGTTGTTCGAATCGGGTAAGTCCTTTCTCTTTGTAATTGATGCTTTCATAGTGGTGATTTGTCGCTTTGTGCCGTGGTTTTTTCCTGCAAGGGTTTTCCATGTTAAATCTGTGTGTTCTCTTTTCTTGTGTATGTGCTTGGTGCCATTGGATTACCATCCTAGATCTAGATCTGTGTGATTCCGCAGGCCAAAAATCCCAACAGAAGGGATATGTGGTATTGCCATGATGGCTTCTTATCCCACCGCTGCTTAATCCTCATCATACTTGTTTATCCTATACTTTGATATAAAAGTGTTATGGAGAAATGTCAATGTAGAAATGTGTAGCTTCTTTTATGTAATTCTCATATATTTATAATGAGTTACTTCCATTATCACTTATAGTATCCAAACTACCTTTCCAGTATCTGTATAGTATACAAAGAACTTTCTATGTTGTTGAACCCGGAATTGGTAAAAGGCCCCCAGCTTCGAGGCCGAGGGAATTTCCAGGTGTTGACTTTGTCGTGCAAATGACCCAGATAAAAAAAATCAAAGGTGTATGTCTTCTCCCAAAAGGTTTCCTTTGGTGTGAACTACCTGAATCACTGGTCAGTGTGATTTTTGGACCTCCATCCCAAGGGGATTACACATCTACTGGTAGGAGTGGATCTCCCATAAACATCATGGGTACATGCGTGATGTTTATGTGAAACTTACCCGACCACCTTGTTGGAGAAGAGGAGAGGAAGAAGAGATTTTCTTGGACTTGGAGTATATTTTGAATTATAAAAGTGGATATTACAATGCTTTGAATGGTTGGAAGGGAGTATTTATCTTCTTGTTTTTATTTGTTTATTTTTATGTACATCAAGTTTCTTTTTATAGACTCTTGAGGAATAATCTACACACAAGAGTATATGCATTACAATTTTCTACAATAAGCATTAATTACTTAGGAAACTCAAAAGAGGCATTCTAGATTCTTCCTAGACACATTCTAGATACTTTCTAGACACTTTTTAGAAACATTCTAGATATTTCTAAAATATTTTTTATTTTTAAATTATATTTTCAACACACCAGGAGTTAGTTCTAGTATCATAAATCAGTCCCGTTTGTTATTCAAGTTTACCATACAATTGGAAAAAGTGTACAAGCCATGCTAATCCTTAGAAAAAGTGTACAGGCCATGCTAATCCTTCAAATTATTTCCCTTATGTGGTGCCCAATCATGTATAGGCTTGAATTGTGGACCCAGGCCTAAATTTAGGTATGACATCCAATGGTTAGAGTGGATTTTATAAAATCAATGCGGTGGGCCTTGTAAAAATCAAAGATGGACGTCTCTCTACCTACTATTTCCTTTGGCATGGCCCCACCTAAAACACAGGTCTGGCCTGGGCTAATCCGGACTGGGTTTGACCTGATCAAAAGTATCGAGTCGGGTTGAGTCTATACCAAGTCGGATTGAGTGTAGCAGGTCTCCACGGGCTGAAATCACAACTCAAAACCTAGATTCACTTGTCAGAATTGTAGCCTCTCAGTCATATACATGGTTTTTTTTTTTTTTTTTTTAAATATATATGTACGAGTTGAGTTTTAGATTGAGTCGAGTTAATACCAAGTTGGTTTTTGGGTCAAGTCAAGTTACTAGGTGACTCGAACTCGACTCGGTTTGAGTTCATAATGGACGAAGTCAACTCGAATCGGATCGGCCTATCACCCACTAAGTTTGGATCAAATCTAAACGAGTCAAACGAGTCGAGTTTGCCAAGTTGAGTCATCTCATGCCGAGCTCTACTTACTATGTCTACCACCATTGAAAGTTGTTACCTTTGCTAGCTCATATTAATGTTTATTTGTCATGTAACCTGTTCACAAGGTCACACAAACTTTGATAAATCCCAAACTTTTGAGGCCCCAGGAAGTTTCTAACAGTAGGTGTTTAATTCCCAGTTTTTCCTATAATGTGGTCCACTTGAGCTTTGATCTGCCTGAATTTTTGGGGGAACTGTGAGGTAATTATTTAAGTAAATAATTATTACCCTTGTAAATGTATTTACTGGTGACATGGAAAATCAAGAGGCCCCAACGAGGTGGTTACTGGACAATGCTAAGTAGGCCTGTTTTATCCACGCCGTCCATCTATTTTTTCATATCATTTTAGGATATAAGCCAAAAATGAGACAGATCCAAATCTCAAGTGGATCACACCAACAGAAAACAGTGGTGATTGAACGCTCACCATTGAAAACTTCCTAGGGTCAACTATAATGTTAATTTTCCATCCAACCTCTTGATTAGACCACACAAACGTGGATGAAGGGAAAACACAAATATAAGCTTAATTCATCCAAAACTTTTGTAGCCCCCGGAAGTTTTTGAAGATGGGGCGTTCAATCACCACTGTTTCCTGTCGGTGGGTCCACATGAGATATGAAACTGCCTTATTTTTGGGATCATGTCTTAAAATGGCTTGTAAAAATAGATGAACGGTATGGATAGAACCCATACATCATGGTGGTGCCCACGGAGCATCCTCCACTAGACAACACCAGCGGGCAATCAACGTCCACAAGGAGGGGAGATGGGCCCGATTCATCCATGATGGACAACTCCACATTGAAGGCGGGGCCCACACAATGGAAGGCCCACATCATAGGTGGGCTCCACAGAATGGGCAATGAACATTGATGGTGGGCCCCACATGATGGATGACCCACATCACACAAGCCAATAGAATGGTTGGTCCATGTGAAAGGTTGACTCCTATTGATGAACAGCCCACATCCAAGGCGGACCCCACATGATAGATGGCCCACATTGAATGTGTGTCCCACATTGTAGACGGTCCAAATCAAAAGGTGGGCTCCACGTGATGGGCAGGGGATATTGAAAGTAGGCTCTCCAAATGATGGATGACTCACATCAAGTCAGGCTCTATATGATGGACGGTCCACATCAAAGGTTGGCCACTAACGATCATTGGCTCACATCCAAAATGGGTTTCGCATGATGGGCGACCCACATTGAAGTGGAGCCCATACGATGAATGGTCCACATCAAAGGTGGGCTCCACATGATGGGTGGTGGATATTTAAGGTGGGCCCCGGACACTAACAATGATGGTGGGCTCCACATGATAGATGACCCATATTAAGGTGGCCCCCACATGAGAACAGTTCACATCGAAGGTTGGCCCATAATGATGAATAACCCCCTTCCAAGGCCGGCCTGACATGATGGATGACCCACATCCAAGGTGACACTGCACGATGGATAGCCCATATCAAAGATGGGTCACTCAAGTTGGATGGTCCATATTGAAGGTTAGCCCCACATGATGGATGGTTCACATTGAAGATAGGGCAAAGGTAGGCCCGACATAATGAACGATTCACATTAAAGGTTGGCCCACATGGTGGATGATGGATGTTAAGGCTGGACCAAACAAGACCGAGGGATGATTACTTATGTGATATTGGAAACCAAACTTGCTTTTCTTCTTTTTTTGACTGATAAGTAACTTGTTTACCAAAGATACTAATTTGCTAAATGAGTAGAACCAAAGATGAGCTGCTTGTAGTTTAAATAGCTTATATTAAGTAACTTATGATCCAAACAAGCCCTAAACGGTCCATGATGGGACTTGAAAGCACCAACCTAGGCAAAATAATAATAATAATAATAATAAGCGGGTTTAAATTTTGGGGTCAAGCCCCAAACCGAGCAAGTCCCGAAAGATCGGTAGGCATGCATGCCTGGACAACAGCAATCCACTTCCGAGAGGGAGCCAACGTGCCGGGGCAAATGTAATGGTTTGGACAGGTTTTCTTCTGTTATAACAGTCTTTTCGTCTACATTCTCCTCTTTTTTCGCATACTATCCATGGTACTATTAAAGTTTAGTAACTGTCCATCTAATGCACATGTGATTATGTATGATATCTGACCTGTTCAGAAGGAGGCAGGGACATAAACATCAACTCGTTCAAAAAATTAGGACGATCCGACCATCAAGGATGCTAACGGTGTGATCCACCTGATGGGCAGAATTGCCTTTTTTTTTTTTTTTTTCCTGTAACGGTTGTTGCTTAAAAACTGGCACTGTCAAATATAGAATGTTAGAATAGAGAAGTGCAACGTACACGAAATTTCAGTATAAGAAGTGTTCGATTAATAAATGTCATTTTAGCCATCCAAATCAATACACTTGATCGGGCACTTATATCAAGTCTCCATCTTCACCACACTAACAATAAGGCAATGGAGATTAATGAATCATGTGGGCCCCAATATTCCGTATATATATAAACTCAACTTAGAGTAAGCGTATGCACCCACTTCCATAATCACATCACCAGATCATCCATACACTCCTTCCTTACCACCATGGTTTCCTTAACCAAATCTTTCTTCATAGCCTTGTTCATCTTGGGAGTGTGGGCTTCTCAAGCCATGGGCCGCACTATACAGGAAGTGTCCATGTCCAACAGGTACGAGCAATGGATGGCTCGATATGGTCGCACGTACAAGGATGCAGCTGAGAAAGAGCTACGTTTCAAGATATTCAAGGACAATGTGGAATTCATAGAATCCTTCAACAACGCTGGGGGACGATCTTACAAGCTAAGTGTAAATGAATTTGCAGACCAAACCAACGAGGAGTTCAGGGCTACCCGTAACGGATTTAGGCCCGCTCAAACAAGTGCATCGAGAGCCACATCATTCATGTATGAGAACGTAACTGTGCCAGCTAGTATGGATTGGAGAAAGAAAGGTGCTGTGACCCCAATCAAAGACCAAGGACAATGTGGTAAGCTTTATAACCCACTCATGAATTTAGCTGATTTTCTTCAATTAGTGTTACTTTCTTCTAGAAAGGGACATGAAATTGTTACCTACTGTTAGCTAACTTTCTATTGGGTGTTGCCAAATAGGATGCTGCTGGGCATTCTCAGCGGTAGCAGCCATGGAAGGGATTACACAACTCAAGACAGGGAAGTTGGTTTCTCTATCCGAGCAAGAGGTGGTGGATTGTGATACCAATGGAGAGGATCAAGGCTGTGAAGGTGGTCTTATGGATGATGCCTTTGATTTTATCCGACACAACGGAGGACTTACAACCGAAGCCAACTACCCCTACGAGGGAATTGATGGCACTTGCAACTCGAAGAAGGCAGCCAACCATGTGGCTAAGATCAACGGTTATGAAGATGTAACGGCCAACAGTGAGAAAGCTCTATTGAAGGCTGTGGCCAACCAACCTGTTTCTGTCGCAATTGACGCTAGCGGATCTGACTTCCAGTTTTACTCGAGCGGTGTCTTTACAGGAGATTGCGGTACCGAACTAGATCATGGAGTGACAGCTGTTGGATATGGGACAACAGATGATGGGACAAAATATTGGATAGTGAAGAATTCATGGGGAACTTCATGGGGTGAAGATGGATACATAATGATGGAGAGGGATGTTGGTGCTAAAGAAGGGATATGTGGTATTGCCATGATGGCTTCTTATCCCACCGCTGCTTAATCCTCACTAGCTGCATGTATCATGCCTGTTTATCCCATGCTTTGATTAAAAAAAACCAAAAGTGTTATGGAGAAATGTCAATGTAGAAATGTTTAGCTTCTTTATGTAATTCTCATATATGTAATGAGTTACTTCCATTATCACTTCTAGTATCCAAACAGCTACGTTTCCAGTGTCTGTATCGTGCACAAAGAACTTTCTGTTGATGAACCCCAAATTGGTCAAATACCCTCAGCTTCAAGGCCGAGGGCATTTCCAGGCCCAGCCTGCCTGATATTAAGGGGTTGCCTTTGGGATGCAAATGGGCCCCGATTGCTTAACCAACGGCCCTTCATTTCTGTTAGCACCATATAAAAATTTGCCTTTTGTCATTAATTTACAGTTGTACATGACTCGAGTTAGCTGGGTCAGCTCGGTCGACTCGACTTGAAAAGCTTGACTCTCCATGGCTCGAAATTGAATTCAGACCAAGCCGAGCTGGTTTTTGGCATTCAAAGAAATTTTGAACTGAGTTCGAGCTTGCCCGAGCACGACTCGACTCGGTTCGAACCTCAGCTCAAATCGACTCGGATTGAATTGGCTCGGTGACTCAGTTCTTTTGATATTGATGCTGCTCGCCAAGTGTTTGATGAAATGACTCAACAAAGTATTGTTTCGGGTGCATACATTCTCCATGGGATCGGTTGGTGGCGAGGATGTTATGGATATGAAACAGCTTAATACAAAGAAAAAAAAAACCTTTACATTATAAGACTGCCCTCACATCTTGATTTTGATGCTGCTTGTCAAGTGTTTGAATAAATATATGTAAAGTGTTATTACTGTTTTGCATTCTATGAGAAATTGAAGATGAACTCTCTGTGTTTGAGAAATTGCCTCATAGGCTCGAACTCTAATGTAGGGAAGGATGTGAGGTCGAGCACCGTCTTCCTTAGGGGGATAACTGTTCCGAATCTATGGAACTTCTCTAGACTCCTCACAGAGAAACCTCGAATCCACGAGAAAAATAAAATAGAAATAATTCTAAAATATTCAAAATAATTTTATTGATGATGAAAAGCGAGTTTACAACTTTTTAAATAAGGTTACGAACCATAGGGAGAAGTTTTAGAATCATACTATAACTAAAACTCCCCGAAATTGCGACTTACTATAAATAGTACTATTTATAGACGGTCGTGATTTCCACTAGATCTCATGGTTTTCGGCAAAAAATAGTAAGTGTCCTATTTGGCTTAACCATATTATTCTCCTAATTATTCTAAGCACTTTTCATGTTTGACGCAACTCCTAAAGCCCAACGGATGAAGAGTTATATTCTACCTAAAAATTACTATAAATAGTAAAAACAAAATTAAAACAGGGATTTTTTAATTAATTAATTAATTAATTATTTTTTTACCCATAAACTTGTTTCATTGAAGAACAAGAAAATTACAATCAATAAGACGAGAGATCAGACATTCGGGCTTCCTCCGGATAAAAGGACAAGAGGAAAGCCTATCGTAACGCAACTATGAACAAGAAGAGGCGGATATCACCGGCAGACAGAGACAGGAAACGCAATTGAAGCTAAGAACCCGGCGGGGAAACTAGATTGCGAAGTCGCAGAGCCCCGAGCCCAACTTTGTCAGGGAAAATGTTGCCTTTAATCTGCCGAGGGAGGAGGGAAGCCTGCATGAACAAAGCGGTCGACTGGGAGGTACTAGCCCACCTTGCCAATCCATCAGCCGGGACATTCCCTTCACGAAGAATATGAGTGAATCTCACATGACCGGAGGAGGCACATTTCAGGATCCTGGCCACCCAGTAGTGATGGGGGCCTTGCACAAAACCTTAGGATCTAGCCCTCAAGAACAAACAAGAATTATGGATAATAAAGCATTAAAGCAATGAAAAACAATCAATGCATCAATCACACACCGAAAATTACCCTGTCTAGGTAGATTAAGGGCACTGGATCAACATCCATACCCTTTGTAAGAGTGCGACTCATGGTTCAGTGATCCAAACCATTTGATCTTATGACCCATTTGGGAGATTTTAGGAAAGGATCAATTGGCAATTACTAGATAGTTGAAATGAAAAATATAAAGTCATCCTTGTTCCGAAAGCAGGATTGTTTAGTGTTCCAAAATTTAGGCGGTTTAAATTTTAAGGCGTGATAAGTTGAGTAGTTTCAACAGATCCATGCAATCCACTGGTTTTCACCAGATAATTTTAGGGCGTGAGCCCAAAATTATAAGTGGGCCAGATTATAATTTAAGAAAAACTTGTTCTTATTATCTACGATTTTTACTCACAATTTAAGGAACAAATGTAAGACCAGGAATAAACTTGTTTGGTTTATCCAATGGTTTTTAAACTGTGGCCAACCTGAGGATTGGAATGGCTTGATTTTCACAACTCACTTGATGGACTGCTAAGATCTTGCACAAGTTTACGATATTGGAACATGTGTTGAAGTGTACATGGAACAGAAATTAATTTTTTTACCGTCAACATGTTAGCAAGAGCATTAGAGTTCAGTCGTTCGAAAGGTGCATGGGACTTGAAACGAACTCTCAAAGGATGGAACAAATCTACGTTTGGTGATGTGAATATTAATGTGCAAAGGGCCGAGGATGAAATAACTAAAGCTGAATTTGCCATTCTCTCCTCAAACTTGGCTGCTGCCCTGGAGAGGTTGAATGAAGCCCAGGCAAATCTAAAACTGGCTCTTCTTCAGCAAGAGTTATTTTGGAAACAGAAATCCTGGATAAAATGGCTCCAAGAAGGGGACAGAAATACCAAAATTTTCCACAACTCAATTTTGGATAAGTGCAGAAGAATGGCCATTGACAGAATCAGATCGTCTTCAGGGGAGATCCTAGAGAACAGGGAAGAAATTGGAAGGGAGGCCGAAAATTACTTTAAGGGGCTTTTTTCGTCTCAAGACAGGGTTGGAAATGATGACATTCTATCCTCTATCCCGACGATGGTTACAGCGCAGATGAATGATGATCTGAGAAGGACTATATCGATTGATGAAGTCAAGGCAGCGACTTTGTCCATCCCGGTTGATAGTGCCCCTGGTGCAGATGGTTTTGGGGGAGTTTTCTTTTCTTCTTGTTGGGATATCATAGGTAATGATATTTATGATGCGGCTAAAGATTTTTTTGCAGGAGGGTCCATTCCTAGATCTTTCCAGTGCACCCACATATGCCTCATTCCTAAAAAGACCAACCCTGATACCATGGCGGATTTCCGTCCCATCAGCCTATGTAATGGGATTATGAAGATTTTTTCTAAGATTGTGGCATTAAGGCTGGCCTCTTTTCTTCCAACCATCATCTCCGAGGAACAAGGGGCCTTTGTCAAGGGCAGATCCATCGTTGAAAATATTGCGATTGCAAGGGAAATGTCTAGTGAGCTGGACCGCAAAGTGTTTGGGGGGAATATGATTATCAAGATGGACATGGAAAAGGCGTACGACCGGGTGGATTGGTCCTTTCTCGCCCAAGTTTTGGAAAAGTTTGGGTTCCACACAGGGTGGATCCATCAAGTGCAACGCTGCTGGACAGGCAGTTGGTTCTCCATTCTCATCAATGGGAGGCCCTTCGGCTTCTTCCCCGCGTCGAGGGGGCTAAGACAAGGGGACCCGCTGTCCCCTACTCTATTCATTTTGGCGGCGGAAGTTTTCAGCCGCGGGATCCGTAATCTCTTTCTGTCAGGACTATGTCAACCGTTCAAGCTCCCCCATCATTGCCCTATGCTAACTCACTTATTTTATGCCGATGATGCTATTTTGTTCTTGAATGGCAGAATTCCTTCAATCCTCGCCCTCCTTCATTTCATTGGCGATTATGAAAAAACATCTGGGCAGAAGGTGAATGTCTCCAAAACAACCTTTATAGTTCCAAAGAAAGTTTCCCTAGCCAAAGTTCGGAAGATCAGAAATCTATCGGGCTTCAAGCAGACATCCTTCCCCTGCACGTATCTGGGTATCCCTCTTAACAAGGGTATAGTTCGGGCATCGCATATGATGCCGTTGGCTCAAAGGATCCTAGGTAGAATTGAAGGTTGGAAAGCGAGAATCCTCAATACAGCGGCTAGAATGGTTCTAATCAAGCATGTTCTTTCCAGCATCCCGATCCATATCATGTCAGCGGTGAATATCCCCAAAGCGGTCTGCAAGTCTCTGGAATCGGGTCTAGCCAATTTTTTCTGGGGGAAAGCGGAGGGAAAGAAGAAGAAGCATTGGCTGAGGTGGTCGAAGATTTGTATTCCTTTTTCTGAAGGAGGGCTTGGTATCAGGAGCATAGATGATGTGTCTCGTGCTTTCAGAATTAAAATGAGTACCAACCTTCTGGAAGGAAGGTCCCTTTGGGCGAGGCTCATGTCAGCGAAGTACATTGGCAAACTCATTCACTCCAGAGGTCTGAATTCTGCGGCCAACTCGGCTGTATGGAAGGAAATTCACAGGACCCTACCTTTTGCGATCTCTCACTCAAGGTGGCTTATCGGTAAGGGTAATATAAACTTTTGGACCCAAAACTGGACAGGGGAAGGTTTCTTAGCAGGATCGGCGTTAAGCCCCATCCTGACTCATCTCAACGACGCTACGGTCAAGGATTTCTTTGGTCCTTCTAGCAGGATAAGCCTCATGGAAATTCAAATCATCCTGCCTCCTCTAACCTTTCAGTTAATGATAAACAACCCGGTATCGCTCTCCAACAGAGATGACGTCCTGGCATGGGACTTGTCTGCTTCAGGAAGGTTCACGCTGAAGTTGGCATGGCATGGGATTAGGCAGCATTGGCCGTGGCTCAGATGGACTGTGTGGGCCTGGAATAAATTTCTCCTGCCGAAGATTGGGATGTTTCTGTGGAAAATAATGTAGCGCTCTGTCCCTGTGGATGCTGTCGTTCAAGCTGCTGGTGTGAGTCTAGCTTCAAGATGCAACTGTTGCAGCTATGATGTTCTGATTGATGTGGCCACCCGTATTCCTGAAGGGGACACTGATCAGAGGTCCTTTCGCCCCCAACCTATCTCTGCCCCGCCTCCCACTCTAAACAGAGAGCGGGTCTCTGCTTTCAGTCCTCCTTCCTCCTTCATCTGGGGTCCTCACCTCAACACGAACAGCGACCCTGCATTACAGAGTAATACCGATCACCAGCCCCTGTCTCCTCAGCAGCGGCAACTCCACCTCACCCACAACGCTGAAAACTCTGATCATCTCCTATGTTTGGGGACCACAGCTGCTGTCGTTTGGACGCACTTCTCGAGGGTCTTTGATGTCCCTTTCATCCCGCATCAGCCCATCCACCAAAGAATCCGATTTTGGCTGGAAAGGGCGTCCTTCAAATCCTGTCTGAAGGTTCTGCTAGGTCTGACCCCCTCATTCATTTGCTGGGAAATCTGGCTGAGCCGCAATGCTGCTCGCTTTGAAGGTGTAAACATGTCGGCTTACAAAATAATAGCTCGGGTTTCTACTTAGCTGCAGGAAGTTGGAAATCCGATGGTGGACAAAGGAACTCATTCCCTCAAAGATTCTGCTACCATCCATGCCCTTCACCTTCAACCGGCCAAGGTGGATTCAGGTGTCAGGCCCATTGTAGTCAAATGGTCTAGACCTACCCGGGACCAAATCAAATTAAATGTAGATGGTTCTTCTCGAGGGAACCCGGGGGAGAGTGGTGGAGGGGGAGTTTGTAGGGATCATCAAGGTCGGCTAATCTTTACATTTCATCGGTATTACGGCCTTGCCTCCAACACGAGTGCGGAGGCCCAGGCGATGCTTGATGGGATTGTCTTGTGCAGCAAGCTGGGATTCTCCAACATCGACGTCGAATCGGATTTGAAGCTGGTCGTGGAGGCAGCTTCAGATTCCTCGACGCACTGCCCCTGGAACATATGGAATAGGATGGGGGCAATTCATCATCTCAGCCGCCCCCTCAATATCTCTTTTATGCATATTTTTCGTGAGGGCAATGCTGTGGCTGATGCCCTTGCGAGGCTTTCTAGTGAAGGGTGTGAGAACAAGTTCTATAATACTCGGTCATATTTGCCTAGATGTGTTAGGGGCTTCCTGGTTCTCGACCAAGTGGGCCTGGGAATCCTGCGAGCATGATTCCTTTGGCAGGGGTGGGGGAGTCTTCCCTTGGAGGTGCTGTTGCAAAGGTTTGATGATATAGGTTCTGGGTCAATCTCTCTGCTTCATCTACTGCCTGCTGTCTATGTGTTGCTGTGGTGAGTCTTCCCTTGGAGGTGTTGATGCAATATTGGGAGGGATGGCTGGGTAGTTATGGCCTAGGTGGTTCAGTGGAAGAGCGAGCTGGTTGGCTTCAATAGGTGGTTATTTGTTGGTAACGAGGAGACCACATCAGCCCGTGGGAGCCAAAGAAGGTTGAGGAGTGGAGGAGTTGGATTTGTCTCCTTGCCAATGGTTTGCGAGGTGGCATTATCCTGGTAGTTATTTCTGCCCACTCAGGAGCTGGTTGGCATTCCTTGCTCATTTTTTTTTTTTTTTTTCTGTTTAGCAGATATGATAGGTGAGGCCCGATGTTTTGTGTGGAGCCCACCCGAAAGTGTTCTTGTACATCGTCTGTTCTTTTTTTTTTAAAAAAAGTGAAATTTACCCTCAAAAAAAAAAAAGAAAAAAAAAAAAGAAGAAAGGTGCATGGGACGCAGCTTGTAGATCACCAAGAGCAAAAAATTAGGATGGTCCACTCATCTAGGAGGTTACACCACCGAAATCAATCGGGTCTGACTCTGCATCAATGTAGGCTGTCGGCCATCGAAAGAGCGGAGTAGTGGTGATTGGTCCGATTTTCACAACAGGTGATCTTTATGTTGCAACCCCACCTTTTTCACGGGTTGGATGTTCTACAAAAGTGGCACATTCTCCAAAAAGAAAAGCATTGTATTTGAAAGCTCACACACCAAGTTGTGTGTGAACATTTCTCTTAAAACGGCGATAAGATTCAAATGCCCCTGTCAAGTGTGCTAGAAATATAGAATGTTAGAATAGAGAAGCGCAACGTACACGAAATTTAAGTATAAGATATGTTTGATTAGAAAATGCCATTTTAGCCATCTTAATCAATACACTTAATCAGGGCACGTATATCAAGTCTCCATCTTCACCAAAGTAACAATAAAGTAATAGAGACTAATGAATCATGTGGGGTCCGATATCACGTATATAAACTCAGCTTAGAGTAAGTGTATGCACCCACTTCCATAATCACATCACCAGATCATCCATACACTACTCAGCTAACACCATGGCTTCCTTAACCAAATCTTTCTTCGTAGCCTTGTTCATCTTGGGAGTCTGGGCTTCTCAAGCCATGGGCCGCACTCTACAGGAAGTGTCTATGTCTGACAGGCACCAGCAATGGATGGCTCAATATGGTCGCACATACAAGGATGCAGCTGAGAAAGAGCTACGTTTCAAGATATTCAAGGACAATGTGGAATTCATAGAATCCTTCAACAATGCTGGGGACCGATCTTACAAGCTAAGTGTAAATGAATTTGCAGACCAAACCAACGAGGAGTTCAGGGCTACCCGTAATGGATTTAGGCCTGCTCAAAAAAGTGCATCGAGAGCCACATCATTCATGTATGAGAACGTAACTGTGCCAGCTAGTATGGATTGGAGAAAGAAAGGTGCTGTAACCCCAATTAAAGACCAAGGACAATGTGGTAAGCTTTATATCCTACTCATGAATTTAGCTGATTTTCTTCAATTAGTGTAACTTTCTTCTAGAAAGGGACACGAAATTGTTACCTACTGTTAGCTAACTCGCTATCTGGTGTTGCCAAATAGGATGTTGCTGGGCATTCTCAGCGGTAGCAGCCACGGAAGGGATTACACAACTCAAGACAGGAAAGTTGCTTTCCTTATCCGAGCAAGAAGTGGTGGATTGTGATACCAAAGGTGAGGATCAAGGCTGTGCAGGAGGTTTCATGGATGGCGCCTTCGATTTCATTCAACACAACAGAGGACTTACAACAGAAGCCAAGTACCCGTACATGGCAGTTGATGGCACTTGCAACTCCAAGAAGGAAGCCAACCCTGTGGCCAAGATCAACGGTCACCAAGATGTTACGGCCAACAGTGAGAAAGCTCTGTTGAAGGCTGTGGCCAACCAACCCGTTTCTGTTGCAATCGACGCTAGTGGATCTGCATTCCAGTTTTACTCAAGCGGTGTATTTACAGGAGATTGTGGTACCGAACTAGACCATGGAGTGACGGCTGTTGGATATGGGACAACAGATGATGGGACAAAGTATTGGATAGTGAAGAATTCATGGGGAACTTCATGGGGTGAAGATGGATACATAATGATGGAGAGGGATGTTGCTGCTAAAGAAGGGATATGTGGTATTGCCATGATGGCTTCTTATCCCACCGCTGCTTAATCCTCACTAGCTGCATATATCATGCTTGTTTATCCTATGCTTTGATATAAAAGTGTTATGGAGAAATGTCAATGTAGAAATGTGTAGCTTCTTTTATGTAATTCTCATATATTTATAATGAGTTACTTCCATTATCACTTATAGTATCCAAACTACCTTTCCAGTATCTGTATAGTATACAAAGAACTTTCTATGTTGTTGAACCCGGAATTGGTAAAATGCCCCCAGCTTCAAGGCCGAGGGAATTTCCAGGTGTTGACTTTGTCGTGCAAATGACCCAGATAAAAAAATCAAAGGTGTATGTCTTCTCCCAAAAGGTTTCCTTTGGTGAGAACTACCTGAATCACTGGTCAGTGTGATTTTTGGATCTCCAGCCTCAGGGGATTACACATGTACTGGTAGGAGTGGATCTCCCATAAACATCATGGGTACATGCGTGATGTTTATGTGAAACTTACCCGACCACCTTGTTGGAGAAGAGGAGAGGAAGAAGAGATTTTCTTGGAAAGTAGAATGCTTTTGTATATTTTGTATTATAAAAGAGGAGAGGAAGAAGAGATATTACAATGCTTTGAATGGTAGGAAGGGAGGATTTATCTTCTTGTTTTTATTTGTTTATTTTTATGTACATCAAGTTCCTTTTTATAGACTCTTGAGGAATAATCTACACAGTAAATGCATTACAATTTTCTACAATAAGCATTAATTACTTAGGAAACTCAAAAGACACATTCTAGATTCTTCCTGGACACATTCTAGATACTGTCTAGACACTTTCTAGAAACATTTTAGATATTTCTAAAATATTTTTTATTTTTAAATTATATTTTCAACACACCGGGAGTTAGTTCTAGTATCATAAATCAGTTCCATTTGTTATTCAAGTTTACCATACAATTGGAAAAAGTGTACAAGCCATGCTAATCCTTAGAAAAAGTGTACACGCCATGCTATTCCTTCAAATTATTTCCCTTGATGTGGCGCACCCAATCATGTATAAGCTTAAATTGTGGACCCAAGCCTAAATTTTGGTATGACATCCAATGGTTAGAGTGGATTTTATAAAATCAATGCGGTACTGGGCCTTGTAAAAATCAAAGATGGACGTCTCTCTACCTACTATTTCCTTTGGCATGGCCCCACCTAAATCAGAGGTCTGGCCTGGGCTAATCCGGACTGAGTTTGACCCGATCACAAGTACTGAGTCGGGTCGAATCTACACCAAGTCAGATTGAATGTAGTAGGTATCCACGGGTTGAAATCACAACTCAAAACCTAGATTTACTTGCCAGAATTGTAGCCTCTCAGTCATATACATTTTTTTTTTTTTTTTTTTTTTTTTTTTTTTTTAAATAAAAATTTATAATATATATGTACGAGTTGATTTTTAGATCGAGTCGAGTTAGTACCAAGTTAGTTTTCGGGTCAAGTCAAGTTACTAGGTGACTGGAACTCGACTCGGTTTGAGTTCGTAATGGATGAAGTCAACTCGATTCCGATTGGCTCACCCACTAAGTTTGGATCGAGTCGAATCTAAACGAGTCAGACGAGTCGAGTTTGCCAAGTTGAGTCCTCTCACCGAGCTCTACTTACTACGTCCACCACCATTGAAAGTTGTTTCCTTCGCTAGCTCATATTAATGTTTATTTGTCATGTAACCTGTTCACAAGGTCACACAAACATTGATAAGGGGAAAAGACAAGATCCCAAACTTTTGAGGCCCCAAGAAATTTTTAACAGTAGGTGTTTATTTCCCAATTTTTCCTACAGTCCACTTGACCTTTGATCTGCCTAAATTTTTGGGGGAACTGTGAGGTAATTATTTAAGTAAATAATTATTACCCTTGTAAATGTATTTACTGGTGACATGGAAAATCAGGAGGCCCCAACGAGGTGGTTACTGGACAATGCTAAGTAGGCCTCACCAAGATATATGTGTTTTATCCATGCGGTCCATCTATTTTTTCATATCATTTTATGGTATGAGCCAAAAATGAGACAGATCCAAATCTCAAGTGGATTACACCAACAGAAGACAGTGGTGATTGAACGCTCACCATTGAAAACTTCCTAGGGTCAACTATAATGTTAATTTTCCATCCAACCTCTTGATTAGACCACACAAACGTGGATGAAGGGAAAACACAAATATAAGCTTAATTCATCCAAAACTTTTGTAGCCCCCGAGAAGTTTTTAAAGATGGGGCGTTCAATCACCACTGTTTCCTATCGGTGGGTCCACATGAGATTTGGAACTGCCTTATTTTTGGGATCATGTCTTAAAATGGCTTGTAAAAATAGATGAACGGTATATGGATAGAACCCAGACATCATGGTGGTGCCCACGGAGCATCCTCCATTAGACAACACCAGCAGGCAATCAACGTCCACAAGGAGGGGAGATGGGCCCGATTCATCCATGATGGACAACTCCACATTGAAGGTGGGGCCCACACAATGGAAGGCCCACATCATAGGTGGGCTCCACAGGATGGGCAATGAACATTGATGGTGGGCCCCACATGATGGATGACCCACATCACACAGGCCAATAGAATGGTTGGTCCATGTCAAAGGTTGACCCCTATTGATGAATGGCCCACATCCAAAATGGGTTCTGCATGATGGGCGACCCACATTGAAGCGGAGCCCACATGATGAATGGTCCACATCAAAGGTGGGCTCCACATGATGGGTGTGGATATTTAAGGTGGGCCCTGCATGACGGACACTAACATTGATGGTGGGCTCCACATGATAGATGACCCATATTAAGGTGGCCCCCACATGAGAACAGTTCACAACGAAGGTCGGCCCATAATGATGAATGACCCCCTTCCAAGGCAGGCCCGACATGATGGATGACCCACATCCAAGGTGACACTGCACGATGGATAGCCCATATCAAAGATGGGTCACTCAAGTTGGATGGTCCATATTGAAGGTTAGCCCCACATGATGGATGGTTCACATTGAAGACAGGGCTAAGGTAGGCCCGACATAACGAACGATTCACATTAAAGGTTGGCCCACGTGGTGGATGATGGATGTTAAGGCTGGACCAAACAAAACCACATGGCGGATGATGGATGTTAAGGCTGGACCAAGCAAAACTGAGGGATGATTACTTATGTGATATTGGAAACCAAACTTGCTTTTCTTCTTTTTTGACTGATAAGTAACTTGTTTACCAAAGATACTAATTAATTTGCTAAATGAGTAGAAACAAAGATGATCTGCTTGTAGTTTAAATAGCTTATATTAAGTAACTTATGATCCAAACAAGCCCTAAACGGTCCATGATGGGACTTGAAAACACCAACCTAGGCAAAAAAATAATAATAATAATAAGCGGGTTTAAATTTTGGGGTCAAGCCCCCAAACCGAGCAAGGCCCGAAAGATCGGTAGGCATGCATGCCTGGACAACAGCAATCCACTTCCGAGAGGGAGCCAACGTGCCGGGGCAAATGTAATGGTTTGGACAGGTTTTCTTCTGTTATAACAGTCTTTTCGTCTACATTCTCCTCTTTTTTCGCATACTATCCATGGTACTATTAAAGTTTAGTAACTGTCCATCTAATGCACATGTGATTATGTATGATATCTGACCTGTTCAGAAGGAGGCAGGGACATAAACATCACCTCGTTCAAAAAATTAGGACGATCCGACCATCAAGGATGCTAACGGTGTGATCCACCTGATGGGCAGAATTGCCTTTTTTTTTTTTTTTTTCCTGTGCCGGTTGGTGCTTAAAAACTGGCACTGTCAAATATAGAATGTTAGAATAGAGAAGTGCAACGTACACGAAATTTCAGTATAAGAAGTGTTCGATTAATAAATGTCATTTTAGCCATCCAAATCAATACACTTGATCGGGCACTTATATCAAGTCTCCATCTTCACCACACTAACAATAAGGCAATGGAGATTAATGAATCATGTGGGCCCCAATATTCCGTATATATATAACTCAACTTAGAGTAAGCGTATGCACCCACTTCCATAATCACATCACCAGATCATCCATACACTCCTTCCTTACCACCATGGTTTCCTTAACCAAATCTTTCTTCATAGCCTTGTTCATCTTGGGAGTGTGGGCTTCTCAAGCCATGGGCCGCACTATACAGGAAGTGTCCATGTCCAACAGGTACGAGCAATGGATGGCTCGATATGGTCGCACGTACAAGGATGCAGCTGAGAAAGAGCTACGTTTCAAGATATTCAAGGACAATGTGGAATTCATAGAATTCTTCAACAACGCTGGGGGACGATCTTACAAGCTAAGTGTAAATGAATTTGCAGACCAAACCAACGAGGAGTTCAGGGCTACCCGTAACGGATTTAGGCCCGCTCAAACAAGTGCATCGAGAGCCACATCATTCATGTATGAGAACGTAACTGTGCCAGCTAGTATGGATTGGAGAAAGAAAGGTGCTGTGACCCCAATCAAAGACCAAGGACAATGTGGTAAGCTTTATAACCCACTCATGAATTTAGCTGATTTTCTTCAATTAGTGTAACTTTCTTCTAGAAAGGGACATGAAATTGTTACCTACTGTTAGCTAACTTTCTATTGGGTGTTGCCAAATAGGATGCTGCTGGGCATTCTCAGCGGTAGCAGCCATGGAAGGGATTACACAACTCAAGACAGGGAAGTTGGTTTCTCTATCCGAGCAAGAGGTGGTGGATTGTGATACCAATGGAGAGGATCAAGGCTGTGAAGGTGGTCTTATGGATGATGCCTTTGATTTTATCCGACACAACGGAGGACTTACAACCGAAGCCAACTACCCCTACGAGGGAATTGATGGCACTTGCAACTCGAAGAAGGCAGCCAACCATGTGGCTAAGATCAACGGTTATGAAGATGTAACGGCCAACAGTGAGAAAGCTCTATTGAAGGCTGTGGCCAACCAACCTGTTTCTGTCGCAATTGACGCTAGCGGATCTGACTTCCAGTTTTACTCGAGCGGAGTCTTTACAGGAGATTGCGGTACCGAACTAGATCATGGAGTGACAGCTGTTGGATATGGGACGACAGATGATGGGACCAAGTATTGGCTAGTGAAGAATTCATGGGGAACTTCTTGGGGTGAAGATGGATATATAATGATGGAAAGGGGTGTTGATGCTGAAGAAGGGATATGTGGTATTGCCATGCAAGCTTCTTATCCCACCGCCACTTAATCCTCACTAGCTGCATATATCATGCTTGTTTTTCCTATGCTTTGATCACAAAAGTGTTACGAAGAAATGTAGAAATGTTTAGCTTCTTTATGTAATTCTCATATATGTAACAGGTTACTTCCATTATAACTCGTGGTATCCAAACATCTACTTTTCTATGGGCTCATGACATGAAATCGACTGGGCTCATCAATGTCTAGTCATGCCGGGATCGACTCCAAGTCTAGGATGAATATTTACTTCACTGGGCTTGATATTTAATAACTAAATTAATATGCTTGAAGATGCAGTGGTGGGTTAAGCCCGACGTACTGGGTGGTCCGTCCCCTGTTTTTTTTTAATATCCCCGGGGATCTTCTTTCGGTCGAGCTTATGTTGCTTTTTTATATAGCTTCAGTCTTTGGTGGGCCTAGACTAACCAAGGCCGGCCTGTTCATGAAGTGTGTCGTGGTCCTAAAGCCCCCGTTTGTTAGTACGTGGACTAGAATTCAACGAAGATCTATGGCCTCTGGATTAGCACACTGATTTAGACCAGGGCAAACAGTAGGGTTCCTCGCTCCGGTTGACTAATGAAAACGTGACTGAAGCGATATAGTGGTGGGCTGTTGTGTGTTCCAAACGGCCAATGATGTGTGGTTTAAAACGTGACTAAAGCTAGCCTACAGTCCTAAATCGGCAAACGAGTCTCCACTAATCAGAGGTTGGGGTCATCATTCAGCCAAATTAACCTTAGGGTTAACGACCCAGCAACATAACAGTGGCCAATGCACTTTTACTGTTTAATTTGAGTTAATGAATGATGCATGCTTGATTTCCGAGTACCCGCGTATCACCATCACACTCTGTCAGACTATCAAATGCTGCCATTGAAACGAACATGCCACGGTCAGCATTCAATACACCCATGCCGCCCCGCTGGGTGAGATGGACCAGCCAATTCTTGCGTATGACCGTCTTTAAGGTGGGGGCACCTTATCAGTATACCTCGTGGGGAGTAAGGGTAGTAATTTTAGAAAAACTAGATTACTCTATGACACAAGGAAGGATGTGATGAGGTCGATTGCCATCTTCCTCAAGGAGAACTGTCTTCCTCAAGGATAACTACTCCGGACTCTTCACAAAGATTCCTTGAATCCTTACTTGATAAAAATAGAAATAATTTCTAATAATTCAAAAATAAATTATCGATGATTAAAAAAAATGAAATTACAATCCTTGAAATAGTGAACTCAAACGTAGGAAGTAGTTTTAAACTCAAACTCAAACTCAAACTCCCTAAAAATGTGACTTATTATAAATAGTAAATTTACTATTTATAGATGATTATAATTCCTACTAGGCTTCATAATTTTCAGCTAAAATAGTGTCCAATTTGGCCTAACCACGTTATTCCCGTAATTTTTCTAAACCCTTTTCATATTGGCACAACTCCTAAAACTCAAATGATCAAAAGTTATGATCATATTTAAACTTACTATTTATAGTAAAAACATAAATAAAAATGGACTTTTGACCATCGATATGATGGAAGCTCACAAATCCAGCGTGGGCAATCCGGCATAGCCGGGTTGGCTGGCTAAAGTAGCTTCTCCTATCCCAAAATCATATATGATACATTGAAAAACTCGCTCCAAAAACTCACAACTTGTTTGGTGCAGAAGCAACCTCAGAAGGATCCATACAACGCAGTGGGGAAAGAAAATTCAAACAATAATAGAGAACACATGAATTTTACGTTGTTTTTTTTTTTTTAAAATTTATTTATTTTAATGGCATCAAGCCGCAAACAACCTATTATATCATAAAGTTACAAGATTCGGAAACTCTAGTTTCCTCCCTTCAAAATCAATGGCTCTCAAGTTCTCTCATGTTCTCAAACTTCTTGTATTTGTTGAAGATACGGGTCCGACTCCGCGTCCGAATCCAGCTGTTGAAGATATGCGTCCTAATCTGCGTTTGAATCCAGCCCCTCTATAATCTCTGTAGATCTTCTTCTTCATTGCTATAGATCTTATTCTTCATTGTTTTTCTTTATTTAGTTTTCTTTATTTTGGTATAAATACCAGTTGTATGTAGCTCTAAGAAAATAAGTCTCTTCTTTCACAAATCATGTATTTCAACATGGTATCAAAGCCATGACTGATGCTCTCTCTCTTCGGCCAGGGCCTCTCTGAGAACATGATTGCCACCGTCTCCTATCTCCAAGCCGATCACCACAACAAACCCCCCGCTTTCATCTTCTCTTTCTGCCATCCCAAATACCACTCACCAAGCAATTTAACTGTCTGTTTCAGGACCTCAGGATGTAGAAGATGATTGGTGATGGGCGTGAATGTGCTGGTCTTTACCAATTCGATCCTGATGTTCAACCTAGAACAATAGCTCATTTTCTTTCAGTCACTTAGGATGATTTTTTTCGATGGCACTGTCGATATGGTCGTCCATCTTTTTCCATTTTATGCAATTTATTTCCTGCTTTAGCTTCCCACAAAGATGTTAAGACCTTTCAGTGTGGTACTTGTACTTTATCCAAACAGAAATGTGTTTCTTTTCCTTTAGTCTTGAATAAAGTCTCTAGTCATATGTTTTCTATTATTCAATCTGATGTTTGGGGACTTGCTCCTATTCCCTCCTCCATGGGATTCTGGTATTTTGTGTCTTTTATAGATTGTACTACCATGATGACATTGATTTATCTTCTTAAAAATAAAAGTGATGTGTTAGAAATTTTTCGCTCTTTTCATGTTTGGTTGATTAATCAGTTTGCGGCAAAGGTCAAAATCCTTCACTCAGATAATGGTGGCGAATACCTTTTCACTAATTTTCTTTTCTACCTTCGTCAGCACGACATCGAATCAAACACCACTTGTGCTTCCACTCCTCAGCAAATGGGATGGCAGAAAGAAAAAACCAACAATTATTGAATATCACTCGTTGCCTCCTCACTAAGATGCATGTTCCCAAATGTTATTAGGGAGATGCAATTCTCATTGCTTGTTACTTGGCCAATCGACTACCTCATTCTGCTTTGAACTTTCAAACTCCGATTTCTTTGTTTAAGAAAGTTCACCATGTCACCGATATTCCTCTTCGAGTTTTCGGCTGCACTGCTTATGTGCATGACTTCTCTCCATCTCAAACAAAGTTATCAGATAGATTCATCTCTTGCATGTTTGTTGGGTATTCACTTACCCAAAAATGTTATAAATTTGTGGATCCGCATACTGGTCGTCACTATGTCACTCTAGATGCGACATTTTTTGAGTCTCTCAGTTTCTTTTCTCCAAAGACTTCATCTCCTATTTTATCCCCACATGTTAATCCTATCCCTTTTCTAAACTCACTGTCCCCTACCTCTCCTTCTCCGCCATCACTTTCCACGACTCCACCACCACCACCACGCCCTCCACTCACCCCACCACTCGACCTCTCCATTTTTAGGATTATGTCTGCACTTAAGCCTCATCTTTCTTGCAGCTCAGAAAAGGACGAGCCACCACTTCACTGCCTCCACCATCATCCGATGCTCCTGTTGAGGGTCAAATATTGCATATCAGACCCTAGTCACTGCTTGGATTTACGAACATAATATTGTTTAAAGGCCGACTTAATCGTGTTTATGCTGCAGGTTGAATTTAGGAGCTTTGATTATAAAAGAGCATTAAAAGTGTGGATTTGATGCTCAGAATTTACCAGAGCAAGAGACGAACCCCAGGGGACTAAGATCAACGAAATTACATGCTAGAGACCCGAGAAAATCGAGAAACTGAAGCTCAAGAGGCCCGAAATTGATACAGAATGCAAGATCACAGGGTTCCCAACATCCGTTTGACTCACAATTACATACATGGCCTGAGAACCATAAATTAACCGTACACGCCAAAAATCAGCCATTGGACCCTTGCAGAAGTGGCTCAACAGATAGATCAGCTCATGAAATTCTGATTTGGGGTTTACATGATCACTGGATCTATCTCAATTTTGGATTCAACGCCTAAAATAATATGAGAAAAGAGATGGACGGAGCGGATGTCTCACATGCAACACAGTGGACCCTACAGGTACAGGTGGGAGTGCACAATCGGTGCGCCCAGTCAAAGAGGGCGCTGACCCGCAGCCATCTCTCTCACGTAGCCAGCGTCCAGCGGACGGACGCTGGCCAGATGGATTCTCATAGTGGACCCCACACATCATCCAATCGGGTGATCTGGACCGTCCAATCACTCTGTAGGGTGGCCAAGACCCCCGCCAAGGTGGAATTTCGCCCCATGCAAGCTATCGGAGAATCCTGGATGTTAAACGCAAGGCGGACGGTAGCTTAGGAAATCAAGTGGTCCACACCCATTTCACTTGAAAAATACCCTTTCCCAGACGGTTTTTCAACGTCGATCCAATGGACGGCTTGAATTTCTTCAAAAGACATCAAGTGGAGCCCACCAGCTTCGTCAGCGCAGGTGAATCGTCTCTGCTTCGCAGCGTCCGCGAAAACCGGACGCTGATTCATGTTGTGGGCCCCATACATTGTCCATATGGACAATCCAAACCGTCCATGAGATTCACGAGGACCATATCACTCATACATAGGTGGCAAATTTTCAAAGGGTACCGGAGATCCATTTCTGATAGTCCAAAAGTAAGATTGACGGCGAAAGGATCTGGTACAGTGGGCCACGTTCAAACCGAAGAAAAACGGTCATTTCCGACCGGTTTCTCAAACTGAAGTTAGTGAACGGAGTGGATTCTCTTGTTATATCCAAGATTGGGCCCTAGAGAGGATCAACATGATATCAGTCGTCTCCTGCTACAACAGGGAGTGCGTGACTTCTTACGCACTCCCACTTTTGGGTTTCTATATAAGGACGGGAAATCAGAGACAGGGGGGATCTGAGTTTGGAGGCAGCAGCAGAGCAGGCAGCTTGGTCGTCAGCAACAAAGAGTTAGAGATTATTTTATTTTATTTTCTTTATTTATTTCCTATATTATTTTTTAGCCCAACCATGGTCGGCTAAACCTCTTAGCTAGGGCTAAGAGGTGAAGCTTGTAGTGGAATGGGGGATTCTATTTATTGCTTCTAATTTAATTTTAATTCCTGAACTGAATTTGATTTTTGTTTAATTAAAGGAATACTTTTAGTTTTCAATGGTGTGTTGTGACTGAAATTACAATAGATCTGCGGTGGCTTTGAGTATTTCTTTCTCTTTATGTTTATGACGTCAGGAAGCCCTGTTGTTCACCATCGTCTCTTGGGCATGGTCGGATGACGGTACCCTTCCTAACCTTCATACATTGATTGGTTGGTAATTAGTTTAATTCTATTGTTTACTTTGTTTCCTGGGCATGGTTTAGTGATGGAATCCATTCTAATTCATATACCCTTCATCTTTTCAAAACTACATCAAAGGAAGTTCGGTTGATTTTCATGAATCAAGTGTAGATCTCCCTGATCTCTACAAGTGGATCCTCTAAATCCCTAGTTTCCCACTTCTGAATTCTCTTAAATTTTAGATAAATATTTCACCATTATTCCTCAAATCACACTCGATTTAGATTTCATCTCATCCTAGTTCTAGTTCTAGTTAGTTTCAGATTACGTACAGGTTTCAGTCCCTGTGGATTCGACCTCGGTCTTACCGAGTTTATTACTACATCACAACCCTATACTTGGGGAGTGAACAAGTTTTTGGCGCCGTTGTCGGGGACTGACGGCTACGATTTTCTGAAATTAACTGGTATTAGGATTAGTGTAAGATTAGGACTCTTTTAATTTTAGGATTTTTGTTTTAGAATTTCCAGGCTTCCCTTTTTGAAATTTCCTATTTTTAGTAACTTTCTAATTTCTTTAAGTGTTAGATAGTCTTTGTTTCCTTTTTAGAAACTAACCCAATTCTCTTGTTTTGTAGATTCTGATAGACTTCTAAATTAGTAACTTTCTTCTTCTTTCTTTTCTATTTATAGAGTAGGATTTGTCTTCCTTTTTAGGTAATTTCTAATTTTAAATTCTCTTAGAATCTAATCTTGTCTCCTATTTTACTATTAGAAATTTTCTTTTTAGAAACTAACTTTCCTGCTTTATAGGTTTTTAATTTCTAATTTGGTAAGCTCTGTCTAACTTTTACCTTCTAATTCTCAAATTTCTTTCATTTCTCACTTATTTCCTAGTTTAGAATTTCCTAATTTGTTTAGAAGTTTTCTACCTTTTTCTTAGGGATTGCTCTTTTCTAGTTTAGAACTTAGTTGATTACTATTTTTCATCTTAAGAATTTTTCACTCTTAGGCTTACTATCCTTAGAAACTAACTTATTTTGTTTTATTTTGCAGGTTTTAACTTAGGGACTTCAATTTGGTAACTTCCTTCCAACCCTCTCTTCTTTCTAGTTTTTTCTTTCTTAAGATTAGGTTTAGAAATCAATTGAGGGCTGTGAGTGTTTCATGCCCAAGTGGGCTTGTGACAACACTCAACGTCTCTTGACTGAAGGAGGATTAGTCGAGGGGTTAACTGTCCATCGCAGGACTAAACATCGCTCGAATTTCCCTGAGTTAATTGAGGTTATGACTGCAAATCAACCTCAAGCACTACCTCACCATAGGGTTGAGGAAGTACATGATGAGAATGAGGTGCATCAAGCACCCCCGCCTCGTACTTTACGAGATTATTTACAACCGGCGGGGGTGAGTACGCCCTCATGTATGATTTTTCCTGAAAACACAGGACAGATGGACATCAAGCCAGGAGTTATCCAACTCCTTCCTAAATTCCATGGGCTTGAATCAGAAAGTCCATACTTACATTTGAAAGAGTTCGATGAGATTATAGCCACCTTATACTTTTCCAATGTATCCGAGGATACAATCAGGCTGAAACTCTTTCCTTTTTCCTTAAAAGAGAAGGCTAAGACATGACTACATTCCTGCGTCCTCGATCCATTGGCACATGGAATGATATGCAGAGGGAATTCATTAAGAAATTCTTCCCACATCATAAAACAATTACCCTCAGAAAAGCAATCATGAACTTTGCCTAAAAGGAAGATGAAACATTCTTCCAATGTTGGGAAAGGTTTAGGGATTTGGTCAGTTCATGCCCACAACACGGCTTGAAACGTGGCGCATTACAAATTTTTTCTACGATGGACTGACATCTTCCATGCGCCAAATGGTCGAGATAATGTGCAATGGAGAGTTCATTAATAAAGATGTTGACGAGGTATGGGATTACCTCGACAGTCTGGCTGAAAAAACACAATCTTGGGACTATTACCCAAAATCAAACACCACGTCTAGGCCAACTCAATCTAAGGAGAAAGGTGGATTGTATCTCCTGAAAGAAGAGGATGATCTCAATTATAAAGTGACTAATCTCATAAGAAAATTTGAGGCCATGGAAGGAAAGAAGGATAAGGTCAATGAAATTGTTTGCGGCATCTGTGATTGCAATATTCACACAACTGAAAACTGTCCTACAATACCTGCCTTTCGAGGAGTGTTGAATGAACAAGCCAATGCCGTGAACAACTATCAAAGACCTTTTACTGGACCCAACTCTAATACATACAATCCTGGTTGGAAAAATCATCCAAACTTTAGTTGGAGAAATGGACAAACGGCTACCCCCAAGGTTTTTTTCAAAATCCAAATTAGGGAAAACCTCAAGAAGAACCGGTTCAAAATTCCATACAAGAGCTGACTCAGGCGATGCGAGGACTTACAGATTTTATGCAAAAGATAGATTCTCGTATGACGGTTATAGAAAAGGGGATGCTTCCTGCACAACCACTCCCCAATCCTAAATCGCAGTACGGGATAAGTGATCCCAGCTCTTCAAATCAAATGGGGCACGCTAAATCCATCACCACTCTTAGGAGTGGGAAGATCATTGATAAAACCCTTCCGGTTAGGCCCGAAAAGCCTCAAGAATCAGAAGAGGACAGTAATGATGGATCTAGTGATACCCCACAAAAATTAGAACCGGAACTTCTAAAGAAGCCAATTGCTCCGTTCCCCCAACGGTTGATTGCACCAAAACGTCTTTCTAACTCTCAGTATATTCTGGAGGTGTTGAAACAAGTGAAAGTCAACATTCCTCTACATGATGTCGTAAAACAGATTCCTTCATATGCGAAATTTCTGAAAGACCTATGTACGACCAAAAGACGGCAGAGTATTCAAAAGAAGATTTTCTTAACTGAGAAAGTGAGTGCCATCTTGAAGCAAGACGTGCCGCAGAAATTCAAGGATCCCGGTAGCCCAACCATATCATGTGTAATCGGGAACCATCGAATTGATCACGCACTTCTTGACTTAGGAGCAAGCGTCAATCTGATTCCCTACTCGGTATACAAACAGTTAGGTTTGGGTGAGTTAAAACCCACCCTAACCACACTACAACTTGCCGATCGCTCTGTTCGTGTACCAAGAGGGATTATTGAGGATGTGTTAGTCCAAGTCGATAGATTTTACTACCCGGTAGATTTTATCATCCTGGACACCGAACCCATCAATAACATGAGCACTCAGATTCCCGTCATTCTTGGTCGCCCATTCCTTGCCACGTCAATTGCAATTATCAATTGCAGGAATGGTGTCATGACTATGTCTTTCGAAAATTTGACATTGGAGTCAAACATCTTTTTTAATCACGGCAACAACTCAGAGGATGATGACGATATCCACGACATTAACATGATTGACTCTTTAGTGGAAGATACGACACCTCTGACCTTATCCTCTGACCTTCTAGAGACGTGCCTGGACCACTCCCATGAGTTTGATGATGATATGATTAGGGAGACGTGTGCCTTGCTGGATACTGCACCGGTACTTGAAGTTAACCGGTGGAGGCCACAATTTGAAGAATTACCACAAACTGATGTAGTGCCTCTACCGTCTAACCTCAAGGCACCGAAGCTTGACCTAAAACCTTTGCCCTCTGATTTGAAATATGCCTATTTAGGTCAAGATGAGACATACCCGGTGGTGATCTCTGCCCACCTGGAGAAAGAACAGGAGAGTATGCTCATAACTACTCTCATTCAGCATAAGGGAGCCCTTGGATGGACGATCGCGGACCTCAAGGGAATCGACCCCTCGATTTGTACTCACCGCATATATCTTGAGGAAAATGCGAAGACTGCTCGGCAACCACAACGTAAACTAAATCCAAACATGAAGGAAGTGGTTAAGGCCGAGGTTCTTAAACTATTGGATGTGGGTATTATATACCCTATATCTGATAGTCAATGGGTGAGTCCAACTCAGGTGGTTCCTAAGAAGTCCGGGATCACCATCGTCGCCAATGCCAATAATGAACTCGTGCCAACTAGAGTCACTACTGGTTGGAGGATGTGCATTGACTACAGGAAGTTAAATACCGTCACGAGGAAAGACCACTTTCCTTTACCATTCATTGATCAGATCCTGGAAAGGCTAGCTGGTCATTCCTATTACTGTTTCCTTGACGGGTATTCGGGCTACAATCAGATTGAAATCGCCCCTGAGGACCAGGAAAAGATCACATTTACATGTCCGTACGTCACCTTTGCTTACCGAAGGATGCCATTTGGACTATGTAATGCCCCTGCCACCTTTCAGCGATGTATGCTGAGTATCTTTTCTGATATGGTAGGGCAATATCTAGAGGTCTTCATGGACAATTTCTCTGTCTATGGTTCATCTTTTAGCGAGTGCTTGGAAAGTCTTAAATGTGTGCTGAAAAGATGTGAAGAAAAGAACTTGGTACTTAATTGGGAGAAGTGCCATTTCATGGTTCATAAGGGGATTGTCCTTGGACATATCATCTCGTCCAAGGGAATTGAGGTAGATAAGGCAAAAATTGATCTTATCTCTAACCTACCTCCACCTAAGAACATCAAGGACGTACGATCCTTCTTAGGACACGCAGGATTTTACAGGCGATTTATAAAAGACTTTAGTTTCCTCTCTCGTCCTTTATGTAATCTTCTTCAAAAGGATGCTCTATACGAGTGGACTGAGCAATGCCAGGAAGCTTTCACCAAGCTTAAAGGTATGTTAACCACTGCACCCATCATGCAGCCACCCGACTGGAGCCTTCCTTTTGAGCTTATGTGCGACGCTTCTGATTATGCTCTTGGAGCGGTTCTAGGCCAGAGAAAAGATAAGAGGCCTACGCTATCCATTACACAAGTAGGACTTTAAATCCTGCCCAAGTGAACTACTCGACTACAGAAAAGGAACTCTTAGCTGTGGTGTTCGCCCTGGACAAATTTAGGTCCTACCTGATCGGATCCAAGATCATTATCTATACAGATCATGCAGCACTGAAGTATCTTCTTTCTAAGAATGATTCTAAGCCCCGCCTGATACGATGGATCCTTCTACTCCAAGAATTTGATTTGGAAATTAAAGATAAAAAGGGAGTAGAGAACGTAGTGGCCGATCACCTTTCTCGCCTTAATACCTCTGATTCCCTTGAGGCAACCCATATCAACGACATGTTCCCTGATGAACAACTGTTCAGAGTCTCCCACTCACCTTGGTTCACTGATATTGCTAATTATCTTGCTACTGGTTCCATACCGACACAGTGGACTGCGCAAGATAAGAAGAAATTCTTCACCGAGGTGCGCAACTTTTTCTGGGATGATCCTTATTTGTTTAAATATTGCCCAGACCAGATCTTAAGGAGATGTGTGCCAGATGATGAGTATCAGAGTGTCATCTCCTTTTGTCACTCACAGGCCTGTAGTGGTCACTTTTCTGCTAAAAAGACCACGGCCAAAATTCTTCAGTGTGGCTTCTATTGGCCCACTATGTTCAGGGACACTCATGAGTTTTGCAAAGCTTGTGAGCGTTGTCAAAAATTTGGAGCATTGTCCCGTCGAAATATGATGCCCTTAAATCCCATCCTTATCATAGAAGCATTTGATTGCTGGGGCATTGATTTCATGGGACCTTTCCCCCAATCCTTTGGAAATCTGTATATTTTGCTCGCCGTAGATTATGTCACTAAATGGGTCGAAGCAATCCCGTGCCGCAACAATGACCATCGCACAGTCATTAAATTTTTAAAAGAGAACATCCTGTCGCGGTTCGGAACGCCTCGAGCCATCATTAGTGATAGGAGCTCACACTTTTGTAATAGGCCATTCGAGAGTTTAATGAAGAAATATGGTATCTCTCATAAGGTAAGCACCCCATACCACCCATAGACAAGTGGGCAAGCTGAGATTTCTAATAGGGAGATCAAACACATTTTGGAGAAAACGGTTAACCCTGATCGTAAGGACTGGTCAATCCGATTGACCGATGCCTTATGGGCTTATCGTACTGCTTTTAAAACCCCTATTAGAATGTCTCCTTTTAGACTCGTCTATGGGAAGGCTTGCCACTTACCTGTGGAGTTGGAACATAGAGCCTACTGGGCGATCAAAATTCTAAATTTCAATCTGAACAACGCTGGCTCGCTACGCAAACTTCAATTAAATGAACTTGAAGAAATCCGGAACGACGCGTACGAGAACTCGAGAATTTACAAGGACAGGATGAAAGCGTTTCATGACCAACATATTTTACGAAAATCATTCACGCCAGGTCAGAAAGCCCATTTTGTATAATTCTCGATTACATCTCTTTCCGGGTAAGCTTCGATCTCGTTGGACCGGCCCTTACATTGTTGTTACTGCATATCCTCATGGGGCCGTCGAGATAAGAGATCCCGACAATGGTAAAGAATTTAAAGTAAATGGACATCGCTTAAAGTCATTTTGCGAGAAATTTGATTCAGAAGACATGTCTATGCCTCTGACTGATCATGTTTACCAGGAATGATCTCCTAGTCTGATGGAGGTATAGGTAGGTTTATCGCTTTCATAGGACTAGGGTAGTTTGTTGTATTTGTCTGGCTGAAGACGGTAAACTTAGCGCTCCTGGGAGGCAGCCCAGCTTTTCATTCCATTTTCCTAGTCCAATGTTTGTGGGTAACATTACTGCAAACCCTCACGAGACTACAACTCGTCCACTAGGGGTAACCTAGGGGTTTAAAGGTTTGTTGCATACGCTAAATGCAATCGAGAGCACCTGCGAAAGTGGTATAGGTAGGATTTTATTTTTGTTTTACTTTCGATTGGTTTTACTCTTGTGCTGACCCGCTCTCATGTTGAGATCTCTATGGAAAAGTCTCTCTCGACTCGTTACCCAGGTACTATCTTCCCATCACTTCTCATGTACTTTCGTTGTCCCATGTGCATTGCATGTTTATATCTTTTACATTGAGGACAATGTAGATTTTAGGTTGGGGGTGGGAGATTAGGTAACCTAATTAGCATTTTCTTGGTCTTGAACAAAAATCGTGGAAATTTTTGAAAATTTTCTGGGATTTCTGGTGAATTCGAAGTGATTTTGACGGATATCCTTGACTTAGAATTTCAAAATTCGTGATATTGATAATTTATGACTCTTGGATTCAGTAGCTATTAGATTTCACAATTAAGTTGAATTGTCAATCCATGATTAGAAGTTGTAAACGTTGATTGATTCATGATTTCACATGCCACATCTCGCTTACACATTGAGGGTTCAGTTCAATATTGAAAGATTGACCTGGTAATCACTAAGCATGAAAGGAACTAGCTTGGAACATTTGCTTAACATGATTGATTCAAAAAAAAAAAAAAAAAAAGAAAAGAAAAGAAAAGAATTACACCATAGGTTTGCTCCCTATAGGTGTGGATTCGATTTCCCATGATTAACAATTAGAAAGAGTTGGGCGACTAGTTTCACCATAGGTTTGCTCCCTATAAGTGAAAATTGGATTCCCATCTTGACAAAAAAAAAATAATAAAAAAAAAAAAAAAAAAAACTAGAAAATGAAAGAATGATCTGTGAGGCAAAGTTCTGGTTTAGGTGATCGTAGTTATGAATTTTCTGATTGATTACCAATGATATCATGAAATCGACAATTTGATATTTTAATGATGATAGGCCGAGATTTCACTATACACCCATGGAACTCAATGTTTAAAATTATTCTAGTTTATGGATTAATATTTGAACTTGATTATGAAATTCACCGTGCATGAGAGGCCAGGAGAAATTAATAATCAACATTCATGAATCTTAAGATTTCTCATATCTGGATTGTTTTTCAAAATATCACTCGGCTTCACAAGAATTGTCTCGTAATTCTCAACTTAATTTTCGCATATTTTGCTTGGGACTAGCAAAATGCTGGTTGGGGGTTGTGTTGAGGGTCAAATATTGCATATCAGACCCTAGTCACTGCTTGGATTTACGAACATAATATTGTTTAAAGGCCGACTTAATCGTGTTTATGCTGCAGGTTGAATTTAGGAGCTTTGATTATAAAAGAACATTAAAAGTGTGAATTTGACGCTCAGAATTTACCAGAGCAAGGGACGAACCCCAGGGGACTAAGATCAACGAAATTACATGCCAGAGACCCGAGAAAATCGAGAAACTGAAGCTCAAGAGGCCCGAAATTGATACAGAATGCAAGATCACAGGGTTCCCAACATCCGTTTGGCTCGCAATTACATACATGGCCTGAGAACCATAAATTAACCGTACACGCCAAAAATCAGCCATTGGACCCTTGCAGAAGTGGCTCAACGGATAGATCAGCTCATGAAATTCTGATTTGGGGTTCACATGATCACTGGATCTGTCTCAATTTTGGATTCAACGCCTAAAATAATATGAGAAAAGAGATGGACGGAGCGGATGTCTCACATGCAACACAGTGGACCCTACAAGTACAGGTGGGAGTGCACAATCGGTGCACACCCGCACCACGCCAAAAGGCCGCCCAGTCAAAGAGGGCGCTGACCCGCAGCCATCTCTCTCACGTAGCCAGCGTCCAGTGGACGGACGCTGGCCAGATGGATTCTCATAGTGGACCCCACACATCATCCAATTGGGTGATCTGAACCGTCCAATCACTCTGTAGGGTGGCCAAGACCCCCGCCAAGGTGGAATTTCGCCCCATGCAAGCTATCGGAGAATCCTGGATGTTAAACGCAAGGCGGACGGTAGCTCAGGAAATCAAGTGGTCCACACCCATTTCACTTGAAAAATACCCTTTCCCGGACGGTTTTTCGACGTCGATCCAATGGACGGCTTGGATTTCTTCAAAATACATCAAGTGGAGCCCACCAGCTTCGTCAGCGCAGGTGAATCGTCTCTGCTTCGCAGCGTCCGCGAAAACCGGACGCTGATTCATGTTGTGGGCCCCATACATTGTCCATATGGACAATCCAAACCGTCCATGAGATTCACGAGGACCATATCACTCATACATACGTGGCAAATTTTCAAAGGGTACCGGAGATCCATTTCTGATAGTCCAAAAGTAAGATTGACGGCAAAAGGATCTGATACAATGGGCCACGTTCAAACCGAAGAAAAACGGTCATTTCCGACCGGTTTCTCAAACTGAAGCTAGTGAACGGAGTGGATTCTCTTGTTATATCCAAGATTGGGCCCTAGAGAGGATCAACATGATATCAGTCGTCTCCTGCTACAACAGGGAGTGCGTGACTTCTTACGCACTCCCACTTTTGGGTTTCTATATAAGGACGGGAAATCAGAGACAGGGGGGATCTGAGTTTGAAGGCAGCAGCAGAGCAGGCAGCTTGGTCGTCAGCAACAATGAGTTAGAGATTATTTTATTTTATTTTCTTTATTTATTTCCTATGTTATTTTTTAGCCCAACCATGGTCGGCTAAACCTCTTAGCTAGGGCTAAGAGGTGAAGCTTGTAGTGGAATGGGGGATTCTATTTATTGCTTCTAATTTAATTTTAATTCCTAAACTGAATTTGATTTTTGTTTAATTAAAGGAATACTTTTAGTTTTCAATGGTGTGTTGTGACTGAAATTACAATAGATCTGCGGTGGCTTTGAGTATTTCTTTCTCTTTATGTTTATGACGTCAGGAAGCCTGTTGTTCACCATCGTCTCTTGGGCATGGTCGGATGACGGTACCCTTCCTAACCTTCATACATTGATTGGTTGGTAATTAGTTTAATTCTATTGTTTACTTTGTCTCCTGGGCATGGTTTAGTGATGGAATCCATTCTAATTCATATACCCTTCATCTTTTCAAAACTACATCAAAGGAAGTTCAGTTGATTTTCATGAATCAAGTGTAGATCTCCCTGATCTCTACAAGTGGATCCTCTGAATCCCTAGTTTCCCACTTCTGAATTCTCTTAAATTTTAGATAAATATTTCACCATTATTCCTCAAATCACACTCGATTTAGATTTCATCTCATCCTAGTTCTAGTTCTAGTTAGTTTCAGATTACGTACAGGTTTCAGTCCCTATGGATTCGACCTCGGTCTTACCGAATTTATTACTACATCACAACCCTATACTTGGGGAGTGACCAGCTCCAAGATCTGCTCCTGACTTGGTTCTTTCTTCTTCTCCGGGGAAAGGTCTTCATCCTTACATGTTTCATCCTATTCAATATTTCGTTTCTTATCAGTCATTATCTCCATCCTCTAGAACTTTTCTTGTTAATTTTAATTCTGTATCTATTCCTACACGAGTGGATGTGGCATTGGCACACCCTCACTGGAAGCATGCTATGCTTGAGGAGATGAATGCCTTAGACAAAAATCAAACTTTGGAGCTTGTTGATTTACTAGTCGGTAAACATGTTGTGGGCTGTAAGTGGGTTTACACTGTCAAGCATAAATCTGATGGTACCATTGATCGATACAAAACACGTCTTGTTGCAAAATGCTTCACACAAACTTATGGCATCGACTACACAGAAACTTTTTCTCTAGTTGCAAATATGAATTCTATTCGGGTTCTCTTGTCTATGGCTACAAATTTGGATTGACCCCTACATCAACTTGATGTCAAGAATGCCTTTTTGCATGGTGACATTCATGAAAAAGTGTATATGTCCTTACCTCTTGGGTTTCATCGTAAGGGGGAGGAACATAAAGTTTGTCGCCTTCGTAAGTCCATCTATGGCCTTAAGCAGTCACCACGGGCATGGTTCGGCAAATTCACTCATGCTATGCAGGCTGCCCATTTTCATCAGTATAGATCCGATCATTTTATTTTTTGGAAGTGCACCACCACTGGGCTCGCCGTGGTCTCGGTCTACGTTGATGACATCATTATTACAGGTGATGATTCTACTTTTATATTTGGCTTTAAGTCTCATCTTGTAGTACCTTTGAGGTTAAAGATTTGGGCTCCTTGCATTACTTTCTTGGCATTGAGATTGCTCGTTCTCGCTCTGGTATTTCCTTATGTCAGCGGAAATATATAATGAACTTACTACATGAGACAGGTATGCTGGGTTCTAAGCCGGTTGCTACTCCTCTTGAGGTCAATCATCAGCTCACCTCTCTCCTTGGTGAGTCTCTCTCCGATCCTGGTCCATATCAGCGACTCATTGGCCGTCTTATTTTCTTAACTATTACAAGACACGATATCTCTCATGCTATGAGTGCGCTTAGTCAGTTTATGCACTCACCACGGGCTGCCCATTTGGATGCTGCGTATCGTGTTCTTCGTTATCTTAAAAGTTCCCCTGGTAAGAGCCTTCTTTATTTCAGACATGGACACTTATATATATTTTTGCTTTTTCTGATGCTGACTGGGCCGGTGCCAAAGATGACTGGAAATCTACAACCGATTACTGCTCATTTGTGGGGGGAAACTTGGTTACTTGGAAAAATAAGAAGCAGTTGGTTGTTGCTCGATCCAGTGCTGAGGCCGAATATATATAGGGCTATGACCCATACAACTTGTGAGTTACTTTGGCTTAAGAAATTTCTGACTGAGCTTGACTTCTCTCCATCTAGACCTATGCCGATGATGTGTGATAATCAGGCTGCCATTCACATTTCTACCAATCCAGTTTTTCATGAGCGCACAAAGTATATTGAGGTGGATTGCCATTTTATTCGAAAGAAAATTAAATCTCATGAAATTATAACTCCACATGTTCGCACTGGGGACCAACTAATAGATATTTTCACTAAACCTTTTTCCCGTGACCAGCATGACGCAATCATTTCCAAGCTTGACCTTTCGAATATCTTTAGACCCAGCTTGAGGGGGAGTGTTGAAGATACGCATCCGAATCCAACCGTTGAAGATACACGTCCGAATCCGCATCCGAATCCAGCCCCTCTATAATCTCTGTAGATCTTCTTCTTCATTGCTGTAGATCTTCTTCTTCATTGTTTTTCTTTATTTAGTTTTCTCTATTCTTGTATAAATACCAGTTGTATGCGGTTCTAAGAAAATAAGTCTCTTCTTTCACAAATCATGTATTTCAACAGTATTAACCCCAATCTACACTTACAAGAGGCTTATAAACTCTTTATACATAATTAGAAACAAAATCCATACTTACACATTAAGTCCAGTTGAATCGAATGAATTTTCAGTCAAACCGGATCGAACGGAAGTGTAAATTTGAATTGAACTGAAATCAGGCAAAAGATCACAGTGAGCAACAATACAAATTCAGAATTTTGGGTTGAACCGAGAAAAGGTTTGGTCGAACCGAAAATTACCCTGTCTGGGTAGATTAAGGGCATGCACCGGATCAACATCCATACCCTTTGTAAGGGTGCGACTCATGGTTTAGTGATCCAGACCGTTTCATCTTATGGCCCATTTGGGAGATTTTAGGCAAGGATCAATTGGCAATTATTAGATTGTTGAAATGAAACATATAAAGTCATCCTTGTTCCGAAAGCAGGATTGTTTAGTGTTCCAAAATTTAGGCAGTTTAAATTTTAAGGCATGAATAAGTTGGGCAGTTTCAACAGATCCATGTAATCCACTGGTTTTCGCCAGATAATTTTAGGGCGTGAGCCCAAAATTATAAGTGGGCCAGATTATAATTAAAAAAAAAACTTGCTCAAATCATCTGCCATTTTTACTCACAATTTAAGGAACAAATGTAAGGCCAGGAATAAACTTGTTTAGTTTTATCCAATGGTTTTTAAACTGTGGCCAACCTGAGGATTGGAATGGCTTGATTTTCACAACTCACTTATGGACTGCTAAGATCTTGCACAAGTTTACCATATTGGAACATGTGTTGACGTGTACATGGAACAGAACTTAATTTCTTTACCGTCAACATGTTAGCAAGAGCATTAGAGTTCAGTCGTTCGAAAGGTGCATGGGATGCAGCTGTAGATCACCAAGAGCAAAAAATTAGGATGGTCCACTCATCTAGCAGGTTACACCACCGAAATCAATCGGGTCTGACTCTGCATCAATGTAGGCTGTCGGCCATCGAAAGAGTAGAGTAGTGGTCATTGGTCCGATTTTCACAACAGGTGATCTTTATGTTGCAACCCCACCTTTTTCACGGGTTGGATGTTCTACAAAAGTGGCACATTCTCCAAAAAGAAAAGCATTGTATTTGAAAGCTCACACACCAAGTTGTGTGTGAACATTTCTCTTAAAACGGCGATAAGATCCAAATGCCCCTGTCAAGTGTGCTAGAAATATAGAATGTTAGAATAGAGAAGCGCAACGTACACGAAATTTAAGTATAAGATATGTTAGATTAGAAAATGCCATTTTAGCCATCTTAATCAATACAATTGATCGGGGCACGCATATCAAGTCTCCATCTTCACCAAAGTAACAACAAAGTAATAGAGACTAATGAATCATGTGGGGTCCGATATCACGTATATAAACTCAGCTTATAGTAAGTGTATGCACTCACTTCCATAATCACATCACCAGATCATCCATACACTACTCAGCTAACACCATGGCTTCCTTAACCAAATCTTTCTTCGTAGCCTTGTTCATCTTGGGAGTCTGGGCTTCTCAATCCATGGGCCGCACTCTACAGGAAGTGTCTATGTCTGACAGGCACCAGCAATGGATGGCTCAATATGGTCGCACATACAAGGATGCAGCTGAGAAAGAGCTACGTTTCAAGATATTCAAGGACAATGTGGAATTCATAGAATCCTTCAACAATGTTGGGGACCGATCTTACAAGCTAAGTGTAAATGAATTTGCAGACCAAACCAACGAGGAGTTCAGGGCTACCCGTAATGGATTTAGGCCTGCTCAAACAAGTGCATTGAGAGCCACATCATTCATGTATGAGAACGTAACTGTGCCAGCTAGTATGGATTGGAGAAAGAAAGGTGCTGTAACCCCAATTAAAGACCAAGGACAATGTGGTAAGCTTTATAACCTACTCATGAATTTTGTCGATTTTCTTGGATTACTGTAACTTTGTTCTAAAAAGGAACATGACATTGTTATCTTGTGTAATCTAACTTGCTATCTGGTGTTGCCAAATAGGATGTTGCTGGGCATTCTCAGCGGTAGCAGCTACGGAAGGGATTACACAACTCAAGACAGGGAAGTTGTTTTCTTTATCTGAGCAAGAGGTGGTGGATTGTGATACCAAAGGTGAGGATCAAGGCTGTGCAGGAGGTTTCATGGATGGCGCCTTCGATTTCATTCAACACAACAGAGGACTTACAACAGAAGCCAAGTACCCCTACATGGCAGTTGATGGCACTTGCAACTCCAAGAAGGAAGCCAACCCTGCGGCTAAGATCAACGGTCACGAAGATGTTACGGCCAACAGTGAGAAAGCTCTGTTGAAGGCTGTGGCCAACCAACCCGTTTCTGTCGCAATTGATGCTAGTGGATCTGCCTTCCAGTTTTACTCAAGCGGTGTATTTACAGGAGATTGTGGTACCGAACTAGACCATGGAGTGACGGCTGTTGGATATGGGACAACAGGTGATGGGACAAAGTATTGGATAGTGAAGAATTCATGGGGAACTTCATGGGGTGAAGATGGATACATAATGATGGAGAGGGATGTTGCTGCTAAAGAAGGGATATGTGGTATTGCCATGATGGCTTCTTATCCCACCGCTGCTTAATCCTCACTAGCTGCATATATCATGCTTGTTTATCCGATGCTTTGATATAAACGTGTTGTGGAGAAATGTCAATGTAGAAATGTTTAGCTTCTTTATGTAATTCTCATATATTTAATGAGTTACTTCCATTATCACTTAATAGTACCCAAACTACCTTTTTTTTTTTTTTTTTTTTCAAAAAAGGAGAACTTTCCATTGCTGAGAGCTGACTATACAAAAAAAGGGGGGCACTCGGGCTAACAAAAACCGCCCTGAGCCCCAGCATACCAACACATTCACATTTGGGAGAGCCCAAGAAACAAGCGGGGCCCACCTATCATAAGGAAAGGAAAACAATATTGAGAAAAATTCGTAGGAAAGCCGCACCGAACCTAAACCGGTCGTATCTAGAATCAGATCCCCACAGGTGAGGAAAGGGAGGCCTGAGACTTCATCAAAAGTTCTGGACAGCTGGTTGGAGCTTGCCTAACGGGCTAGGCTGTCAGCAACTTTGTTTGCTTCTCTCGGGGAGTACTTGATGGAAATACCACCTGTTGTTCGAAGCGAGACAAAATGACTTTTCCAGAAATAAGCGCTCCAGGGGCATCTTCCGGGCTGGTTAACATGTCAACAACTGTGCGAGAGTCACTTTCGACCTCCACTGAGAAGAGCCCTTTGCGTTTACAAATGAAAAGCCCATGGATGATAGCTTTAGCTTCAGTGAGAAAGCTCGAACCCAGCCCGTAAGTTTTACAGAAAGCGAGTATAAACTAGCTGCATATATCATGCTTGTTTATCCCATGCTTTGATCAAAAAGTTTTATGGAGAAATGTCAATGTAGAAATGTGTAGCTTCTTTTATGTAATTCTCATATATGTAATGAGTTACTTCCATTATCACTTATAGTATCCAAAATACCTTTCCAGTATCTGTATAGTACACACACAGAACTTTCTATGTTATTGAACCCGGAATTGGTAAAATGCCCCCAGCTTCAAGGCCGAGGGAATTTCCAGGTGTTGACTTTGTGATGCAAATGACCCAGATAAAAAATCAAAGGTGTATGTCTTCTCCCAACGGTTTCCTTTGGTGTGAACTACCTGAATCACTGGTCAGTGTGATTTTTGGACCTCCAGCCTAAGGGGATTACACATCTACTGGTAGGAGTGGATCTCCCATAAACATCATGGGTACATGCGCGATGTTTATGTGAAACTTACCCGACCAATGACCACCGACCACCTTGTTGGAGAAGAGGAGAGGAAGAAGAGAGAATTCTTGGACTTGGAGTATTGCAAGTAGAATGCTTTTGTATATTTTGTATTATAAAAGTGGATATTACAATGCTTTGAATGGTTGGAAGGGAGGATTTATCTTCTTGTTTTTATTTGTTTATTTTTATGTACATCAAGTTCCTTTTTATACTCTTGAGGAATAATCTACACACAAGAGTAAATGCATTACAATTTTCTACAACAAGCATTAATTACTTAGGAAACTCAAAAGACACATACTAGATTCTTCCTAGACACATTCTAGATACTTTCTAGACACTTTCTAGAAACATTTTAGATATTTCTAAAATATTTTTTATTTTCAAATTATATTTTCAACACACCTGGAGTTAGTTCTAGTATCATAAATCAGTCCCATTTGTTATTCAAGTTTACCATACAATTGGAAAAAGTGTACAAGCCATGCTAGCTAATCCTTAGAAAAAGTGTACAGGCCATGCTAATCCTTCAAATTATTTCCCTTGATGTGGCGCACCCAATCATGTATAAGCTTGAATTGTGGAACCAGGCCTAAATTTTGGTATCACATCCAATGGTTAGAGTGGATTTTATAAAATCAATACAGTGGGGCTTGTAAAAATCAAAGATGGACGTCTCTCTGCCTACTATTTCCTTTGGCATCGCCCCACCTAAATCACAGGTCTAGCCTAGGTTAATCCGGACTGAGTCTGACCCGATCACCAGTACCGAGTCGGGTCGAGTCTACACCAAGCTAGATTGAGTGTAGTAGGTATCCATGGGCTGAAATCACAACTCAAAACCTAGATTCACTTGCCAGAATTGTAGCCTCTCAGTCATATACATGTTTGTTTATTTTATATATATATATATATATATATATATATATATATATATATATATATATATATATATATATATATATATATATATATATACGAGTTGAGTTTTAGCTCGAGTCGAGTCAGTACCAAGTTGGTTTTTGGGTCAAGTCTAGCTAGTTACTAGGTGACTCAAACTCAACTCGATTTGAGTTCGTAATGGACAAAGTCAACTTGATTCCGATTGGCTCACCCACTAAGTTCGGATCGAGTCGAATCTAAACGAGTTAGATGAGTCGAGTTTGCCAAGTTGAGTCCTCTCACAGAGCTCTACTTACTACGTCCACCACCATTGAAAGTTGTTTCCTTCGCTAGCTCATATTAATGTTTATTTGTCATGTAACCTGTTCACAAGGTCACACAAACATTGAGAAGGGGAAAAGACAAGATCCCAAACTTTTGAGGCCCCAGGAAGTTTCTAACAGTAGGTGTTTAATTCCCAATTTTTCCTATAGTGTGGTCCACTTGAGCTTTGATCTGCCTGAATTTTTGGGGGAACTATGAGGTAATTATTTAAGTAAATAATTATTACCCTTGTAAATGTATTTACTGGTGACATGGAAAATCAAGAGGCCCCAACGAGGTGGTTACTGGACAATGCTAAGTAGGCCTCACCAAGATATATGTGTTTTATCCACGCAGTCCATCTATTTTTTCATATCATTTTATGGTATGAGCCAAAAATGAGACAGATCCAAATCTCAAGTGGATCACACCAACAGAAAACAGTGGTGATTGAACGCTCACCATTGAAAACTTCCTAGGGTCAACTATAATGTTAATTTTCCATCCAACCTCTTGATTAGACCACACAAACGTGGATGACGAAGGGAAAACACAAATATAAGCTTAATTCATCCAAAACTTTTGTAGCCCCCGAGAAGTTTTTAAAGATGGGGCGTTCAATCACCACTGTTTCCTATCGGTGGGTCCACATGAGATTTGGAACTGCCTTATTTTTGGGATCATGTCTTAAAATGGCTTGTAAAAATAGATGAACGGTATATGGATAGAACCCAGACATCATGGTGGTGACCACGGAGCATCCTCCATTAGACAACACCAGCAGGCAATCAACGTCCACAAGGAGGGGAGATGGGCCCGATTCATCCATGATGGACAACTCCACATTGAAGGTGGGGCCCACACAATGGAAGGCCCACATCATAGGTGGGCTCCACAGGATGGGCAATGAACATTGATGGTGGGCCCCACATGATGGATGACCCATATCACATAGGCCAATAGAATGGTTGGTCCATGTCAAAGGTTGACCCCTATTAATGAATGGCCCACATCCAAAATGGGTTCCGCATGATGGGCGACCCACATTGAAGTGGAGCCCACATGATGAATGGTCCACATCAAAGGTGGGCTCCACATGATGGGTGTGGATATTTAAGGTGGGCCCCGCATGACGGACACTAACATTGATCGCGGGCTCTACATGATAGATGACCCATATTAAGGTGGCCCCCACATGAGAACATTTCACATCAAAGGTCGGCCCATAATGATGAATGACCCCCTTCCAAGGCAGGCCTGACATGATGGATGACCCACATCCAAGGTGACACTGCACGATGGATAGCCCATATCAAAGATGGGTCACTCAAGTTGGATGGTCTATATTGAAGGTTAGCCACACATGATGGATGGTTCACATTGAAGACAGGGCTAAGGTAGGCCCGACATAATGAACTATTCACATTAAAGGTTGGCCCACATGGTGGATGATGGATGTTAAGGCTGGACCAAACAAGACTGAGGGATGATTACTTATGTGATATTGGAAACCAAACTTGCTTTTCTTCTTTTTTGACTGATAAGTAACTTGTTTACCAAAGATACTAATTTGCTAAATGAGTAGAAACAAAGATGAGCTGCTTGTAGTTCAAATAGCATATATTAAGTAACTTATGATCCAAACAAGCCCTAAACGGTCCGTGATGGGACTTGAAAGCACCAACCTAGGCAAAATAATAATAATAATAATAATAATAATAAGCGGGTTTAAATTTTGGAGTCAAGCCCCCAAACCGAGCAAGGCCCGAAAGATCGGTAGGCATGCATGCCTAGACAACAGCAATCCACTTCCGAGAGGGAGCCTACGTGCCGGGGCAAATGTAGTGGTTTGGACAGGTTTTCTTTTGTTATAACAGTCTTTTCGTCTACATTCTCCTCTTTTTTCACATACTATCCATGGTGCTATTAAAGTTTAGTAACTGTCCATCTATTGCACATGTGATTATGTATGATATCTGACCTGTTCAGAAGAAGGCAGGGACATAAACATCACCTCGTTCAAAAAATTAGGACGATCCGACCATCAAGGATGCTAACGGTGTGATCCACCTGATGGGCAGAATTGCCTTCTTTTTTTTTTTTTTCCGTGCCGGTTGTTGCTTAAAAACTGGCACTGTCAAATATAGAATGTCAGAATAGAGAAGCGCAACGTACACGAAATTTCAGTATAAGAAGTGTTCGATTAATAAATGTCATTTTAGCCCATCCAAATCAATACACTTGATCGGGCACTTATATCAAGTCTCCATCTTCACCACACTAACAATAAAGCAATGGAGATTAATGAATCATGTGGGCCCCAATATTCCGTATATAAACTCAACTTAGAGTAAGTGTATGCACCCACTTCCATAATCACATCACCAGATCATCCATACACTCCTTCCTTACCACCATGGTTTCCTTAACCAAATCTTTCTTCATAGCCTTGTTCATCTTGGGAGTGTGGGCTTCTCAAGCCATGGGCCGCACTATACAGGAAGTGTCCATGTCCAACAGGTACGAGCAATGGATGGCTCGATATGGTCGCATGTACAAGGATGCAGCTGAGAAAGAGCTACGTTTCAAGATATTCAAGGACAATGTGGAATTCATAGAATTCTTCAACAAGGCTGGGGGACGATCTTACAAGCTAAGTGTAAATGAATTTGCAGACCAAACCAACGAGGAGTTCAGGGCTACCCGTAATGGATTTAGGCCCTCTCAAACAAGTGCATCGAGAGCCATGTCGTTCATGTATGAGAACGTAACTGTGCCAGCTAGTATGGATTGGAGAAAGAAAGGCGCTGTAACCCCAATCAAAGACCAAGGACAATGCGGTAAGCTTTATAACCCACTCATGAATTTAGCTGATTTTATTCAATTAGTGTAACTTTCTTCTAGAAAGGGACATGAAATTGTTACCTACTGTTAGCTAACTTGCTATCTGGTGTTGCCAAATAGGATGTTGCTGGGCATTCTCAGCGGTAGCAGCCACGGAAGGGATTACACAACTCAAGACAGGGAAGTTGCTTTCCTTATCCGAGCAAGAAGTGGTGGATTGTGATACCAAAGGTGAGGATCAAGGCTGTGCAGGAGGTTTCATGGATGGCGCCTTCGATTTCATTCAACACAACAGAGGACTTACAACAGAAGCCAAGTACCCCTACATGGCAGTTGATGGCACTTGCAACTCCAAGAAGGAAGCCAACCCTGTGGCTAAGATCAACGGTCATGAAGATGTTACGGCCAACAGTGAGAAAGCTCTGTTGAAGGCTGTGGCCAACCAACCTGTTTCTGTCGCAATCGACGCTAGTGGATCTGCCTTCCAGTTTTACTCGAGCGGTGTATTTACTGGAGATTGTGGTACCGAACTAGACCATGGAGTGACGGCTGTTGGATATGGGACGACAGATGATGGGACAAAGTATTGGATAGTGAAGAATTCATGGGGAAGTTCATGGGGTGAAGATGGATACATAATGATGGAGAGGGATGTTGCTGCTAAAGAAGGGATATGTGGTATTGCCATGATGGCTTCTTATCCCACCGCTGCTTAATCCTCACTAGCTGCATATATCATGCTTGTTATGGAGAAATGTCAATGTAGAAATGTGTAGCTTCTTTATGTAATTCTCATATATGTAATGAATTACTTCCATTATCACTTATAATATCCAAATAGCTACTTTTCTGTAGGCCATATGACATGGTTAATTACTCGACTCGGCTCAATGTCTAGTTGTGTCAGCATTGACTGCAAGACTATTTACTTCACTGGGCCTGATATTTAATTAATAACTAAATTAATATGGTCGAAGATGTGGTGGTAGGGTTAGGCCTGAGGTGGTGGGTGGTCCGTCCCCTGTAGGTGAATTCGTCTGCTGTGTTTTTAATCTCCCCGGATATCTTCTTTCGGGCGAGCTTCTGTTGTTGTACGTGTAGTCAGCCACTGGGCTCTCTAGACAGGGATAGTGCTGTCGTGGCGTCTTTTGCGGGCTTTGAGCTGTTTGACGATCTTTGTCTAGGCAGGTTTAAATTTGTACGGGGATGGCCCTGTAGGCGAGGCGCCGGCCTCAAGGAACGGGAGTAAATGGAGGTAAACTTGCTAATTAGGCTCTTTTAACAAAACTTATGGTCGGATTGGACGGGAGTAAATGGAGGTAAATGGGAGTAATTGGGAGTAAATGGAGGTAAATAACATTTTAAGTATATTTGGATCTACCAAAGTAGCACTGTGGTAATGCCAAATACCCAAAATATCGCGACCTTTAAAATAATTTCAGGCATAACCCTTGACAGCCTTTTCAAAATCTTTGGGACAAAATTGCCCGTGAATGCCTTCTACGTTCAGCCCTGCGCCTGACAGGGGACGACTTTGGACGGTGTAAACACCGTGGGGCCCACTACGGTGTTGGTGAGAAATCCAGAATGGTGATATATTTTGCCAAATCATTTTATAACATGAACCCAAAAATGAGCTAGATCCAAAGCTCAAGTGGGCCACACAACAGAAAACAGTGGAGATCGTATGCCTATGGTTGAAACATTTATGGGGTTGCAGAGGCTTTGCATCAAGCTAATACTTTTATTCTTTCAGTTCATTCTCATGATAAGGAACATATAAGCATTTGGACTACTTTATGAACGTTGCAGTGGAGCCTAAAAAGGTTTGAATGGGAAGCAACCCCTTTCCACTATTTCCAATCATGTGGCCCACTTGAGTTTCGGATATGTCCAATATGTGGTCTCATGTCTTGACATGATGTTCCAAAATGAATGAATAGAGTGGATTTCCCACAAACATCACGGTTGGCCCAACATAGCTTCTGATGGTAGAAAGTTGTTGCAAAAGGCTTTTGCTCGAATCCAAGTGGGATGTGATGGGATCTGACATGGATTGCCTAACTAGAGATGAATGTTCCTGTGGGCCCCACAGAAAGTAGTGAGATTAAAATCCTACTATTAAAAACTTCTTAGGACAAATGATTTTTGGATGTAATATATTCTTTGGCCCATGGCATGAAATTAAAATTTGAATCCAAGCTCACAACCATTAACGCATGACAACTTAGACCTTTTATACATGATAACATCAACCCTTAATACATGGCAACCACGACCCAAACCCTTAACACATGACAACCTCAACCCTTAGCACATGAAAACCTCGACCCTTAATACATGACCACCATGACATCAGTCCGTGACAAGCTCAACCCTTAATACTTGACAACCACGATCCAAACCATTAACACATGACAACCTCGACCTGTAACAAATGATATATATTTATTTCTTTAAACCAATACATTATAAAATTCAAGTTCTTTTTCCTTCATTATTTTCCACATGACAAATACCACCATCCATCTTCACCACAAATCCCTTCCGATAATCACCTCTCCTTATGCCAACAACTACATCCATCCCTCTCTATCCGTAACCAAACGTGGTTTTCATCTCAAAGAAAATACTATTTTGAAAAATAATAAATTAAAAAATTCATTCAAAATGTCTTTCACCTACCAATGATCTCCATTTTTAAGAAATGTGGTCGTCGGAGCAAAACTAACACTCGTTTTTAGGGCCGTAGAAGTTGTTAGTGGTGCCCATATGCTGGATAAGTTAATCGTGGTGACCGTTTGCCGAAAAAATATTATCACAGGAGGTGGTGGTGGGTCCCCGTAAGACCTACTGAGGAAGAAGAGTCCTTAGGAAAACAACAAAAGAAGAAAAATACGATCCATATGGGCAATTTCATCCTAAATTTTTTGAAAAAGGTGTCCGGGTCCAAGTAGGGCATTTTTTTGTAAAGGTCCCAATTTTTTAGGCTTTTGGCTATTCTACTTTGATCAAAATTCCATAAGATTATAAGCAACTTTAATATGTTAACTTACTTTTCAAAAGATGCTTTCCAAACTAACTAAAAAAATAACTTTTTTATTTCATAAGCAAGCAAAGGTACTGATGAGAGTGTTGCCAAACAAGCCAAAAATTAAAAAAAAAAAATTAAAAAAACTAAGCAGTTCCACAATCTTCCCTGAAGCATTACGTAAAAGTCATCGAATGAAACTATGAAAGAGATCAAGTGTAGCTGTCGAGGGGAAGAAATGATTAGTACAACCAAAGACATGCATCCAATCGCGACTTTCCCACAGAAAATTCCAGCTTTGCAGGACACCTTTGTACCATTCAATCGGTAGGCCCACCATGGAGATCACCTGGTTAAAAAAAAAAAAAAAAAAAAAAAAAAGAAAAAAAAAAAAAAAAAAAGGCCGGCTGCTAATTGGGTGGGCCTTGCCTAAATGTTGATTCAGACCATCGGTTGTCCATTGATTCAACCGGTGCAGCTCACCTGATGAACGGACCAGCCTGATTCTCCATTTGATCTTTATGGTGAGGCCCACTGTTTCCATGGTGCGGATTACCTGCATAGCTAGCATGTTTGTGGGAATGGCCTGTTTAGGTCGAGAACTTAGCATTCTGTTGGCTATACCTGATCAGTGGCCCACTTTTTCAGCAGCCAATAGGTTAATTAGTTGCCGTACAATGTGAGGACTATCGTCTTGGCAGACTACTAAATGCTCTGAAATTTGTTTTCTGGTTAAAATTGAGATGAAATTTTGTAATTTGATCGATCACTTGTACATCCAAACACAGCCTTATAAGAATGGTTGTTATGTTTGTAGACATCCTTGAAATGAACAATGTGTCACTGTTGCCCACGTGATCATGGGAATGGATCCTTACTTTCTATAATGTGCCTCCCGTGGTCAGATGGTTGAACTAATTTAGAAGATCTAATCTGAAGCCAGATGATTGCATTGAGGTAATAAGATCATACATTGCAATATAATTACATATTAGAGCAGTCTGAAATAGAATAGAGCATTTATAAGCTGAAAGGTTGAAAACATCGAGTATGATGTATTGTCTCCTATGCTGTTGGGTAAGAAGCCTCCATGGCAATGCCACACAGGCCTTCCTTAGCATCAACATCTCTTTCCATCCTTATATATCCTTCTTCACCCCACCCAATGCCCCATGAATTCTTTACCAACCAATACTTAGTCTCATCATCAGCAGTACCATATCCAACGGCTGTCACACCATGGTCTAAGTCAGTACCACAAGCACCCGTGAATACACCACTTGAGTAGAATTGGAAGGCAAATCCTCCAGCATCAATGGCCACTGAAATTGGCTGATTGGCCACTGCCTTCAATAGTGCATTCTCACTGTTGGCTGGTACATCTTCATGACTGTTGATCTTGGCCGCATGGTCGGAAGACTTCTTGGAGTTGCAAGTGCCATCAACTCCCTCGTATGGGTAGTTAGCTTCTGTTGTAAGTCCACGGTTGTGTTGAATGAAATCGAAGGCATCATCCATGAGGCCACCATTGCAGCCTTGATCCACACCTTTGGTGTCACAGTCCACTAGCTCTTGCTCGGATAATGAAAGCAACTTACCCGTTTTAAGTTGTGTAATTCCTTCTGTGGCTGCAACGGCTGAGAATGCCCAACAACACCCTATTTTGGAACATTTGAGCCACGATTAGTAAAAACACTAAATAACAATCTCATCTTCCCTTTTCTTATTTGACAAGTGTGTGTATTAACAATGTTACAGATACTTGTTTGGGTTTTCTTATTCTTCATCAGTTCAAGAAGAGATCATCACTTGATTTACTCATTGAACCTGGCCATTCATTAGACTTGCCACCTCTTCAATATACCATTGCCCGAAAATCATATTGATTTATAGTATTAACCATGCAAAAAAAAAAGAAAAAGAAAAAAAGGCCTGCAATGCCCCCATTAAGTCAATGGCTAATATAATGTTATCCTGGAATTTTATTTATTATTTTTATTTTTTTAAAAAAATATATTTTAAGATAGACTTGTATTGCCCATTCATTTGAGTGAAATTGTTGGCTACTCTTTGTATGGTTCAAAATTGGACTTTGGCCATGGCCCATCCAGAGCTGGCCATTCTGATGGATGGTCCAGATTGACTAGCTCAGTCACCAATGAGGGTTAGTAGAGGGCAGGTGAAGGTTCATGGTCTACTTAGTACTTACCGCATTGTCCCTGATCCTTGATGGGAGTCACAGCACCTTTCTTTCTCCAGTCCATGGTAGATGGTGCAGTAACATTCTCATACATGAAGGATGTGGCTTCTGATGCCCTTGCTCGGGTGGGCCTAAATCCATTACGAGCGGCCCTGAACTCATCGTTGGTCAGATCAGCAAATGCATTGACACTTAATTTGTATGATCGGTCCCCTGCGCTGTTAAAAGATTCTATCAACTCCACATTGCTCTTGAATATCTTGAAACGCTGTTCCTTTTCGGCCGCATCCTTGTACGTGCGTCCATATTGAGCCATCCATTGCTCATGGAGATCGGACATGGATGAGTCATGGAGTGTGCGGGCCATGGCTTGAGAAGCCCAAGCTCCCAAGATGAACAAGGCCACAAAGAAACAATAGTACATGGAAGCCATTAATGTATAAAGTAAGAGGGTGTGATGGATGGGGTGAGGATGTATGGAGGAGGGATGCATACAATCAAAAGAGGCTTTGCTTTTATATAGACATTGCATTGCACCCCACAGAAGTCGTTACTCTCCCTTGCTTTCTTGTTATTGAGAGAGAGAGAGAGAGAGAGAGAGAGAGAGAGAGAGAGAGAGAGAGAGAGAGAGAGAGAGAGAGAGAGAGAGAGAGAGAGATCTCCTACGTGCCGGGGCAAATGTAATGGGGTGGATGGGTACAGGGAAAGGCTTCCTTTCGTCTACGTTCTCCTTTGTTTACACATACTCTATCAATAACACTTTCAAGGTTTAGTTACCGTCCATCTTGTCCACATGTAATTGTGTACGACATCTGAGCTGTTTAGGAGGCAGGGACATAAACATCGCGCCATGATGTGATCCACCTGATTGGCAGAACGAACTATTTTTTGTGTCAGGTGATGCGAATGGCGGGGCCTACCTTCTGGATGGCTTGGATAGCATACACACGCAAAGATTTAGATCTGCTTCATTTATCGGATCATGCTCTAAAATGACTTTTCAAAACGGATGGACGGCGTGGATATAAGGCATATACATCAAAGTGGGCCCCACGGTCAGTGATGCCACCCACCCTGGTGGATCCGGCGATCCACCGAAGCCGCGCTCATTGCCTTCTACTGTTTGACCCACCTGATTGTCAGATCAGCTTGATTTTGGAACGTCTGACTATCATGATGGGGCGCAGCTGTTGGATGGGTCAGATGCACACACAAAAAACTTGTGGGCCCCGCAACAGCTTAATACCTTGGTACACGTCTGGTTTAATTATCAGGTGGGTTTTGAAACAATCGAACGGTAAAGAGTTGTTTTTATCATTTATTATCTGCCATTTTTATTCATTAGGTGGGCCACAATGTAAGAAACAAATGAAAAGACTAAAAAAAAAAAAAAAAAAAAAAAAAAAAAACTTGTTTTATTTATCCAATTGTTTCTTACATTACTGTAGCCCATTTGATGATTGGAATGGCTTGATGGACTACTCAGATCTGGCACATATTTACCATTTTGGAACATGGCTGACGTGTACAGTTGTTTTTATCTATTAATTGAAGTGTTTCTTAATCACTTGATGATTGATTAGAACATTGGCTTTATTTTCGCAGCCCACTTGATGGACTACTCAGATCTTCTTGCAAATGTTTACCATACCATACTGGCACATTTGTTGACGTGTACATGGACCATAACTTTCTTTATTGCCAACGTGTCAGCCAGTGCATTAGAGCCCGGTCTTTCAAAAGGTGGGGCAAACCTTGTACATCACCATTAGCGAAAAAACAGTGTTACAGAATGTTAGTATAGAGAAGCGCAACGTACACGAAATTCAAGTATAATATGGGTTAGATTAGAAAATGTACGTCATTTTAGCCATCGAAATCAATACGCTTGATCAGGCACGTATATCAAGTCTTAATCTTCACCACAGTAACAATAAAGCAATGGAGATTAGTGAATCATGTGGGGCCCAATATCTCGTATATAAACTCAGCTTAGATTAAGTGTATGAACCCACCTCCATAATCACATCATCACTCCTCAGCTAACACCATGGCTTCCTTAACCAAATCTTTCTTCTTAGCCTTGTTCATATTGGGAGTCTGGGCTTCTCAAGCTATGGGCCGCACTCTACAGGAAGCGTCCATGTCCAACAGGCATGAGCAATGGATGGCTCGATATGGTCGCACGTACAAGGATGCAGCTGAGAAAGAGCTTCGTTTCAAGATATTCAAGGACAATGTGGAATTCATAGAATCCTTCAACAATGCCGGGGACCGATCTTACAAGCTAAGTGTAAATGAATTTGCAGACCAAACCAACGACGAGTTCAAGTCCACCCATAAAGGATTTAGGCCAACTCAAACAAGAGCATCGAGAGCCACGTCATTCATGTATGAGAACGTGACTGTGCCAGCTAGTATGGATTGGAGAAAGAAAGGCGCTGTAACCCCAATCAAAGACCAAGGACAATGTGGTAAGCTTTATAACCCACTCATGAATTTAGCTGATTTTCTTCAATTAGTGTAACTTTGTTCTAGAAAGGGACATGAAATTGTTACCTACTGTTAGCTAACTTGCTATCGGATGTCGCCAAATAGGATGCTGCTGGGCATTCTCAGCGGTAGCAGCCATGGAAGGGATTACGCAACTCAAGACAGGGAAGTTGGTTTCTCTATCCGAGCAAGAGGTGGTGGATTGTGATACCAATGGAGAGGATCAAGGCTGTGAAGGTGGTCTTATGGATGATGCCTTTGATTTCATCCGACACAACGGAGGACTTACAACCGAAGCCAACTACCCCTACGAGGGAATTGATGGCACTTGCAACTCGAAAAAGGCAGCCAACCATGTGGCTAAGATCAACGGTTACGAAGATGTAACAGCCAACAGTGAGAAAGCTCTATTGAAGGCAGTGGCCAACCAACCTGTTTCTGTTGCAATTGACGCTAGTGGATCTGATTTCCAGTTTTACTCGAGCGGTGTCTTTACAGGAGATTGTGGTACCGAACTAGACCATGGAGTGACGGCCGTTGGATATGGGACCACAGATGATGGGACCAAGTATTGGCTAGTGAAGAATTCATGGGGCACTTCTTGGGGTGAAGATGGATATATAATGATGGAAAGGGATGTTGATGCTGAAGAAGGGATATGTGGTATTGCCATGCAAGCTTCTTATCCCACCGCCGCTTAATCCTCAGTAGTTGCATGTCTCATGCTTGTTTTTCCTATGCTTTGATCACAAAAGTGTTACGCAGAAATGTAGAAATGTGTAGCTTCTTTATGTAATTCTCATATATGTAATAGGTTACTTCCATTATAACTCCTAGTATCCAAACATCTACTTTTCTATGGGCTCATGACATGAAATTGACTGGGCTCATCAATGTCTAGTCATGCCGGGATCGACTCCAAGACTAGGATGAATATTTACTTCACTGGGCTTGATATTTAATAACTAAATTAACATGCTTGAAGATGCAGTGGTGGGTTAGGCCTGACGTGCTGGGTGGTCCGTACGTTTTTTTTATGTAGAAATGAGAATCAATTATGATTTTTCCACTTATTTTCATTGAACGAAATAGAGTACATATACACAGAGGAATAACAAGATCACTCCTAAATACAAGAGGAAGTCCTAGTCTTAAGGAAGACTCAACTATTCTGCTATATACAATGAAATATTTGAATTTGAATAAAGGGCTGATAACATATCTTTGTTACATGCTGATATGCCCCCTTAAGATAGGCCACGTGTAGAGAGGCCGATCTTGTCTCGTAATTTCTGGAATTGAGAATGAGGCAGAGGTTTTGTTAGAAGATCAGCAAGCTGGTCTGCAGATGAAACATGAGCCACGCGAAGAGCACCAGATTGAACTTGATCACGGAGGAAGTGATAATCAACTGCCACATGCTTCATTCGAGAATAGAAGACTGGATTTGAACTTAACTGTGTTGCACCGACATTGTCGCAGTAGACAACTGGGGGGCTAACCAGATTGATGCAAAGTTTAGAGAGCAAAGAGCGAACCCAGCATAGATCAGCAGCAGTAGCAGCAACTGAGCGATATTCAGCCTCAGTAGAAGAACGAGCCACAGTTTTTTGCTTCTTAGAGCTCCAGGAAATGAGATTGCGGCCTAGGTAAACAAGGTAAGCACCAGTTGAAGAGTAGTCATCCTTGTTACCTGCCCAGTCAGCATCGGAGAAGGCATGAATGGATAGCGGTGAGTTGCGATGAAGAAGAAGGCCATCATTTAAGGTGCCACTGAGGTAACGCAAAATTCTTTTAACTAGAGTCCAATGTTCATCTGTTGGTTGATGCATAAATCGAGACATTTTGTTAACAGCAAATGAAATTTCTGGACGAGTGAGAGACAAGTATTGAAGACTGCCCACTACAGTTCTATATTCCGTGGGGTTAAAGAGAGGTGATCCAGATGATAACTTGATGGAGGAGGAGCTGGTTGGTAAAGGTGTATGAACTGGTTTGGCAGCTTGCATATTAGTTCTAGTGAGCAGATCCTTTATATATCGCCTTTGTGAGAGTAGTAGTCCATGACGATGAGGAACAACTTCTACACCAAGAAAATATGATAGGGGGCCCAGATCTTTGAGAGAAAAACGCTGAGCTAGACACTCAACAACTTGGGATACAAGATCGTTACTATTCCCAGTGATTATAATGTCGTCAACGTATACCAACAGATAGAGTAAGTTGGTTCCAGCTTTGAGAATAAACAGAGAAGTGTCAGAGTGAGAGTTCTTGAACCCAGAATCTACCAGAAATTGGCGTAATTCATGATACCATGCCCGAGGAGCCTGTTTGAGACCATAAATTGATTTGTGAAGCTTGCATACATGGGTGGTTTTATCAGCGTCAATGAAGCCAGGAGGTTGTGCCATATAAACTGTTTCTGATAGATTACCTTGGAGGAAGGCATTGTTTACATCCAATTGGCGAAGGGACCAGCCATTGCTTATGGCAATATTGAGAACAAGTTGCACAGTAGTTGGCTTGATTACTGGACTGAATGTCTCAAGATAGTCCACACCTGGTCTTTGATGAAAGCCTTTGGCTACAAGGCGAGCTTTAAACCAGTCAATAGAACCGTCAGATTTTCTTTTAACGCAAAATATCCACTTACAGCATACAAGATTGGTGATGCCGATTGGAGAAATAAGTTCCCAAGTCCCATTGCGAACAAGGGCATCATACTCTTCGGACATAGCTTTACGCCAATTTGAGTCTTTGAGGGCCTGAGTAACAGATGTGGGTTCAAAACTGGGTGAAGAGGCTAGGTGTGTGTGGAGATTGAGTTTTTGGATAGGTTTGGTGATATAGTTTTTGGCTCGGGTAGTCATGGAATGGCGAGGAGCTGGTGTAGAGACTTGCTGTGAGGCAAGTTTTGGTTCCAGTGCAGTATCTGGTTGATGGAGTGTTGGAGACGTATTGGAGATGTGATCTGCAGTAGGGGCTAAGTCCGGAGCTTGTACTTCTGGAGTGTAAGAGGGTGGTTGTGCTAAAGGAGGAATGAGAATTGTGATAACTGGTGGAATCCAATCAGAAACTGTAGTGGTGGTATGACGTGGTTGCTGAATGTTGAGTGTGGTGTAAGGAAAAATTGATTCAACAAATTGGACATGACGAGAGACATATGTTTTAGAGGTGGTTGATTCAAAACAGAGATAGGCACTTTGAGACAGAGTAACCAAGAAAGACACAGGGTGTGGACTTGGGGGCTAGTTTGTGGGATGAATAAGGACGAAGCCATGGATAACATAAGCATCCGAAAATTTTGAGTTTAAAATAGTTTGGTTTTGTTTTGAAAATTAATTCAAAGGGAGTGGAGAGGTTGAGAGTAGGGGTGGGCATTCTATTAATTAAGTATACAGCAGTACTGAATGCATGAGTCCAAAAGGTGAGAGGGCAGGAGGCATGGGAGAGCAAGGTGAGGCCAGTTTCGACAATGTGACGGTGTCTTCTTTCAGAGTAGCCATTGTGTTCGGGTGTATGAGGTGGACTAGTTAGATGGGTTATACCAGCGGTAGAAAGGTAATCTTTGAGGCCCAAATATTCTCCCCCATTGTCATAATATAAAGTGATGATTTTGTGGTGGACGTAATTTTCAACAATGGTTTTATAGCGTCTAAACACTTCTCGGATTTTCATTTGAGGGGATAAAACTAGATATATTTTGTAAAGTGGTCGACAAATATGACATAATATTTAAAGCCATTGGGAGACATAATGGGAGAGGTCCAAACATCAGAAAAGATAATTTGAAGAGGGTGTGTAGACACAAGTGATGAAGTAGAAAAATGTAATTTATGACTTTTATTGCAAAGGCATGCATTACATGAGAAATCTTTTGGCATAGAGGAAGATGATTCTAAACAAGAATTAGAGAGAATATGCTGTAAGATTGGAAGAGCTGAATGTCCTAATAAACGATGATGCCAGTTGATAGATGTTGTTTTGGCTGTAGAGAATGCTAGAATTGGGTTTTTGGGAGCCGTCCATTCATACACTCCATCCTTAGTACTGCCCTGGAATAGAATTGCCCCCGAGCGAAGATCCTTCACAAAAAAGGAAGATGGTAAGAATTCAACTGATGCATTGTTAGTGATGCAAAACTGAGAAATGGAAATCAAGTTTTTTTTTTCATGGTGGGACACAAAGAACATCAGATAAAGTGAAAGTTGATTGTGGAGATGAGAAAGTAGTGGAGCCTGTGTGTGTGATGGAAAGACCTGTACCATCCCCGATCATGACATCATCAATTCCGTTGTAAGGTGAGTGAAGGGATAGATTGTTTAGATCAGCCGTGACATGATGAGAGGCGCCACTGTCGAGTAACCAGGTCGGGTTTGGGGATGTGTTGTTGGCAGCAAAGTTAACTCGTGGCTGCCAAGGAACAGTTGAGTTGTTGGATGATGAGGGTGAAGTGGTAGAAGATTGAATGGGAAGCACTTGAAAGGAGGGACATCTCTTGGCTATATGTCCTTGGATTCCACAGATCTGACAGAAGCCTTGATAAGGTCTAGATGGAGGACGGTTGCTGCGATTTTGGAAGCGTTGATCTGAGTTCATTGGTGGATGGCCATTATTGGGTGCTGGTGGACGCTAATTCTGGTTGCCAGCAAGTGCATGTGAGGAAGAGGAGGTACGCCAATTATTAGTTTTGTTTGGGCACCATTGATGGTTTGTTTTGTTTGTTGGATTGACAGTAATTGGAAGTGAAGTTTCTGAACTTGTGATTGCTAGTGCAGAGGCTTCAAAGGAGAGTAGCTTCTCGTGAAGCTCATCAAATGAGATGGAGGTGTCACGAGCTTGTACCGCACGGATCAGTTCCTTGTAGTCGTCGCCTAGGCCATCTAGGATCTTGTCGATGAGGTCTTCAGGATCCAGTGGTGCCCCTAGGATGGCTAGTTCATCAACACAAGCTTTGACAGAGTGAAGATATTCTGTGACATTCTGGCTGCCTTTTGTTGGATTCTTAAGTTTGGTTTTGACTTGTTTGATGTGACCACGTGAGGGTTTGGCATAGGTGTTAGCAAGGATAGTCCATGCTTCTTTGGCAGTCTTAGCTTGGGCAATAAAGGGAATGATAGTAGGGGAAAGAGAGCCAATTAAGGCATTTAGCAACAATTGATCTTGACGAATCCAAAGTTTGTGAGAAGGATTGGTTGTGGCAGTGTTGTTTGCTGTGATGGTAATGGGAGGACATGGTTTGGATCCATCGACATACCCAATAAGGTCATATCCAATAATTAAAGTTTCAAATTGCAGCTTCCAGGAGAGGTAATTTGTGGAGGTGAGTTTGAGTGGTGCTTGAGCCGATATGTTGATGGTGATAAGAGAAATTTCAGTGTTTGGAGGACTATCGGCAAAGGTAATGTTGGTGGAATTTGGTGTTGTCATTTTGGTGTTTGACAGCAAGAGAGTAAGAGGGAAACAAGAGAGGAAAGAAGAGAAGGAGAAAAATTAATGGGGAGGAATCGATATGAGCTCTGATACCATGTAGAAATGAGAATCAATTATGATTTTTCCACTTATTTTCATTGAACGAAATAGAGTACATATACACAGAGGAATAACAAGATCACTCCTAAATACAAGAGGAAGTCCTAGTCTTAAGAAAGACTCAACTATTCTGCTATATACAAGGAAATATTTGAATTTGAATAAAGGGCTGATAACAGATCTTTGTTACATGCTGATATTTTCTATCCCCGGGGCTCTTCTTTCGGTCGAGCTTATGTTGTTTATTCAGCCCCTAGGGTCTCTAGACAGGAGTAGTGCTGTTGTGGTGTCTTTGGCCGGCCTAGACTAGTTGTGGTGTCTTTGGCCGGCCTAGACTAAACAAGGCCGGCCTGTTCATGAAGTGTGCCGCGGTCCTAAAGCACCCGGTTGTTAGTATGTGGACTAGAATTCAATGTAGATCTGTGGCCTCTAGATTAGCACACTGACTTAGACCAGGGCAAACAGTAGGGCTCCTCGCTCCTGTTGACTAATGAAAACGTCTCTTAAGCAATACAATGGTGGGCCATTGTGTGTTCCAAACGGCCAATGATATATGGTTGAAATTAAAACTAGCCTACAGTCCTAATTCAGCAAACGAGTCTCCACTAATCAGAGGTCGGGATCATCATTCAGCCAAATTGACATTGGGGCTGACGACCCAGCGACATAACAGTGGCCAATGCACTTTTACTGTTTAATTTGAGTTAATGATCAATTATACATGCTTGATTTCTGAGTACCTGCGTATCACCATCACACGCTGTCAGACTATCAAATGCTGCCATTGAAACAAACATGCCACGGTCAGCATTCAATACACCCATGCCGCCCCCCTGGGTGAGATGGACCAGCCAATTCTTGCGTATGGTCAGCTTTAAGGTGGGGCACCTTATCTGTATACCTTGTGGGTAGACAGGGTAGTAATTTGAGAAAAACTTGGTTACTCTGGCAGATAGTGGCGGTTGATACACAGGCACTAAGAAACTATCATTGCTACTAGCATAGCATGATATCCCTTTGATGTTTGTACGATGGCCCATCCACATGATGGCCTTTATCACTTTGCAAAGTACCATTTGAACGGGTTTCGGTGTGCACTTCATGCAAATCAATGAAACCTGCATCATAACAGGATTCTTTTCAACTTACAAGCTGTGTTTGGATGCGCAAGTCAATGGAATTGCAATCAACAGTAATATAGCAATGTGAGTGATCAATTTACTTGAATTGAATGGCAACTAAAGGTAATCTAGCAATGGGAATTGCGATTCCGACTTTAAGCATCTGCTTGCCTTATATTCTTCTATTGCCTGCCTCTTGCTTCTGGAAGGATTGAACTCCAATTGAAATTCAATGGGCGAGAGAGAGATCTATCACTGAAAGTATAGAAGTAGAGATAGAAAGCGAAACGAAAGAAATAGACCCATATAGGGAAAGAACAGAATCAAGATCATGAAGTTTGTGCTGAGTGAACTGAATCTTCTACATGTCAGCCATGTATAGTTGGATTAAATGAATAATGACTTAGATATTAACATTTAGCACTGATCCCCTCTGTAATTAGAAAGGATTAAAATTTTTGGTGCTCATTGTCAAATGATGCATTGCTTTACGGGGTCATGAATATCGAATACTTTCCATCCACATTGACATCGTATCAATGTGAGATCTGTTGATTATGGCCCATGGGACCCACTTGTGGCCAAAAACTAATGGTTGGGACCCACAATTTTTCTCTCTCATTTATCCTTTCTAATTTCTCTTCCAAGTTTGAAGTTGAATTTCAAATATTTAATGTTAAATTTCAATTTTAAAATTGATACATTGAAATTGAATGAGATCGAGTAACTTCTAGTCTCATTCAAACTCACCAACCCTTCCATGTAGAAATAGAGGGATTTTCTTATTAATCCAATTCTAAAGTTGTGACTTATCAAAGAAAAAATAGAGAGAGATAATATATACATCTGTAATGGTTAGGCAGACTACTAGATGTGCATCGCCCTTCCTCAACTTTTGCGAAGGTCTAAAAATTGTGAAGGTCATTGGATCTTGCAGGCCCACCCATCCAAGCCATCTATCAAGATGGTTGTTTCCCAATTTCTTACAAGTTAGAGCAGAGATTAAATCCAGAACTAGATGATTGGATTGAGGAAATACAGATTGCATACATTACAACTACATGATAGAACTTCTGAACACTTTCTAGCTAGAGATCTTTACATATAACAGAGCATTTATAAGCTGAAAGCTGTAAATGTTGACGACAATAGAGTATATCTTATGCCGTTGGGTAAGAAGCCTCTGTTTGTAATCACACACAGGCCTTCCTTAGCATCGATGTCTCTCTCCATGCTTATATGTATCAGTCTTCACCCCACCCAGTTCCCCAAGAATTCTTGACCAACCAGTATTTGGTCCCATCATCAGATGTCCCAGATCCAACGGTGGTCGCACTGTGGTCTAGATCAGTACCACAATCGCACGTGAACGCACCACTCGAGTAGAATTGGAAGGCGAATCTGCCTGCATCAATGGCGACAGAAACTGGCTGGTCGGCCACAGCCTTCAGGAGTGCCTTCTTGCTGTTGGCTGGTACATCTTCGTAACTGTTGATCTTGGCAGCATGGTTGGAAGCCTTCTTGGGGTTGCAGGTGCCATCAACTTCCTTGTAGGGGTAGTTAGCTTCTGTTATAAGTCCATGGTTGTGTTGAATGAAATCGAAGGCATCATCCATGAGGCCACCATTGCAACCCTTGGTGTTGCAGTCCACTGGCTCTTGCTCCAATAGAGAAAGCAACTTGCCTCTCTTGGTAATGCCTTCCTAGGCTGCAACTGCTGAGAATGCCCAGCAACATCCTGTTTGGCACATTTGTTAACTAGTTTGTTAAACAGTTGAAAATTCCATGTCCTTCTATTGTTTTTTCTGATGAATTCAATAAATAGATTTGCTAGTTACTGGAGGAAATCGGAATTTTTTTTTTTTTGGCGAGTAAGTGTTAGCTGTATAAGCCAGATTTTCTATTTGCTTCAAGATGACAGATTTTTCTTGGCTTTACAAAGCCTTAGCACAACCCAGAAAAATCTGATTTTGTGGGAAGGAAAAGAGAATGAAAAAACAGAAATTTTATTTTCTTAAACTGTTTTGCTGCTGCAAACTTGCTTCTTCACTTGCTACAACCAGATACACAAGATGCCTATTTATATGCTTTTGAATGAAAATGTGAAAAGACAAAAATGCTCCTACTAGGAGCTTCCAACATTAAAATTCCTAGAAACTTCACGAGTTTTTCATCTTCCAAAAGCATCTCCATGGAAAGTGTTGCCGTGGATTGGAAGATGAACAGTCACCTGGAAAATGGGTTTTGGGTTTGCAACTCCAACACTCCCCTTCAAACCAAAACAGGTTTCATTCCAAGCATCTATCTCAGTTTCTTGAATGTATCAGTCGGCAATGCTTTGGTGAAGATGTCCACCACTTGTTCAGTGGTATGACAGTACTCTAGCTTCACTGATTTCTGTTTCACTTGATCTCTCAGGAAATGATACATTGTATCAATGTGCTTGCTCCTCCCATGCTGCACTGGATTTTTGGCAAGCTTAATTGCCGACTTGTTGTCCACGTATATGACAGTATATTCTTCATGCGGATGCTTCAACTCCTTTAACATATTATTTAGCCATATCGCCTCACATACAGTGGACGAAGCTGCTACATACTTGGCTTCACATGTGGACAGCACCACTGTACTCTGCTTTTGAGTTCCATGTGAATGTTGTCGATCCATGATAAAAAATCTTAACATGTGGTACTCTTTCTTTCGTCTTGGTCACCACCCCAATCACTATCAGAGTATCCATACATAATTGCTTCATCATCGTATGGATAAAAGAGACCGAATTCAATAGTCCCTTTGATATACCTTAGAATTATTTTCGCAGCTAGCCAGTGTGACTCTTTTGGTACTTCCATATACCGGCTTAGAAGTCCCACACTATAGACTATATCTGGCCTAATGATTGTGAGGTACCTCAGGCTTCCGATTAGGCTCTTGAATAAAGTTGATTCAACATTTCTTCTTTCGTCATCTTTTGTGAGCTTCAAGCCTGTTGCAACAGGTGTATTCATGACTTTACAGTCGATCATCCGCAACTTCTTAAGAAGTTCTTTTGCGTACTTCTTCTATGATATATATATATATATATATATATATATATATATATATATATATATATATATATGCCGCCGATTTGTTGTTTCACTTCGTTGCCCAAGAAAGAGGACATTAATCCACCATCAGTCATCTCGAACTCTTTCAACATAGCTTGCTTGAATTCTTCAAACATCGCTTGGCTGTTTCCAGTGAACAACAGATCATTAACATATAAACAATCTATAAGCATATAGCCATGAGTATTCTTCTTTATGTAGACGGCATGCTCATACGGACATTTGATGAAACCATTCTCTTGAAGATAGCCGTCAATTCGTTCATTCCAAGCACGAGGAGCTTGCTTCAACCCATACAAGGCTTTCTTTAGCCGATACAACTTGTGTTCCTCCCCTTGCATGATGAAGCCTTCAGGCTGGTCAACGTAGACTTTTTCTTCGAGTATTCTATTTAAGAATGCGGATTTCACATTCAGTTGGTACATCATCCAACTGTGATGAGCTGCAAGGGAGATAATCATCCCCGCAGTGTCAAGGTGAGCAACTGGGGTGAAAACTTCTTCATAGTCTACCCCATATTTCTGTTTATAGCCCTTTGCTACGAGCCTTGCCTTATATCGTTCGATCTTACCATCGACATTTCGCTTGATTTTATACACCCATTTGAGATCAATGGTCCTCTGGCCTTTTGGAAGTGAGATCAACTCTCATGTGTGATTCTTCTCGATGGCATGAATCTCTTCTTCCATAGCCTTTCTCCAACATTATTCATTCATGGCCTCCTCGAATGTGAGAGGCTCATGGTCCACATACAAGCAGAGCAAATTTACTTCCTCAATTTCTGCGTAGATGTCGTTGAGGCTTCTCATTTTGATAAGAGCCAAGGGTGAAGGAGAATTAGACGAAGATGTGCTGGCTGAATGTTGATTTGATGAAGTACTTCCAGGGGAGATGGAATGTACTTCTGGACTTCTGCGATCCGAAATGGGTGATGTGGGTGTCTGCTCCTAATTCACATGCCTCTCTTCTTCGTATTCTTCGACCTCGACCTAATTTTCTTTGGCCGAATCATCCTGGTTCTACTTCCAAGCTTCTTCCTCGCAGAGCACTACATCTCTACTTACCACTTCCTTATTGGTTAGTGGGTTATAGAGCTTATACGCCTTCGATTCTTCACTGTAGCCGATAAAGATGCACTTCTCGCCACGATCATCAAGCTTTTTCCTTCTTATTTCTGGAACTTGAGCGTAGGCGACGCACCCAAAGATCTTAAGGTGCGCCATGCTCGGCTTATATACTCCATACTTCCTGTGGTGTCTTGAATCTGACACTCTTGGTCAGACACCTGTTGAGCAGATAGGCAGTACATACAACTGTCTCTACCCAGAAATTCTTTGGCAGACTTTTCTCCTTAAGTATGATCCTCGCCATGTTGAGGATGGTGCGGTTCTTCCGTTCCACAATTCCATTCTGTTGTGGCGTGTAAGCTGCAGTGTGTTGCTACTTAATGCCATGTTCCCTATAATAATCTCGAAAAACATTTGAGGTGTACTCTCCACCTCTGTCAGATGTAAGAGTTTTGATTTTAAGACCACTTTTCTTTTTCAACAATGGCCTTAAAATTTTTTAAAATAGTAAAAGCAACAAACTTCTCTTTGATTACATACACCTACAATTTTTTACTGAAATCATCAATGAAGGTAATAAAGTATTTATTACCTTCAAGAGAGATTGGCTCCAATGGTCCACAGATGTCAGTGTGAACCAATTGCAACGGTTCTCTTGCTCTTCGAGATACTCCACTCGGAAAGGAGTTCATTTGTTGTTTTTCAAGTGTGCACGCCTCACACACATGCTATGGATCTTCAATGGCAGGCAAGCCATGCACTATGCTTGATGAGGACAAAAGTTTCAGACCACTGAAATTTAGATAGCCAAAGCGAAGATGCCACATCTAAGAATCATTATTTGCTTTTCTATAAAAACACTTCTCGAGCATTATGTTTATATGGAGAGGAAACATACGATTCTTCGCCATCTGGACTTTCGCAATCAAACATCCATGCATATCTCTTATGGAAAGAGAAGAGTTCTCCATATGTATGGCATACCCTTTTTCGAGGAGTTGTTCGAAACTCAATATATTACTTTTCATGTTGGGCACATAGTATACATTGGAGATGTAATCTGGAATACCATTCTTCTGAAAGATTTTGACTTTGCCTTTACCTTTCACTGGCGTTTTTGACGAGTCACCGGATGTCACATCACCATGAACTCTTTCTGTGAGTTCCTTAAATAGGCTTTTGTTCCCGCACATGTGATTGTTTGCACTTGTGTCGAGATACCATATATCTGGTCGATCACAGCCTTTCTCTTGTGCAAGGAGCACTGTGGAGTCTTCCTAGTCATAACTCGATGCTTTAGCATAGTTGGATCGTTCATCATGATCCACCGGCTTGCTCCAACAATCCGAGGCATAATGGTCGAATTTGTTGCAATTCCGGCATTGAATATTTCTCATATTTCTGCGACCGCGTGCAGATCGGCCTCTGCCATTTCCTTTACCACGAAAATTGATAAATCTTTGTTCATTTTGTGGATTGCTTGAATTATATCCACGCCCTCTTCCTCTTACATGATTGTTAGTGCATGGTTCCCACGTTGTGTATATCCACCTCTTTGTTCATTTAGAGTCAGTTTAGACTCTAAGGATTCAAGCATTGTTCCTGCATTTTTTTTCATTCGTTGCTCATGCACTTGCAACGATCCCATCAACTCTTCAATGGACAATTTTTCCAAGTCCTTTGATTCTTCGATCGCCACAACCATGTGCTCAAACTTGGTTGTGAGAGATCGAAGCACCTTTTCAACTACACGAATATCTTCGATCTTTTCACCGTTTCTTTTCAAGTTATTCACGACTACAAGTAATCTTGAAAAATAGTCGTAAATGTTGTCACCTTCCTTCATGTGTGCTGCTTCGAACTCGGCTCTTAGTGTTTGGAGGGGAACCCGCTTCACTCGATTAACACCCTTGAAGATGGTGCCAAGGGTATCCCAAGCTTGCTTGTTGATGTTGCTTCAGTAATCTTTTTAAAGGTTGATTCATCCAACCCTTGATAGAGGAGGAACAAAGCTTTGTTGTCTCTCTTCCTTTGATTTTTTAGAGCGGTCTTTTCCTCGTTGGTAAAGGCAGCTTCTTCTTCCATAATGGGTTCTACATACCCATCAGTGACGATCTCTCATAGTTCTTACGACCTGAACAACATCTTCATTTGGATGCACCAATTTTCATAGTCGTCCTTTGACAACTTAGGAACCTGCGGCTGGATTGTGCTGGCCATTTTTACACGAACAAGCTTTATGGGTTAGATGACTTAGCTTTACTAAGCATTGAGATGACCCAAACAATCTAATTTTTTGAAGAAGGGCTGAATTTTTTTGAAAATGAAGGGAGAGAGGGATGGAATAGAAAATCTGATTTTTTATTTTATTTTTTTTTTTGCTGAAAAAAAATAAACTGCTGAAATCTGAAATTTTCTTGAACAGATTTTTCTAAGAAAATTCTTTTTTTGGCTGAAAAATGTTGAGGGTCAAATATTGCATATTAGACCCTAGTTATTGTCTGGATTTACGAACATGATACTGTTTAATGGCCTGTTTTAATCATGTTTATGTTGCAAGATGTAATTGCAAGCTTGGACTGGATCAGGGTGCTAAAAGTATGGAATTAACGCTCTGATGACACCAAGGCAAGGGACGGACCCCAGGGGGCCAAGATCGACGGATTCACACGTCAGGGATCTGAGGAAATCAAGCCGTTCACGTTAAAAATGGCCCGAGACTGGTCCAGAATGCAAGATCACAGGGTTACCGCCATCTAATTGACACGAGACTTCATACATGGGATGTGAGCCATAAATCAACCGTAAATATTAAATTTCAACCATTGAAGATCTCGGGAAGTGGGCCAACAGACAGATCAGCCCATTAATCTTCAATTTGGGGCCCACCTGATATTTGGAACTGCCTTAACTTTGGTCTCGACAGTTTAAATAGTATGAGAAAAGCAATGGACGGATCGGATCTCTCACAAGCATCACAGTGGTCCCTACATATACAGTGCGTGTACATAGTGTACACGCACCGGCCGTGCACCGGACGGTCAGCCCAGTCAAAGACGGGCTGACCCGTCTCCTTCTTCTGCAAGGACAGCGGACGACCACTATCCGTCCGTTTTCGCATAGTGGGCCTCACCCATTGTCCATATGGACAATCCAAACCGTCCATGGTTTCCAGGGAGAGGGTATTAACCTTTCTTAGGTGGCATAAATACGTAAGATCGCGATGAACGAAATCCAGCCGTCCAAACGGAAGACTGACGGTGAAATGAAAGATCAGGTGGGCCACAATGAATGTGAATGTAATCTTGCCATTCCCGGATGATTTTTCATTAATAAGCTAATGGACGGAGCTGATTTTCCTTAAGATTCCATAGTGGGCCCCACTGATCATCGCACTTCAATGGAATCCAAGGCAGAGACGGAACGCATAAACAGGGGCTGCGTTGGATTCTTGTGGCCCACAAACATCATCCAGATGGATGATCTGATCCGACCAGTAGGTCCAGGGAATGATTTCAACAAAAACCACGGTGCTCTTGTGTGACCATGTACAAGAACGAGATCAGAAGATGAGAGGAAAGACGCCACGTTGATGGATATTGCGGTCCACCTAAGACTCAGATTTATTCCAAATTTTGTCTCGTTGCCTAAATCAGTCCTACAAATCCTTTAAACGGATCTGATCTTCAAAAGAACTACTATAAATGGGCCCCGCCAACAACACAGTGGAGGAGATCCGTTTTTCTCTCTGGTTACGCAGAAACAGAGCCCTGTTTAGCCGCAACTGTAGAAGCTTTACGAAGGAGTTTCGCACCGACTCCACCGTTCTCACCGACCGTTTTGTTATAAAGAGAAGAGAGGAGAGGAGCCGGGGAGGCAGCCAAGGCTTGGGACGTGCGGCCGAGGAGGAGACGGAGAGAAGTATTTTTTTTAGAGTTTTTTTTATTATTTACTTTATTTTCAGATGTTTATCCAAATTATAACCATGTCTGGCTAAACCTCTTAGCTAGGGCTAAGAGGTGAAGCTTGTAGCATGATGGGAGATTCTTTGCTTGTGCCTTTTGTTTAAGACTGAATTGATATTGATTATTAGTTTAATTAAGGTAATGTTTTTAGTTTTTAATGGTCTGTTGTGACTAAAATTACAATAGGTCTGCGATAGCTTTGAGCATGTTCCTTTCCTTTTATGTGTATGACGTCAGGAAGCCCTGTTGTTCACCATCTCTTGGGCATGGTCGGATGACGGTACCCTTCCTAACCTTCATGCATTGTTGATTGGTTGGTAATTAGTTTAATTCTGTTGTTTACTTTGTCTCCTGGGCATGATTTGGTGATGAAATCCATTCTAATTCATATACCTTTCATCTCTTGAAAACTATATCAAAGGAGGTTCAGTTTTGATATTCATGGTTACATTCTTCAACTGGATGAAGATTAGACTCTAAGTCCAGTTGATTTCTTGATGCAGGCATAAGTTCTCTCTGATCTCTACAAGTGGATCCTTTGAATCCCTAGTTTCTTTTCCTTGAATTCTTTAGATTTTAGATAATTATTCCATCATTATTCCTCAAATTCCCTTCAATTTAGATTTCATCTTAGTTTAGTTCTAATTCTATTTAGTTTTAGATAACGTACAGGTTTCAGTCCTTTGGGATTCGACCTCGGCCTCATCGAGTTTATACTCATCACAACCCTATACTTGCGGAGTGAACAAAAAAAAAAAAAAAAATTGCTGGAAACTTCTTCTAGAAAAAGAACTAGGCACCGATACCAGTTTGTTGGTTGTATAAGCCAGATTTTCTCTTTGCTTCAAGATAACAGATTTTTCTTGGCTTTACAAAGCCTTAGCACAACTCAGAAAAATCTGATTTTGGAAGAAGGAAAAGAGGAAAAAAAAGAAAAGAAAAGAAATTTTATTTTCTTAAACTGTTTTGCTGCTGCTATACCGCTACAAACTTGCTTCTTCACTTGCTACAACCAGATACACAAGATGCTTATTTATAGGCTTTTGAATGAAATGTGAAAAGACAAAAATGCCCCTACTAGGAGCTTCCTACATTAAAATTCCTAGAAACTACACAAGCTTTTCATTTTCCAAAAGCATCTCCATGGAAAGTGTTGTTGTGCATTGGAAGATGATCGGTCACCTAGAAAATGGGTTTTGGGTTTGCAACTCCAATAGTAAGGCTACATTCGGATGCTCAAGCAAAATGAGCTGTGAAAATTCAGTTCATTGAGAGGAAATGGACAGAGAATTCATAACGAGGAAGTAGCCCTTAAAATGCAATTTGGAGCCTAGACACTCACTCAATATGAAAGCCGAGGAAGCAAATTACAATTGGATTATTTCCACTTTGTTAGACTAATGATCACAATTCAATTCCATATTGCATCAAACACATCCTCATGAGTGTATTTTATCTTTACCACATTGTCCTTGGTCCTTGATTGGAGTCAAGGCGCCTTTCTTTCTCCAACCCATACTATATAATAATTGTTATGGGAAAATATGCCAACCTACTGACAACAGGCCAGGTCAAGCACCCTAACAAGTAACAGGTTCAACCCTTTACCAATCAGGAAGAGATTCATCTCTTGGTTTCAAGTCGAGCCTAACCTCAGCGGACCAGAGCCCGACTGAGGAGCTCGATCCCTCAGCATCAGGCCGAATTTACCCCCAACGTTTGGCTGAGCTCAACCTCAGTGGATAGGTCGTACCCAACCTCAATGGATAAGTCGTGCCTGACCCCAACGTCAGCCCGAGCCCGACCTAACCGACACCCAGTCGGCCCACAATCTGCGCCGAATATCATGGAAACTATGTCCAACATGGTTCTCCTTGCCGAAGATCTAGAAGGATCCCCGCCCGTGTAAGCTCAGAATCTTACTAAGATTCTGTCCCCACTAAAATAGGGATAATCGCACCCTACGCTATCGCCTCTTCCCATGTATAAATAAGATAATCCCCAAAGGGGAGAGGTACGCACAATCTCTAGGCCTAAACCCCTGATACGCTACTAGACCAGGTCCTTGACTTTTGCATCGGAGGATCCCCTATTCTAGTTAGGGTCTTCCTTATTTGTTCTTTGCACGGGTGCTCGAGGTTCCAGAGAGGGTTAGCGGGATTTATGCGGCAGCAACAACAACAACGTAGGCTTTGTATCCCAGGGCCACCATTAAAATGGTGATGATTCAGCCACCGTAGTCATGGGTCATTGTAGAGCAATAGGCAGATTATGACTCATCCACCGTACACGTGATATTAACCATCTGATCTTGCGTGTTAACTTTGGACCACGTAACACTTTAGTTTTATCCATCCCTTTTGTATCCACCACGGTTTGCATGGTGTCCATAAATATATAATAATTGGATGGTTGGGATTCTCCCGGTGTGAATTTATTATTCTCCACCACGGTTTGCACTACAATTTGGATGAACGTCCATAAATTTTTGCCACGTGTAAGGAAGATAAGTCACCACCATTTTGAGAATGGTGGTCAACTACCACCGAGTCATGCTCTGTGACAGGACGGCTGGTAGCATGCATATTTCAAAAACCTGAAAACTTGGTGATCAGATGGGTTTGGTGTACCCAATGACTCGATTGAAATCCACTAAATATCTAATAATTAAATTATAATTAGGAAGATTTAGATTAAATATACATGTTTACTGTGGCATGAATGTAAGAAAAATAATTACATTGTTGTAAAAAAAAATATCAATGGGCCGGTTAAGGGATAAGAAAATATAAACAGGGATACAAAATGTCCATTGCCTCATGTCTACTGACATTTTAAATAGGGATAGGAAAATATAGATATATATTTGAAAAATCTTAATGAGGTTCTAGAATAGAGATGCAACTGGCAAAGATTTCAATCACCTTGTTAGTAGGCAAGTAGCTAGGTTGGCAACAGTCCGCTTCGGATTGGGCTTTGGTCAGCATGAGCCCGGTCCATGGATGCAGTTTGGCTAGTGAGGCTGCCACTAGTCCGGTGGCTAGTGGTTGGTGTTCTATGGGCCTCACAATGATGTATATGTTTTATTCATGCTGTCTATCCATTTTTCTAGATTATTGCAGGGCTTGATCAAAAAATGAAGCAGATTTAAATCTCAAGTGAACTACATCATAGGAAAAAAGCAGTGATTGAATTTTTACTATTAAAAACCTGCTCAGGCTCACTGTAATATTTATTTGACATTAACTTGTTAATTAGATGATTCATATGTGGATAAAAAGAAGAAAAACAAATATCAACTTAATCCAGAACTTTTGTGGTAGTGGGTGTCCGATCAACCTTGTTTTTTGTTCACTTGAGATTTGGATTTATCTCATTTTTGGACTCGTACGATAAAATGATAGGCAAAATGGATTGATTGTGCAATACAACACACATTATGGTAGACCAGAGAGCACCGACCACTAGCCAATCATTGTCAGGATCCATCAAATAAATCGAGAAAAGCGCACTGGCCCAAACGTGACCCGTCTCCATTTTATTGTACTTGAGTCAGGCTCAGCTGACCCGAGCCTACGAAGAATGACCCACCTCAGAAGTAAGCATAGGAGGCTCAGAGAGGCCAAGTGCACTGGCACATATGACAGCGATGTAAGCTTGTGTGATATCCGACCCGTCCATCAGGCTATCGTCACTCTACAGATACCAAATCTCAAAACTGGGCTCAAGACAGTGATCAGGTGGGCTATATGTGTACAATACAAAGATTTGACAGTCATTAACCTACGGTTCGATTTAGTGAATAGACGTGGTCCATCTCATGATCAGATGGGACCCATTTTTGACGAATGGCATCCAAACTGCAGGAACCGCTTGACCAGTACTGGTTCCCCTATCAGACAAATGTCACTTGTATTCACGTGAGACGCAAAAGCGCGAACTTTCTCAAATCGAAGCAATGACGTCGCAAGTACGATTCGGTTTTGATAGGATACCGTGCCCGCTGTATCACAGATAGCACACGGGGTAAGTACCCCTGAACTTGGTAATTATTACCATTTCACCCGTCTGGAAATCCAACGCACAGTTTATCTTAAAAATCAGTTTAAAAGAGTTATTTTAAATTTAATGTATAAGATAAATTTATTCTATTTAGTCATTTTAACACAATATTTTAATATATGAGCCGAAAAATGAGTTAAATTGATCACTTAAATAGCCCACATTAAAAGAAACAGTGAGCCGGAGAGATTTTTTATGTTAAGCGTTTGATTCTCTTTTTCTTATGGCGTGGTTCACTTGAGCTTTCGATAAGCGATACACATCATGGTGGGACCACAAATATATTGTGGCATTCTAAGTTTTCATGTCAAAAAATTAAATCAAACATAGGAAAAAGTAAGGAAAATTCAAGGAAAATAATTATTTCATATTTTTGCAGTATTTTTCAGTTAATTGAAAAATCAAACAAGCCCAACGGAAAATCTAAACTGCTTATATTCTTGATGCTATGTTACAGGGTCCATGATGTAGAATATTTGTTGAGAGGATGATTATTTATGAAGATGAATGGTTTGAACGGTTCATTTTCACATCTACGATTCCCTGGTTCAGATCATCAATGAAGCATGAATTTATGCCCATAGCTTCCATAAGACTATAATGAGATCTTCAAAGGTTCAGATTATCATCTAAGATGCAATCCGATCCATCCCTGCACCGTATTGTGGTAGGCGGCAATGTATGCTATCAAAAACCCCATGTTTCCTCCACTGTTTTCCATCACGTCCCTTGTGGCTTTTGGCGTTGAGCCGAGAAAAGCAAAGGAAGAAAAAAAAAAAAAAAAAGTAGACAAGGTTCTCAAAAAAGTTTGTATCGTAGTACGTATGAACTGGTTCGCAGGCGAGCGTTTTCATATATATATATATATATATATGAAACATTGTTTGGTTGAATGCCTAACATTAAAAAACTTTCTAAAGGCCGTAGTAATGCCCACTGGAATGTTTCCTTTCCATCCAACCCGTTTATAAGGTCAACCAGAAATGAACGAAGGAAAATAGGACGATTATCTTGATACAAAACTTATATAGCCCATGGAAAGCTTTTAATGGTCATTCACTGTCGTTTTTTGGTTTTTAGGGGTATATGGCCCACTTGAGAATTGGATCTTGTTAGGTCACCTCCTAAAATAATATAGGAAAACGGATGCACATGGATATACAAAAACTTCATCAAGGTGGTCCCCACACGATAAGGGTAACACCCAATGAGTGTTACCGTCTGCTCCCTTCAATCAAGGGGTTGGTTCACGGGGAAATGGGTTGGCTACTCCCCCTACCACCAGCCCGGTGGCTGATGGTCGGTGCTCTGTGGGCCCCACCATGATGTATGTATTTCATCAAATCCGTTCATCCATTTTTAAAGATAATTTTAAGTATTTATTCCAAAATTTAGAGGGATATAAATCTAAGGTGGACCACACCACATGAAAACAATAGCGATTGGATATCCACCATTAAAATCCTCCTAAGGCCCACTGTACTGTTTATTTGAAATCCAATCGGTTTATTAGGTCATACATACTCATATGAAGGTAAAAACAAAGATCAGCATGATCCAAAACTTTTATGGCCCTAGAAAGTTTTTAATGGTCGATGTTCATTCAACATTGTTTCCTGTAATGTGGTCCACTTGAGATTGGGATATATCTCATTTTTTTGTCTCATAGGATAAAATGATCTAGAAAAATATATGGACGACATGGATGAAATACATACATCATGGTGGGGGCCACAGAGCACCAACCACCAGCCATTGACTGGTCGGTGGGGAGCAGCCAATCCCTACCAGTTCACAAGTTATTTGTGCAAGTGGACCCATAAGGAAACGTGGTCATTACAAGAGTATTAATGGACAAGACTTGAGAAATTTCAGCCATGAATCCATTTTTTCATATTTCAGATGAAGAAAGTGCCTACTGTACAGCGGGCTCCCGTCTCCAAAGGTGAAATGTCCAATTAAAAAGGGACATGCACCTCACTCAAAATTGAAACTTAGCCCACCCATTGGTCGATCCAATCTCTTCATTTTAATTGGACAGTCGTAAATTTATGCAAGGGTCTTTTTAGTTTTATGTTTGAAGATGATCGTGGCCCGCAACTGTACTAATTTTGTGCATTAATTCTGAATTCTTTCATTTGGTGTGATCTATCTGTGATGAGTTTTGCCCACGAACTTAGACCAACGATATGAAATTAAAACTGCTTACTTGTGGATGCATTGGATTTTCTCCTAAGAAAACCCAGTGGTCTCCACAACAACCTCAGGGCACTTTTTTTTAATCTTTTGGAGCCTATGTTACTACTACTCCTCGTACCTACATTACTTATCTCGGAAGGAGAATAAGGGTTTGGAAGGGGATTCTGGGTCCCACAAAAATAAGAAGAATGCTTGCCCCTTGGTCTATCGGATCTGTTCATGTGATTCGGGGCTCCCTAGGTCATCGAGGGCATTGATTTTATCTTCATCCGAGACTGGTGTGGCCATCAATAGAGATGACAATGGTCTTTCCTCTTTTAGCAATTTCCTCCGATGTGGTCCAACCCTTATGTCTTCTTTCCTCATTTTTAGGGTCATGCCCTAAAATCTTTCCCATTGCTAATGGTTGTGGCAAATTTCAAAGGAGATGTACTATGAATCTCAAAGGAATTGTCCAAAAGAAACGTGAACTCCAAAAAGCCAATTTTGTTTACATTTAAATTTATTTCAGATAGTTACGTTAGAGAGAGGGGAGCACTAACCTTAATGGTAATTAAGACCGTTGTGCCACCCATGGGACCCACTCCAATGAGCAGCCCACATCATTCCATCTATTCTGTTAAGTTTCTCGTGACTTATTCAATTTATATTTTTCGTGAGAAGAGGTATATTATAACGCCTCAATTTTCGGAACCCGAGTATAGAACTCGTTTCCTAAAAACCCAAGTGTTAATGATTAGATAATTGACGACATTGCAAAAATCAGAGTGCGATAGCATAACCAAGCGTAGATAATATCATGTAACCAAATAACAAGATTTTGGTCCACCCAGTTGGGACCTTAATTACAAAATTCATAAGTTCAAAATGTGCCAAGATAAACTAGAAAAGAAACACTACACTACTGATTCAGTCCATAGTATGCCGCTGCCTCCTGGTGCGGCTCTTCTTCATAGTGCCCCTCCTTTGGTCTTGCTACCACGGCCTCAGGGCCTGCACCGTAGTCGCCCTCGTTTAAACCTACATATTTTGTATGGTTGAACATTTGATAAATGAGTGGCCAACTCAGTGTAAACTCCCCTCGAGATTACACACCGCCGCCTTATACAAGTATAGTTTGAAAGCATAACAAGGCATACAAAACAATACAAGGATGCAGTCTTAATTAATGCATGGATGTATGAGTGCACATCAACTGGAGATGTTCATTCAGTTGGCTTTTGGGCGAAACCCCCTTGTATTCTGCAAATGGCAGCTAGCTCACCAAAAGTGGGCTGATAGTCGATGGTTTGTGAGTTAGCGAAACGATACCACAAGTAAGGGCACGTGCTACATCATCCAGAATTAGTCATCCGTCATCGCCCAAATACTATGAATGCATGATTAGCCCAACCATTATTAGTCCATTTGCAACTAGCCAGTTTACCGAAGCTCAAGGTCACTACGGGGGGCTTGTTACCCAGTGTAGGCTGACGGCTCGGGCATAGTATCTCATGACCACCATCCCCGGCTCATGAGTCTACCACCTTAGGATGCTTTAATAGAACCCATCAACAAGTGGTCAATCAATTTTAACACAGGAAAAGTTTACCACCGCATGGTTGGATGGGTATGAATTGTCGAAGCCGCAAGGGCAAATACCAAATCTTGGGTTAAAGGTAAATCGATGCGATAAAAAGGTGTACGTTACAAATGCTAAGTTGGGATGGTGGGGCCATGTTAAATTCAGTCGGTAAATAATCATCCCAAGGCCATGTAGGCGAGAGCATCCCATGGATGGTAAATCCTTTTAAATAATTCACCACTAAAATAACCTCCAAGTTGATGGTCTATCCTTAACACAACCAGTCTTGTTACACCCTCAGCGTGGACTCTCACATATAGGTGGGGATTTCCCTATTTATGTAGAGGTTTTGATTTCATGAGTGACTTGCAAGAAAATTAATGATACGTGGAGGTGTGTGGGTATAACATAGCAAGTATGTGTTGTTTAATAAATTTGAGCTATCATAAGGGACTACGAAATCAAGGCATAATCTAACAATTAAAGCAGAACTCAAAATGTAGATTTAACTATCATCACATGTGAACATAATTTACAAATTGCCAATAAAAATAAAATCTATCATGTAGAACTTAATATTTAATTCACATGATCATAGTTTGCAAATTCTCAATCATGGTCAATGTAAGCCAACTAACGTAATTTGGCATGTAAACGATCATAGTCCTATGCGATTAATCATAATCGAAATGTAAAAACCATCCTTGAACTAACTTGGAGGTGGAAAGCTTAAGGGGCAAGGTCATCACCTTACAGGCCGATTGTCCTTCTACAGGTTGAGAATCTTGTAACTCTTGTTTGTTTGCCTTGGCAAGCTAGCTTGGAGGTGTAATGGTCCAGTCCTAGTAAGATAGATTAGTTCCCTTAGAGATTGACCAACACGACCTATTTTTAGACAGCCATAGGGTCTCCTATATCTGGAAGAACACGGATCCTCTGTTTGCATTAAACAACAAACTCATAGCTGTTACAACCCAACTGGGCCATGTGATTGTAGAATGCATTGGACCATACATTTGCTGACTGAGATGGACTGACCACCATCATGGCAGGGGAGGGACCGAAAGGTCCTGGTTTCAACAACCAGAGGATCCGAACTCATCTGAAGTGGTCTGAGTGAGTCGACCACTGAGTCGACTCAACCAGCCCAAAACCCGGTTGGAGGTGATTACCAAGGAGGTGACTCTCGTACTAGAACCCAAGCTGTGACGTCCACATGGCTGATCAGCCAGTTGATACGTCCTTGAAATTCATGGGAGCTCAGTGAATTACCGAGTCCACAGGGGTGCTGGAAACGAGTCAGCTCGCTGGAAGGCCATGTACAAGCATTTGGTTGCTGAAACGACCCATTCCAAACTGGTGGAAGTCGACCTGTATGCTGATGCACCCACCGGTTTATGGTTTGTCGGCCTCACATTAGGATCGTCTAGCCGACACAGTCAAGACTTGAGGCTGAGTTCCAGCCACCATGCCACTGTCTGCCTAGAGAATCCACGGCTGTTGCTGGTTCAAGGTTTGGTTAGAAGGTTGCCATGTTTCAACACCTTGGAACAGCCCTGGCCTGGTGGCGATCTGGGCGTCGCTGCACTACCCAAAATTTGCAACACATACCTGCCTGTCGACTGAAGGAGCGAGAGGTTCCGGCGTTGGCTACACTAGCTGTGATCTGTCTAACCTGATCCTTGAGTCACTTAGGCAAATCCGACTCAGGTCCGATTGGATAGTAGCAAGAGTCAGGGTTGGGTTCCGACACGATCAACACCATGCACTAACTTCTTGTGGGAAGATAGATGAGTCAACTTGGCAGCCCCTGCTGGCACGGGCAGTAAGTTCTGAAATGATTTGAACTCCCTGGTTCGACTCAACGTGGCGTCCAACAAGGCCTTACTATAGTATTGCCTTCTTTCACAGTCGTTCCTGGCCCACACTGACCCGACTCAACCCGAGTTAGACAGGTTGACTCAGTGCAGTGCGGCAAATCCGCACTTGAACGAGTTCAGTCTCTCCCTCTATTTTCTCTTGTCCTCTCTCTCTCTCTCTCTCTCTCTCTCTCTCTCTCTCTCTCTCTCTCTCTCTCTCTCTTTTATTTCTCTCTGGCTTTAGTGAGGATCCCGAGGTGAATAGGTCCTTTTTATAGACATGAGGCGTGCTCGAATGGCCTATCCAATGGCCATGATCTGGTGGCCACACTCACGCATTTTCCCTTGGTTTTCGTATGCATGGGATCCATCCATCACGAGGGATGGATTTATACTATCATGGCCCACCGAAAAAGCATCTTTTTACCTTCAGTGGGGCCCACACCATCACAGTGGGTTTTCGGTTTAACGAGGAAGATGATGTGGCCGTCGATAGCCGATTTTCGTCTACGGCCTAACCAGGTGATCTGGTCCGTTTGAATGGGTTGGATGGGACCATTGATCACTGCGAGGCCCACCTTTTCCTGCAACCATCGCAGTTTCGTCCATCTCGCGAGTTTTTTCTCGCCTTCGACATTTTCTTACGAGATGAGAAGCTTTTGGCTTCAGAGCCATTGTTGCCCTAGAGGGGACGACTGAGATTTGCCTACGTGGCTCAGGGAGAGGCTCGGATTGTGTCAGCGAGACTTTCACAAAACGGAAATGTCTCTCACGCCTTTCTTTGCTACAGGTGGTTGCCTGCCCATTCTCGACAGTGAAGGGAAGGCGTGAATCGAGGCTTGGGAGGACGGTTGGGATGGAGGGAGAGAGGTTAACACGGATCGCCCACGTGGAAGCATCTAAAATTGCCTATTTTTCGAAAAGTGTTACCACACGTCCCTAACTGTCCATAGCTCGTGCACGTGAACGTTTGCATGGGACAGTTTGGTTGACGTGGATCCGATCGTCCAGGGCCTCCTCACCTAATGAACGGTTAAGATTTCTCGGATGGTGGCCCGAAATGGGCCACGACTTGTCCAAAGTGGACGTTGTCCGTTCAGCTCGGAGCAGCGATGGAACGGGCGGAAATCCGTTGCTTTTTCGTTCTTCATCGGGTCAGCACCCGTTTGACTGCCCTGGCGGTCCGGTGCACAATGTGCACGCTGGTCCGTGGTGTACGTGCACGCTGGTGTGGGCCCCATCCCGATGGGGCTATGAAATCCATGTCGTTCATCTTTCCAGGGGGCCTTAGCTGAGATGTTGGACCGGTGGTCAGCGCGATTCGATGCTCGGGTGGCCCATAAGTCGCTATCAAAGTGTTTATTTGCAGTTTTCCACCGATCTGAGGGTCAGTTCGCTTTAGGTTCGAGTATCAATGGTTAAAAAGGAGTCCTGGGGTCACTGGCGTATCCAGGCCCAATTACTTGGCCTGTTGAATATCCCTAACGTGCGTGGTCTTGTTTAGTTCCTAGGAGACTTCGGTGACATGCCTAGGTGTTGATGGATGGTTTCGACACATGGTTGAAGGTCTCTTCTTGTCTTAGTTTAAGTTAGAGCTATTTAGTAATTAGGCTCACAGTTATACTAGCAAGGGTTTAATAGTAATACCCGTGTATCAAAGATGTGGGGTGTTACATATACTCCCATGACGATTGTCTCTTCCGTGGGTCCCACCCTCATCATATCATTTCTTGGGTAACTGTAACATCCCGGATTTTCACTGTTTTGGATTTCCAAAAATCTTTGATTTTTTTTAAAATTAACTTATACTATCACATACTGACCATTAGCACTCAATGTTAGCTTATACACGAGTTAATTAATCCAAGATTAGCCCAATTTAATAGACCAGACAGGCCGTGATAAGGCTTGGTGCAGGCCGTTAAGCCAGATGACTGTTTACACTTAAAGACGGCCCGTGTGGGCCACCCAGCAACCGAGGAGGGTCAGAAAAATCTAAAACTTTAGAAAATTATAGATCTCACTGGGCTTGTAGTCCATCGCGGACTGCGGACCCAATGGACACCCAGAAGTACCATCTGGCGCTTGCCCAATGCGCCCCACCAATGCCAGATTAAAATCTGGCACTAACAAAAGAAACTGAGACTCCGGGCCTTCCAGCCGTCGGATTTCTTCCAAATTTACGGTGAAGGTTTAATGTATTTTTCAACGCCTGCCCACCAAATCTGGGCCCCGATCGTGGCACGATGACCGTTGATCGTAAATCAGACCCGTGCGATCAAACCCCATATCCGATAGCTCCCAAAATTTTGCATGGCCCTTCATCGGGCCATGGATCACCTACTCTACAAATTTCATGGCCAGAGGGCCACCAGAAATGCCCCATCAATCAGAATGGCCCCAAAGGGCCACTTAAAGGTCGAAAACGCTTGCTCAGATCATATATCTGCTCATCCGTTCGCCCTAAATTTTACATGGGCCCTAATTGGGCCATAAGACACCTACCCGCCGAATTTGGTGGCTTAGGGGGCGTTAGGACCATCCCAACTTCAATAGGGAGCCCTAGAAGGCTAGTTTGGGAAATTGTGGGAACTTAAGTGATTTGAGTCGTCCACTTTTATGCCAAGTTGAGGATTTCGGACCGTCGGTTTATGACCAAAGTTTACCCGTGGATTAAGGATATTTTTCCGCTCACATCCGTATAGTCGCGGCCCCGATCGACCATCGGTGACCGTTGAACAGACTTCTAATCATATCTGTCGATCGGCACGTCGGAATGGCGGGCCGATTGTGTCCATACGTAGATCATTATTAGGACTAACTATCCTACGGTGTATATCGACTAGTACACCCCATAAGCTAGAAAAACCCTCCCATAGGGTTAGTATAGTAAAGACCCAACACTTGGGGCCAATTGTACCAAAACTGGCACTATATAAAGGGTTTCATTTGGGCACCCCTCTCCCCATACGATTTTACCCTAAGAAAAAAAAGGGGGAAAGAAAGAAGAGGGAAAAGGGAGAAGAGAAAGAGGAGAAAGGAGGAGGAAGAGAGAGTGAAGAAGGAGGAGTGTAGACCCTGGATCGAGGTGGGGCCCAAGGAAGCCAATCTTGCATCTTCCCACCTCTTTTCCAAGAAGAAACCTCACCCCACAACCGCTATTTCGTCCGTTAAGCAACTAGGTAAGCTCCATTCCCTATTTTTTTGAAACCCTTGTGATGAGGGAGATTTACTTGGGATTCTAACAAGCAAGTGGTCGCCTTTAGGGATTCCGACCGATCTACCCTGAAATCCACATCTCTTAGGTCGTTTCTAAGCCTCCAACGAATCCGAAGGTGCGGATTATTGTTCTTAGGTGGCCTAGCACCAATTTTAGCATGAGCTTAATGATTTTGATTGCTTAGATGTTGTGTTTGAATGTCTAGAGAGACCCTAGAAATTGTAGCTATTGGATTGTATGGACATCTTGCTTGATTCTTTCATGATTTGGATCTTGTTTCTTACATGGTTTGTGTATGGATGATTACATGCTCTTGCTTGAGTGATTTTCCATGTTTTGTTGCTTCATAGTACGTAAGATGTCGTTATTCTTTGCATATGATTTTATAATATGGAGGAAGTACTCAACTTCCTCACTAACCCACACACTCACATGTATTTTATTCTTGATAATGCTTGGTTGCTTGTAGGAGTATTCATATGTATGTTTGGAATGCATGAGAACATGTGGTTGTTACGCTAGTTGAGAATCTGTATAGTTGGCTTGTTATGAATAACCTTCATCCTATTGGGTTAGTCAGGAATCATGAGGAGAGATGGTTGTCCCATTGGTAGGACTACCCTCAGGCTAAACCTGTGGGTTTGGGCGAGTGTGTTCGGGTGGCTGTAGTTCGACTACATGGGTCTTTTGTGCCCGAGGTCACTCGTCTCACGCTCGCTTGATTCGTGCGGTTTAGCCTACTGTCTGACCAACCCTTTATGTTAACCATGTTTGCTCACATATGTATGGAACCTGAACCACTCTACAACCGTTGTAGCCCATCAAAAATTCACTTGAAACTAGTCCACAGCCTCGTGAGCCGGGCATGGTGGAATGGGACAGTATGTCCGAGCTGTCGGCCTACGCTGGGGTACCGCGCCTCCCCGTAGTGACCGCGAGCGATCCCTTCCTTTCGGCACTCCTCATGTGCTTGGTGTTGGGGATGAGGAGCCCGACGGGATCACGGACCGCGAGGTCTCGGCCTCACGCGTTGATGAAGTCTTGGCCTCGCAACCAGCTTAGGGCATTGATACGTAGGGTGAATCAGAATCCCCAACCTGCTGGATGAATGGACTTAACTAATAACTCGGCTAACATGATCGCATTGCACGCATTAGTTAGGGTGGCGACTCGGAAGTCGAGGTCGCTCTGAGGGAGTGTTGTCATATGCGATCGTTAGATGGAGTCGCTTGAGGGAGTGTTGTGGCGAGGGCATGCACCATATCATCCCGCATGCATGCATTTTAAATAAGAGTTATTAGGTGTTGATGATTGTCTGTTTTTCATTAAGTTCATATTACAATTGATGCATGTTGTAACTTGAGACCAATAGTTCACACTGAGTTGATCACTCACTCCCACTCTGGGACGGTGTTTTAAAACACCAACCAGACTCATTCATAGATGCAGGTGACTCAGGGCATGAGGAGCCTGGCGAGGCGAGTTTGGATGAGGAGTACGAGCTGTCCTACTTTTAGTTGATGGGCGGCTCTCCATCGGCTTGACAGGCGGGATTTGGATCATTGAGTTATGGACTCAGCTTTAATCTCGTGGACATATCATTTTATTTTAGATTTTGATGGGCAACGCCTTATGCGACCCTTTTCATATTCTTTGGACTTGTATATGTATTTGAACTTCTTTCATTTCAGTAAATCAGTTATGATTATGTTTCATGCTCCAGGATATTCCAAATTGTGCATTTAAGCTTGACTAACCATAAAACCATAAAATGTATGATAAGTGACACTCGGGAACTCGGGAGTCGAGTCTATGCACGACCCCCGATTTTCCGGGGAGTTACAGTAACATTGACAAAAAGATGGGTGTAACATATATTGTACGTGTTTCTTATCGACTAAAACAAATTCATTCCAACGGAGATCTCGTCAGTACAGCCCAACAGAGATCCATATGGACTAAGCTCAATGATGATCTTGAAAAAAAAAATGCATGCACCATTGGATGGATATTTACTATGGACCATTAATATTGACAATATACCGTTGATATACACGATGGACCGCTGATATTAATAGTGGACCACTAATATTCAACTTGGACTTGCAATATTTACTACGCTCCATTGATATTAGCTGTGGACCACCAATATCTATAGTAAACATCAGCGGTCCACAACCAATATTAGCATAGCACAATGAATATCGGCGATCCAAGTTGAATATCACGGTCCATAGTGAACATCTCTCTGATGGTTCTTTTTTCAAGAATATCGGCGATCCACAGTAATGATCATAACGGAAATGCACAACTTATACCCTTCAAAATGACAATTGAAATCTATTTTAGATTATTATACTGTTATTCTTAGTCTACTAGCCCTAGATTTTATACACCATGGCTCTATGGCCCATATGTTGTCATTATGACGGAAAGCTAGTATATGAACAAAGGAATTGGTCCTACAAGTGTTGCGATTTTAAGATGGTCATTGTGAGCAATGAAATTAGATACGATGAGCTCATATCTAATGTGCATAAGATTATGAAAATAATACTCAAGAATTATGAGGTTAGAATGAAGATTATTTATGCTTCTCTTAGCAAGGTATCACTGCGTCCACAAATTATTAGAGATAACGATGTCATCACATTTATGATTATCTCTGGTGATAACCCCATAGTTCAACTACCTTTGTTTATAGAGAATGTTAGAAATACAAATGTAGTCAGAGAACCTGTCTTCGTAGATCTGAATGAGCCAATAATAAATATACATACTTCTGTATGTAGAGAACGTGCCATAGAGGTTATATCATCGGATTATGCAGACATTGCTAGCCCCATCAAGAAATGTACATGTTCAAAATCTAATGCTCGATAGCCTAGACGTGCCGATTTTTCACTCTCTAGCTCTTGAAGAGTACAATGACACCCCCCAGTAGTTGGTGCACATGTAGCTAGCCCATTAAGTAATGCACATATACATGTCCCGTTGTTTGATGGTTCTAATGCGCCAAATATTCAATTATTGGATGACCAAGACTACACAGACACTTTTTCATCGGAACGTGCGGACATCCCTTCAGCATTAAGAAATGTACCCATTTAAGAACTAGACTTTGATAGATTTGATGCCTGGGATAAGAGTTCTCAATGGGTCCATAAATGTTAGGGGATAAGAGTTCTTAATGGGTCCATAGACACAGATTTGTAGGTCAAAATGACTTCTTGCTTGGTGTGCATGGCCATGTATGGACTGAGAAGCCACATTAAAGGATGCTTTTTGCACACGGGCTTATCTTTATATTCATCTACCACCCTGGTTTGATTTTGGATGGCGTCACAAATGATGATGCCTCTCCCTCCCCACCACATTCGGGTGAGCCTGTGCCTTGATAATATCATCGGGAATGGTCCCTCCAACCTCGACCCTTTCATCAACGTCATCTCCCTTGATCTCGTGAACAAGATGTTAATGGCTGAACCCATGCCTCGGCCCCTGTATTTGTAGGATGCATACCCGGCAAGAGCATCACATATATTGATTAGTTCACAATAAACTAGACTTGCACAACATAATGATTATAATTTTACATACCTGGAGAAAGTTTATTTGGTTGCATAGCCTATCTCAGTTTCCAATATAACAACCAGTTCAGATAAATTCTTCATATGTATATTCATTCTTCTCAGCTAATGCTTATAGTCTCCCTCTCCTCTTACTCTCCTCCACTATCTCTCTCATTGAGGGGGGTCTTTTTATCCTCAATCTTCTTCTTTTTTGCCCTAATCTCCTCCATCATATCCATCTTAACATCTATATTCCTCTTACTCCTCATCTCCTTCACCACCCATCTTCTCCAAGAGAGTTATTTAAATCATGCTTCATAACACTAAGAAATGTTGTCGAGCACTTTTGGAATACTTTTATGTTGTGATAGTTTAGGTAAAAGCCAGGTTCCCCTGCCTTGCAAAATGATTCTATAATAGATGAAAGATAAAATATTATATTTAAATATAATTATACCAATTCATCCAAAGACACTATCTATGCTGCATATTCACATAGGACAACGGATATTCTCTGTGAATCGTGGATATTTAAAGAGGATCGTTAATATATATTCACTGTAACTCACGGATATTGATAAATGATTACTGATATTCATACATAATATCAGTTGTCCTCTATCAATATTCACGAACCACAGTGAATATCAACAATACTTTGTTAATATCTATGATTTATAGTGAATATTAGTGGTCCTTTGTGAATATCCGCGATTCATAGTGAATATCAGTGAATATTCGCTATCCATGTAGTTCCATCATTCATGCAACCAAACAAAAAAAATGAGACCTCCACACTCTCCTCCATTTCACAAACTCTCACAATTCATACAATAAGAAAAACCCATCACCAATGAAGGGTTTTTTTGACCTGTCGTCCTTTCGCAACTGGGATGCGCAAAGTCCTTTCGCAACTGGGATGCGCAAGTCCTTTCGCAATTAGGATGCGGAAAGGAGTTTCCTAAAACTATAAAAAAGGGTCCCTAGGGTTTTTCTAGGGATGTTGTGTTGATAAGAAAAATAACAAGAGGGTTTCCTAAAGCTTTACAAGGGATTTGCTAAAGGGTTTAGGGCTATCAAAGGTGAGAAAGAGGGAGAAAGAGAGAGAGGAAGCTTATAGAAGGGAGGTTCTGTTCGTGGAGGTTCTCTACTGTGCAATCTATATCTCAGCGCTTCTATGTCCTCATAATCGGTGAGATCTCTCTGGTTTTCTCTATTTTTCTTATTGTTTATCCACTCCTGCGTGAGTGAAGAAGATTGTAACGTTCTACTTCATAGTGGATTGTTGATCTGGACGAGGTCCCGTGGTTTTTACCTCTTTGAGGGTTTTCCACGTAAAAATTCTCTTGTGTGGTGTGTGATTGATGCATTGATTATTTTCATTGCTTTATTATCCATAATTCTGGTTTGTTCTGGAGGGCTAGATCCTAAGGTTTTGTGCAAGGACCCCAACAGGAACCACCATACCCTCCTTCATTTCATAAACTCCCACTACTTCCTCCTTCATTTCACTAACTCCCACCACACCCTCATCTCTTTCACCAACTCCCACCATTCATGCCCACCAACAAAGGCAAAACAAAGAAGTACAAAAAACTTATTTATGCTCAGCATAGCTTTTACTTTGGAGATTGTGGTCAAAAACTAAAAAAAAACTATTTTTTAAATCAGAGAGTTGTCTAAATTTCGTTGGAGCTTGACTAGAGTTTTTTGTCGTTGACCAGAGAATGCGGACTCCGATAGTACAATTATCAACTGTCGAAGAAGATTTTTGATTTCGTGTGGTCCCATAGAGTGAAAAAAGAAAAAGAAAGAAGTAAAGGAAGAAGGAAACAATCAAATGGCCTCATGCGGCAAGGGTCCCACGTTTTCAACCCATCCGTATTTAATGTGGGGATTATTAGGTTTTCTTGAGGTAAATCCAACTTGCTATAAGTAATGGATTTTAATTTTATGTCGTCGACCTAAGTTTAAGGGCAAAACTCATCACAGTTAAACCACACCAAAGGAAAAGAGTTCAGAATTAATGCATATCATTAGTGTAGTTATGGACCATAGACATCTTCAAACATACAATTAAAAAGACCATTACATGAGTTCATTATTGTCTGATTAAAATTAACATATCATATCAATCAAGGAGTGGGCCGAATTTCAATTTTTAGTGGGTCCACATTCCTTTTTAAAAGAAACTTTCACTTTTTAAGACAAGAGTCTGCCATACAAGGGATAGTTAAGGCATAATGAAACTTTCGTTTGTCCAAAATATGAAAAAGTAGATTCATGGTTATAAATTTTGAAGTCTCATCCATACATGCTCCAGGTAGCCTGGACAAATAACCCTTTATCTAAAAGGAAGGATAACCCTTTATCTAAAAGGAAGGCTCGCCTAGTACAGTTGAAATGGCTTGGTACTTTGGTAGAGTATAAAGTTGATACAAATGACACATATATGTTAACTAAAATTAAATCAGCTAAATTGTGGAATCCAATGTCGAAATATGACATTTGGATACTTTCATTTTTAAACGTCCAGTAAATGTCCACCAACCGCATATTCAGATAATCAAAGAGCTCATGATACATCTATTCATACAGTTTAATTTAAATCATTTGTACGCTACATATGTAATTTCTAAAGTGTCATTATATCATTCATCGCATTGTGCCAGAGTATCAAAGTTTTCCTGCATTAATTTTGGGTTTGCCTTTATCCAAGTTGTGCCCTTTCTGCAGCGTTCGAGAAAGTTATGATGGGATTTACCATAAATATTGTCCATGCACAAAAAATCCCGGAAATTGTAAAACTCGAGCCTGTGTTTTTTTTTTTTGGGCCGTATGTGAAGAGTTGCTCAATTTCTCTCATGTCTCTACCTTGGGAGAGCTTTGGTTTATCAACCATCTCTAGGCAAAACCAATATGAACGGCTTGGATCATTGAATCAGGTGCATCCCTTAAATCCAGCACTGTGCAACACCGAGCAGTGTATACGCACACGCAAATAGGTAATCGTGCAATTTGTGGGTCCCTTCAGCATGATCCGAAAAGGAAGTGAATTGCCTAATGTGCCACAGACCACTTACCTTGGTGTGGTGTGTTGAGTCACCAAGTTTTGTTGGCCTCTTCATCATGTGTATGTATATGTGATTATTTTAGGGCATGAGGTAGATCCCAACACAAGTGGACCATACCACATGATGTTGGGGGCCTTACACAAAACCTTAGGATCTAGCCTCCCGAAACAAACTAGAATTATGGAATAATAATGCAATGAACTAAATCAAAACATAAACCACACCACATCAGGGATTTTTACGTGGAAAACCCTCAAAGAGGTAAAAACCACGGGACCTCGTCCAGATCAACAATCCACTATAAAGAAGATTGTTACAACCGATCACAAGCACACACCACTTGGATCAAACTTTCTTCACTCATGCAGGAATGGATAAACAATAAGAGAAACAAAGAAGACGAAGAGATCTCACCGATTACGAGTACATGGAAGCGCTGAGATATGGTAAATCACCTCTATGAGCATAGCCTCCCTTCCACGAGCTTCATCTCTCTCTTTCTCTCTCTCTCTCTCTCACACCTTTTGATAGCCTTAAGCCCTCCTAGAAAGCCTTTAGGAAACTTAGAATGCCCTGAAATGTACCTCGATCCCGCATACACCCCTTTATATAAGAATAGAAAGAGGTAGAATCCAAATAGGAAACAAAATTCACAAAATCTGTGTTTTCGCAATCGCATCTGCATAACTCTTCAATAATATCGAAGGTCTCTCAATGACAGCTTCGATATCATCGACGGTCCTTCGATAATATCGAAACAGGACAAAAAACTATCCAGCAACCAGGGGTGAAAATTTCAATTATCAATGTCATCAGCCGCTCTCGATGATAGCCTCGATATCATCGAAAGGTCTCTCGATGATATCGGAACAAGACAAAAAACTGTCTAACAACTAGCGGTAAAAAATCCTGTAATTATCGATGATATCGAAACTAGTTCGATTTCATCGATTCCAACAATGAGGAGAAAAATTTCCATCAAATCTCCCCCTTTTGACTCAGGAGGAATCCACCTTCTTCAAGCCAGCCCTGTTTCTACAAACCTCAAACTTGCCCTTGAGTAAAGCCTTGGTCATCATGTCTAGCCCATTATCGTCCGTGTGGACCTTCTCAAGCTATAACACCTTCTGTTCCAAAGTATCCCTGATCCAGTGATACCGAATCTCTATGTGCTTCGACTTGGAATGTTGACTTGGATTCTTGCTCAAGTGTATAGCACTCTGACTATCGCAATAGACCATGTGCTCCTCCTGCTTTAGGCTAAGTTCCTGTAGGAACCTCTTCATCCAAAGCATCTCTTTACATGCCTTTGTGACTGCAATATACTTGGCCTTTGTCGTCGACAATGCTACGACCTTCTATAGCTTGCTCTACTAAGAAACCGCTCCCCTTGCAAACGTGAACATGAACCCCGATGTAGACTTCCTAGAGTCTATGTCACCTGTCTATCTGCATCTATGTAGCCCTCTAACACAGGTTTACCGTCACCATAGCATAGGCTCAACCTGGATGAGCCTCTTAAATACCGTAGTATCCACTTCACCATATCATAGGTGTGGTTCTTATGCAAGGATCTCATCTCCTCTCCCATAGCTCTTAACCACTCCCCCTTATGCTCGTCGACTAGGGCCTCAGAGTAATCTTCTAGCTCTCCCCTATCAGTCAGTATAATGTACTCATGCGGCGAGTACCTCTTGGACGATTGTCTGTCCCTAGATGACCTCCTCACCTGTGGCTCAACAGGTGGATCAAGTGGGGGCTGCTCCCCTGGTCCATCTTCTAAAAAAACTCCCTTGTCCTCTGCACCTTGTTGTACTCCCCCATCATCAGGTACAACGGGAGGAATAATCGGATCCATGTCCTCTAGCTCACCTGAACTAGGCTGGTTCTTCTCTGGCTTACCAATGTCTTTTATACACTGATCTTCAAAGAAAACCACATCTCTACTCCTGACGAGCTTCCTCTCGGTCGGATCCCACAATCTGTAACCGAATTTTTCATCACCGTACCCCAAGAACACACACTGTCTGATCTTCATATCGAGCTTGGACCTCTCGTCCTTTGGTACATGAACGGATGCCCTGCATCCAAACACCCTGAGATGACTGTACGATGGATCCTGTCTAGTCCACACCTTCTCAGGTACTTCTCCATTCAACGGGGTTGATGAAGACCTATTTATTAAATACACTGCTGTGTGCATTGCTTCTCCCCAGAACGTCTTGGGCAACTTCGCATGGGATAACATGCATCTGATTCTCTAAAAAATGGTGCGATTTATTCGCTCAGCTACACCATTATGCCGGGGGTCTTGGGAACCATCTGTTCATGCCGTATACCCAGGGACTTACAATACTCATGAAAGTCGCCAATGTATTCACCACCATTGTCAGTGCGGATGCACTTCAATGATCTACCTGTCTCTCTCTCGACCATAGCATGAAACAATTTAAACACGCCAAAGACTTCGTCCTTGGATTTCAAAGCAAAAGCCCAAACCCTCCTAGATGCATCATCTATAAAAGTAACAAAATACAATGCCCCACCCAAGGTTTTTGTCCTCATAGGACCACAAACATTATAATAAACCAAATCTAATGCATGCACTTTATTAACATGAGAAGCAGTTTTAATGAATGAAACTCTATGTTGTTTCCTTGATAAACAATCAATACAGGTTTTGAGAGGTGTACTTGTCGCGTCTGGAAGGAGCCGCTTCCTCGTTAGTAGCTAAAGCCTTTTTTCACTCATGTGGCCTAAACGTCTGTGCCACATGTCGATAGCTGAATCTTCCAATGCGTTCAACCCACCCTTGCACACATTGACACTTGCCTTGTAAAGGGTGCAACACTTCTTTCCTCTAGCCACGATCAACGAACCCTTGATGAGCTTCTATCACCCATCAGCAAACCGGCTTTCATAGCCATCATCATCCAACCTTCCCGTTGACATCAAGTTGAGGCGAAGGTCTGGGATATGCCTCACATCCCTAAGAACCAATGTGCAGCCCACATCGGTTTTCACACAAATATCACCGACCCCTACAATCTTTAATATGCCAGAATTTCCCATCTTCATGGTCCCATAGTCACCTGACTTGTAGCTTGTGAAGAAGTTTCTGCGTGGAGTCGCATGAAAAGAAGATCCTGAGTCTATCACCCAGTCGGTGTCCTGACTCGTAGCCGTGAGACATACATCGTGATCTACTGAAAGAATAAGTACAACGTCGCCATCTGAAGCGACCACAGTGGAATCTGATTCATTTTCCATCCCTTTTCCCTTCTTGTTGTTTTTAGCCTTACAACATTCATGCTTATAGTGGCCCTTCTTGCCACAATTCCAACATTCAATATCTTTTCTGTTACTTGACTTGCCTCTTGATTTATCTCGGGTTTTCCCGCTCTTCCTGTTCTTTTCTCTCTCCCGTTCCTATGTCATAAGGGCTTCTTGCTGAGTAGACCCCTGAGACTTCCTCCTTGTCTCCTCATTGAAGAGACAACTGGTTACCTGTTCCATGGATATCTTTCCGTCTGGCGCGGTGTTACTCAGATACACCACCAATGTCTTTCAACTGTCAGGCAATGAACTAAGCAATAACAAAGCCTGCAATTAATCATCCAGGACCATCTTCAGAGCGAAGAGTTGGTTCACTATATTGCTGACCTCATTCATGTGCTCGGCCACAGAACCATCATCCTTGAACTTGAGATTCACAAGTCGCCTTATCAGAAAATTTTTATTACCGGCTATCTTCCTCTCATACTGCCCTTCTAATTTCAGCCATAGGCTAGCGGCTGAGGTCTCTGTAGACATATGGTGGAACACAGAATCATCCAACCATTGTCTAATAAACCCCACCGCCTTTTGGTCCATCTTCTTCCAATCATCATCAAACATATTCTTGGATTTTACTAATATGCCTAAAATTGGAGAATATAGGTCCTTGCAATAAAGCAAGTCCTCCATTTTAGCCTTCCATATGGTCCAGTTAGAACCATTGAGGCTGATCATCCTTGATGAGCCACCTTCCATAATTCAAAAACCGATCCTACCTGTTCAATGAACTTAGCTCTGATACCACTTTGTTGGGGGCCTTGCACAAAACCTTAGGATCTAGCCTCCCGAAACAAACCCGAATTATGGAATAATAATGCAATGAACTAAATCAAAACATAAACCATACCACACCAGGGATTTTTACGTAGAAAACCCTCAAAGAGGTAAAAACCATGGGACCTCGTCCAGATCAACAATCCACTATAAAGCAGAACGTTACAACCGATCACAAATACACACCGCTTAGATCAAACCTTCTTCGCTCATGCAGGAGTGGATAAACAATAAGAGAAACAAATAAGACGGAGAGATCTCACCAATTACGAGGACGTGGAAATGCTGAGATATGGTAGATCACCTCTACGAGCATAGCCTCCATTTCACAAGCTTCCTCTCTCTCTTTCTTTCTCTCTCATACCTTTTGATAGCCCTAAGCCCTCCTATAAAACCTCTAGGAAACTTAGAATGCCCTAAAATGCACCTCAATCCCGCATACACCCTTTTATATAAGAATAGAAAAAGGTAGAATCCAAATAGGAAACAAAATCTGCAAAATTTGCGTTTTCGCAATCGCATATGCGGAACTCTTCGATGATGTCGAAGGTCTCTTGATGACAACTTCGATATCATCGACGGTCCTTCGATGATATTGAAACAGGACCAAAAACTGTCCGGCAACCAGGGGTGAAAATTTCAACAATTATCGATGTCATCGAGCCACTCTCGATGACAGCCTCGATATCATGAAAGGTATCTCGATGATATCGAAACAAGAGAAAAAACTGTCCAGTGACCAGCGGTGAAAAATTCTGTAATTATCGATGATATCGAAATTGGTTCGATTTCATCGATTCCAACAATGAGGAGAAAAATTCCCATCACATGAAGCATTGGATATTGAACACCTACCATTGAAATCTTCCTGAGGCCACATAAACTTTTTGGATCAAGCTGGTATTTATATTTTTGCCTCCATCTACGTTCGCGTGACCTTGTGAACAAGTTGACAAATACATCCCACTATTTTCTGTGGCATGATATATGAGAAATGGTTTTATGCGGTTGACCTCATGGAATTTCCCATGAGGTGAGGTCGAGCTTTATGGGCCCATCATGATGTGTGTCGAACATCAACGCTGTGCATTTGACGGGTCCCCTTTAAATTATGGAATATCCAGAAAAAAATCAGCGAACTCAGGGGTGCCATATCATCTAAAATCATGTGAAGACATACTTAAAATATATAAAAGCACTTGGTGGGGCTCACTTGAAATTTGGATGCGTCTGAAACTTGGTCTGATCCCTCATCCAAGTGGGACACACATAATTGACTGGCTAAATTTGTGAACCGCATCTTAGTGAGCCCAACAAATGATTTTGAATGTTTTAATGGAAGGGTAACCCCTCTCAACTTTTGTATGTGGTGTGGTCCACAAAAGTCATGGATTGACTTGATTTTTAAGCCCGTGGCCCACCACAGAATCATGCATTAGACTGATGGGATAGATATTCGACACGCATCACGGTGGGGCCCACACAGCTCGACCGCATATAACCATTTCCCCACACACACACACACACACACACACACACACATATATATATATATATATATATATATATATATATATATATATATATATATATATATATAATATATATATATATATATATATATATATATATATATAGGGAAAAGGTACTATGCGCTCGAGCTGATGGAAACGTCCCATGAGGTCCAGCTGTGTGGGCCCCACCGTGATGCGTTTCGAACATCTACCCCATCAGTCAGATGCACCATTCCATCGTGGGCCTATGTCTCAAAAATCAAGTCAATCCGTGACTTGTGTGGGCCACACCACATACAGAAGTGGAGAGGGGTCGTGCACCATTAAAACATTCATAATCATTTTTTGGGCCCACCGAGATGTGGTTTGCAAATCCAGCCCATCCATTATGTGTGTCCCACTTGGATGAGGGTTCAGACCAAGTTCCAGCAGCATTCAAAACTCAGGTGGGCCCCGCCAAGTGCTTGTATATGTTTTTGGCATGTCTTATATGATATTAGATGGTATGGCCCACTTGAGTTCCGTATATGGCTGATTTTTGGGATATCCCATAATTTAAAGGGGACCCATCAAATGCACGGTGTTGATGATCGACACGCATCACGGTGGGGCCCACACATCTCAACCTCACGGGAGCTTATCGTGAGCTCGAGCGCATAGTACCTTTTTCCTATATATATATATATATATATATATATATATATATATATCCACTCGGTGATGCCAACAATCCACCTAGGTTGGTGGTGTGTAGCACACCACGCAATCTGCTTCATCCCAAAATCATACCAAACTATTGGTAACATGGGAACCATTAACGCCCCATAATATAATCCGAGAATCACGACTGGCCGTATGATCTCAACCATCTGATTGAGCCCTCTGAATTTGGACCACTTCCGTCCCCTTTTAACCCATAACTGGAGTTCCTCCAGATGGATGGTCATGATCTTTAGGTTAGATGGATTTGCATCGCATGGGTCCATGTCTGAATTGCCTACTCTACTTACTTGCCACGGTTTCGTGAACCCGTCTCATTGATCCAATCCATTGATATGATGCGCCCCACTGTTGATGTCCCATGCACCAAAAATCTTCTAAGTGAACAATCTCAACCTTTAGATAGATGGCCCACAGAGTTAAAAGAGAAAATACAACAATCGCTTACATTCAACCGAAAAAGCCGAAAGAATCCATGCCCATGATTTGCAATCCGCTGAATTTTCGGTGCATGGCCATCCACTGGGATGCCTTCGTTTCAACGGTTTTCATCACTGAACCATGGCCCACTTGTACTCTGGCCACAGCTTAGTCTAATACATTCTATCCACAGGAGAGTAAATTATAAGATACTCAGCAGCTAACGAGGCTTGATACACAGGCACTTTAAAATTGTACACATGGTATGTTTGAACTCCAAATTGTATACGACTCTTTTTATCATTTGAACCGTCCAATAAATTTTGGATAATCCGATATTTTGATAATAAAATAAGGTTATTTTTGTTCATGATACATGTAAACTGGGAAACCATAATTTGGGGTGTTGGATTGGATTGTTTATATGCCACGTTTGCAATTTCCCTGTAAAAATTTGGGCTGCGCATCATACATCCCACTCAGCCAGAGTATAAAAGTTTTTCTTCGCATATTTCATTGGCCGCAAAAGAAACTTTGCTTTTAAATCCTCACTGACGAGGTTTGCTAATTCCACACGCTTATGGGAGCAGTGCCATCCACGTGCTAGTATGGAACCGGTGCAAAAGATCTGAACCTTCCATCAGATGGGCTACACTATTTAGATCTTTTGATATGAAAGCCGTGCCATTCATGGTGGGCCACGACGTACAAAGTAAACAGAAGTTTATACGAAAATTTTTTTGGCCGTCCAATAGTTTTGTATTCTGTGGCCTACCTAAGGCGCGATCCGGCTTACTTTTAGTCCAGAGGATCTAAACAGCTTATCCCACCTGATGGGCAGCTCAGATCTTCCACACGTGTTTCAGTGCGTGTGGATGGGAACACGCGTGTGGGAGCAAACATCTTCTAATATCCGATACTATAAAGGATTTCTTTTTCTTCTGGCTTCTTCTTCCTCTCCTCTCCTTTCCGTTCCTTTATTTTTATTTTTATTTTTATTTCTACTGCTCCAAGCTGTGAAATTTCCGGGCTATTTTCAATCTTCTTCTTTTTCTGGTGGGTTTTCTTCATCTGATTTGGGTTCCCTTTCTCTTCAATTGTATATATTTATCTGGGATTTTCGTTATCTGGAGAATCCATAAGTCCACAACCTGAAACGCACTGTATTATCTTCTACGGGTGCATGTTCTTCTCGATTCTAACTTTTTTGTTCTCTGTTTCTTTGTATTTCTTGCTCTGTTTTAGTGTTTCTGATTTGGGGTTTTTCGTTTGATGATCCACTACTGTATATCGTTGATCAAGTTCTCGATTTTGTGCTTTTTTTTTTTTTTCCATGATTTTATAGAGAGAAGGCTGTTTTTTGTGCCTGAAATTGTTTGTTGAGGTACTATTTTGTTTGCTTTGCTTAACCTATGAATATCTGAGTAAAAATATAGAGCAACAACATTAAATGAATCCCATGCGATTGTTTGTAAATTGATCATAAAACCCTAGAATTTTGGGATGTTTTTCTATGTAAATTATAGCTGCTGAATTATAGAAACTGTTTAGCTTTGAGGTAAAAGAATCACTAAAACCCATAAATTGTGTTGGTACGAAGGTTCGCTGCACCTTGTAATGGCTAGTTATGGAAGAAACCTCTTTTTATCCTCCTTTTTTTTTTGGGGGGGGGGGGGTAGGAGTAATTGCCATGTTCGACAAACCCCCTTTGAAGTGCAAACTGAATGATGTGGACTAATTAGTGAGTTTTAAAGCTATTTCTATCTTAATTTGACTCAGATTGTAGCTGGTTGTGAACCCCGTGGATTGAACCAACCATGTGCGAGTGACTATGGTCGAGAGGGTAGTAATGATACATGATAATAGTATTGGTTCTGGTGCATAGGGCTTGATTGTGTTGTTAGATGTCAGTTAGACAGACATTTGTAACCTTGGACGTGTGGGGGGCATCTCAACTATGCATCCGGTGGGCCCACTGTGCAGATGTCCTGGCGCAAAATTAGGCAGTTCCACTTATCAGGTCTCACATCTGCATGCTGAATGTGGGCTTTTGGAAAAAAAATAAAAATAAAAAATTATGCCCTTTGGTTTTTGTAGAGAACTGGCCTGATTTTTTGCAAGGTCATCTGCACGGTGGGGCCACCTTATGTGCTGTCCAGATGTCCTGCACACGTACCAGGTTAGCACGTGCTATGTATAACATCGATTTAAATACCAGTTTGGGGGAGTGAGTTGCCAGGGGCCGGAAACTGGACACCACTACTCACCCATGCAGAGACATGTGAAACTTTGAGTTGGGTGATTAACCCCATGACAGTTAGCCCACCTGTGGTTTGATCATGGCAGGACATCGGGAAACACATTTCAATTCAACTTTTTGTGCTATCAACATCGGTTCCTGGGTTAGCCTTGTTTTTCCCTTGAGCATAGAAGTATTAGTAAAAATGGCTAAAATGTTGCAGACATGGGTTTTAGGCAGTTGGGCAGCTGGTCTTGCAGTACTTGTTTATTCCACTCAGCAGTTAGGTGGTTTTGTTCTGTTCACTTGGGGGAATGTTACACCTTTTGGAGAAATGAATTTAGTCATATATTGTTGTTTTAGATAATTTTTTTGTTTAATCGATAGTGTATAATTGATCTTCACAAGAAAAGCGTGATGAGTTTCATCATATGGATTCACTTATGGTTTTTGATGAAAAGTGCTGTGGCATGACTGGTCATGGATAGGAATCTGTGGCCGACTCTCTCTCTCTCTGTTTTTTTTTTTTTTAAAATTTTTTTTTAATTTTAAATTTTAAATTTTGATGTAAAAAATTTTCAATGCAAGAATAGTTGAAGCATTAGAAAGAGAAATAAATCATTCCAAGAAAGCTTTGCCCAAAGCTTACCTAGAGAAATAAATCCTACAGCAAATCTTTGCCCAAACTTACCTATATAAAAAAAAAGCTTCTCCAAAGTTTACCTATATATTAAAGGAAAAAAGAAGAAGAAGCTTACCTATTAGAAAAGCTTGCCCAAAGGTTACCTATTAAGAAAGCTTGCCCAAAGCTTACCTATAAAAGAAAGCTTACCTATTAGAAAAGCTTTGCCCAAAGCTTACCTATAACAAAAGCTTGCCCAATGCTCTCATTGCAAAAGAGAAAAGGATTCCCCTAAATCTATTTAGCTCTTGGAATGCCTTCTTTCACTATAATCTCACATTTGAGGTTAGCTTTGCTTGTAGATGATTTTTAGATATGATTTTTGAACTAATTGCTTGTCTCTTGTTTTGCACGTTTTCTATCTTACTGCAGATATTCTACTTTTGTAGCTTTCTATGCTGTCACATCTTTGTAGAACAACACATGCCAACTCTACACCTGTCAACATGACATTGGGTACCTTGTTGGGATGGGGCATAACCTAAAAACAATTAGGTTATACATATTTATCATATACACATATTGGGTATGCCATCTGTAAGAGACATGAAGTAAATATATCATAAAAGTTTTGTAAGTATGGAGCACTTAGAATTGGTGCGTTTATGTATATTATAGCAATATACGCCATAATGCTTATGTATATTATAGCAATATGTTATATATTACACGATATAAGACCATACCATCATCTTGTCTTTCTAATTTAGGGATATTTTGTTGTACTACCTGAGCTTGGGTCCATAGCCAGGCTTCAATATTAAATGAATGTTAAAAAAAAAAATTTGGTGCTGCACTTTTGCTCGAATGCAAAAGCTGGACCAAAGTCATGTTTGTACCATTGCCATGCTGTACTCAGGTAACGTGGTTGGTGATCGTGGTACTAGTAATCATTGTTCCTTTTCATGCAGTAGTAGCAATAAACTAATGTTAGAAGCATTAATGCTGGTTATTTTATGATAATTTGTATGTCTGGCGTCTGTTTGAGTTTCGACAAGAAGACATTCTAGGGGTCATGTGGTTCCCATAGAATCTTGATTTTGATTGGTATAGGTTCTAAAGCTTTTAAGTTGGAAGCTTTTGCACTGGCCCTTTATTTTCCAGTAAATCAAAATACAACCATGGTTTAAAATCATATCTTGTATTTCTTGAAAAAACTTCTATGTTGCTAACTAGAAATATGGCATTTTGGTAAGCAGTGACAAAAGTCTTATATGGCACTATTTTGACATTTGATATGATGAGTAATTGAGTATTTTATAGTTTGATTCTTCATCATTGATACATTTATGCCATTCATGCTCTGAATGCAGCCCCGGGAGCATGGTTTTGAATATCAGTATCGGCGAGCATATTGGCCAAGCCAACGACCAATATGATATGATGTCGCATGTTAATATCAGCCCGTATTGAACATTTTTTTTGAGCAAAATAGTAGTAATATGAATAATAAATACAGGAAAAATATTTAGAAAAAAAAGGAAAAAAAAATGAGATATCCAAGAATCTAACACACACACACATATATTTTGTGGTTTGAACATGTATTCAATGGTGTATTGGACCATTCTTTGGTAAGAAAGTTGTTTGTCGAATTGATCTGTTGTAAGCTATGATGTCGAGTATTTTGGCTATAAATTGTTGATGTTTCATTGTCCCAAATTAAATTTTGATTTTGATTTATTTTATTTTATTTTTAAATTTCCAGAAGATAGCCTAAAATACATTTTAAAATTTACATCACATAGGATGGTAGATTCATGTTCAAAGAAAATAAATCTAAGTTCAAACAATATAAAATTATCATAAAGGGCTATTTTTTTCCCCCCAAACTACTTTTCCTACACATGAATCTGTACATCTAGACTTGGAACATGGTTATTCATGTTTGATTTAGAAAAGGATTTGAAGAAAATTTACAATAATTGAGCAAATTGCTGAAAAATTGAAAAAATGTATGTAAAAAATGAAAACAACCCCAAATCAAACAAGAACTGGTTGATTTGGGGTTAAGAGCTTGATTCAACACCTTTACTGATGCAGGGATATGTGATGACCTAATCCTAGATCATGTATAATCAGGTTAAAGAATGTTCAAATAAATATACGAATCAACTAACCGTTTCCAATCAAAGGGATTAGGTAAATTTCAACACAAAGATGAGGTTATTTCGTCAGGATCATGCCCCTAAGCATAAAATCGCGTAAACAGTAAAAATGGAGGACCTAGGGATATGAGGATATCCCAGATCTAGCATAAGTCAATCCATGATCAAGTTTGGATCTGATTCTACTGACTAACCAATATCTAGAGGAACGAAAGGGGTGAAGAATGAAGATTCGAGATGAAGAAAGTACAGGTCCTTTTGTCGTCAAAAGAAAATGAGGAGGATGATTCTTACCTTTTTTTTGCACCTCGAAGATCTAAAAAGAAGGAAACCTGAAATCGTGGTGAAATCCTCAACACCCAAGGGCTAATCTTGAAACCTTAATCTCTTGAATAAAGAGGAAGAAAGAAATATGAATTTCTATTCATTCAATAATAATGAGAATAGGATTTCTCATAACGTATATATAAGCTATGAAAAAAGTAAAAGTGTACTAAAGCCTCTGAGAATAAGAAAAATAATAAAAAGACGAAAAATAAATAAAGTGCAATAAAGCCCCTGAAACAAGAAAAAAAAGAACAAAAACGTCTAAAACTAGAATGCCTGTGTGGTAGGGTGTGAAATTCGACCCATAGATCTATGGTCAGGGTGCGATTATGCTGTTCCTGCACTCGTAGCGCGTCAGAAAATGGGTCCGATGGACCCAACATCCATCCATATCAACTCCTCTGCTCCGGTACTCTGTCGGCGACGCCTCCTCATTTGGTACACTCTAAAGGGTGCACCATTGATGTCCGCATCATTTACAGTTGGATTTTTTGAAAAAAAAAATGATTTTTGCCTCTTTTTTCGATTCCTCAAAATTGCATCCGGCACTTTTATTCTTCAATTTGATCCAAAATAAGATGTTTTGATCTTCAATTCTTAGAGGGATTTGGTTGGAAATGGCCCTACAATAGTTAGGTGGAAGGAAAAACTTAAAAAAAGAAGGAAAAAGGGGAGTTTTGAGGAGCCCGTGAAGACATATACTTGTATTGGTCTGACCGATGCACGTACGAAATATCGGTATTAATACGGGCTGTATTGGTCGATGCAGGCTGATATTGTACAATTTTTTTGGGTCAGGCCGATATGACCCTATATCACGTATCATACCAGCCTGATACCGATACAATACGGATGTATCGGCCAATATGCTATCAACATTCAGAACTACCTGGGAGGTACATAAATCATGTGAAAATGTAGCATGTGCTTCCACAAACAAATATACAAGTTCCTTGTGTGTCCAATGATTATTAGAAATATTTTACTGCCAGACCTAGAACTGAGGAAATATACCTGTAACTTTGTTTTTAAATGGTAAATATACCTGTAACATAACTACATGTGGTTGTTTCATGCACATTTCACAACATTTAAACTCAGAGCTGGGCTTAGAGATACTCTTAATGAAGAGGAGGGTTTTTGGTGTAGCTGCTTAAAGTAAACTAGACCAGAGTACCAACACGGTTGCTGAAGCTCAGGCCATGCTTGATGGTCTGAACATTTGTTCTAGTCTGAATCTTGCCAACATCGTAGTGGAGTCCGACTCCAAGCTCACAATGGAGGCAGCAGGGGACCCTTCTTCATCAATTCCTTGGAAAATCTGGTACACTATTGGAGAAATTCGTTCCATAAAATTGAGCCTCAACCTGTCCTTCTTGCACATCTTTCGTGAGGGGAATGCAGTGGTGGATGCTCTAGCTAGGCTGGCCAGTGATGGGTGTCCAGATAGAATTTTTAGCAATCGGTCCTCTCTTCTGAAGCATGTGAGAGGGGAGCTTGTTTTGGACAATGCAGGCCTAGGAGCAGTTAGACTCGCCCTTGTGCAGTTTCGTGTTATGCCCCTATGGGGTCTTTCGGTCCTTTTCTGTTTCTAGTTAGTGGGTACACGATAAGTGCGGTCCTCTCTCTTTTTTGTAGGGACCCACCCGAATGGCTGTAAATCTTGTTGATTAATGAAAATCTTTCAAGTTAAAAAAAAAAAAACCTAGACCAAAGTAGGTTTTTGTTGGAAAAAAAAACTTAACAATGAAGGTTTGACAGTTTGTGTTTTTTCTTTTCCTTGAATATTGTCATATGAGGTTTGCCATCTTAAGTGTGAATGATAGTAGAGAAAAGAGGGGTAGCTATAGTATCAGAAAAGCAAACAGAAAGAAAAGGAAGTGGACTTCCAATATTGAATATTTCAAATTGGGGCTCACATGGCATTTTATTTTCATGTTAGGAGCTTCTTTCCAATCCAAGATTGCCATGTCCACCTGTCACTTGCAAGAGGACTCGAGGAACACCTCATCACCTTCTCTTTTCCCAATTTCTGTTTACATTCAAAGTTCTACTTTACTATGAAGTTATGCTATGAAAATCATTGCCATCTTCATGGAATTTCAAATCTCCTCATAGAGTATTTTATTTTTAGTCCTGGATTATAAACTTGGCTGTATCAATGGAAAACTTGGCTGTATCAATGGAATTCCATCGTAAAAGTGTAAAGCATCCTTAATGAGTGCATGTTCTTCTTATGGTGAAATGGTTGCTCCACCCATCTACCTGGACTAATTGTTGTCTAGGATACTGTTAGGGGGTTGTGTCTTGTTTTTCCAAAACTCCACCTGAAAGTAGTCTTTATGACCACTCTGCAGCTCTCCTTGATAAAAGGGAGGATGTCTGCAAGTGAGGTAACTGGTAGTGATTCATGCTTCTTGGTAAGGTTACCACCTACTTTTTCGAGGCTTAGTTGAGGCAACATGAAATAGGCCAACATTAAAAGTGGTGAAAGCGATTTTACGGGGCATCTAAGAATCATAAGGTTACGAAGGGGGATGGATTGGAAGCATAGTTCAAATATTTCCACAGCTGTAGTTCGACGAAACAAGATCGATGAGCTGCGTTTTATAACCTTGTTTTCCTTCTGCTTGTTCATCTGGGTTTGGTTCTTCCCATGTTGCACTTGACATCTTTTCTGTACTTTTTTCTTCTTTTAAATTCTCATCATAATCCTTATCATCATCTTTATCTTTGGCATTTTTCCCAAAAATTTGAGGTTGTCTTTTAAATTGTAGATCGGCAAAAGCTTTAAAATCAACTTCCATCAGACATCAACCTCCCTCTATTACTCAGGCTCTTGGAACCAGCGATGGTAGTCTCACATTGACACCACTCACATGCTAACATGGTCCCTCCTAATATTAACCCCAAGCCTAGGCTATTACGTGCGAGCAAGCAAAGTAGGGTCATGAAGGGGCAGTTGGCGGTTGCAGGGCAAACTGCTAAGCACAAAACAACCAAACACATCAAACGTCATGCCTGAGTTGTTGGCTGCTCGAAGTTGAAGGGAACTGGCCAATGCATGATTATCAACATGACTCACATACTAGAACGGCCAGGCCCCTTTCTAGACCTTTGCATTACCTACAAAGGGAAGTTTGCGAACAGTTGATGTCCAGCACAATTATTGTGCGCTAATTACAATGGCGAATTTACTTTCTCTCTCTCTCTCTCTCTATCTCTCTATCATGTTATTGGAAAATGGATGCTGACATCTTATTTCGATTGGTTGCTTTTAATTTTTTTGGGTTTTGCAATAATCCTCCTTGGAGCATTCAAGTGAACTAGTTACAGTTAGCATGTCAATTCATTTTCACTTTGAAGTGCTTTGGTGGATGTATGCATTTTTTCTTGGACAGTATCTGCATCCCTTGATATGTTTCTTGCAGGAAAGAATTGCTTCAGCTGGAGAAACAAATTGTTGTAGTCCCAGTTCATGTTTAGTCTGATTGAATTGTCATCTGATGTGCACAGGTGTGGAGTGCCATCTTGAGACAAATTAGTCAAGGTGTACTCTGTTTATATTCCCTCGAGACTGGAGGAAGATTACAATCCGTTTAAGGGAAGCTTATATATGTTCGAGATGGATTTGACATCTAAAGGGATAACTTGGGTTGGAAACATATACCAGAAGTTTGAAGCTATATGCCAGGATGTGTACCAGGAGGTGGATGGTATTATGATTCAGGTATATTCATCTTTCTGTTCAATACCCTTTTTTGGGGCAGCATGGAGAGGTGGTTCTTCTTTAGTCCACTTGTTACTTACGGAGTTTTGCCTTCTCTTAATTGTTCCTGATAGCATGCCATTTTTATGGGATGCAGATATAATGTGGAATTATAGGACCCAGAATTTGGCCCTCTCAGTGGGCTCCATGGTGTGCGATGGACCCTGATCTGATGGGTGCACCCTGATGGAGGATGCCCCAAAATTCTTCGATATTGGAATATCCTAGCCCTTCTATCAGGGACGTGGATTGCTTGCAACCAGGGGCTGCAGGAATCTTCCTGCAGCCTTGATGTGGCCCATGAAAATGCAATGCATGCATGTCAATGCAGGCCCTGCAGTGAAAAGGGCAAAAAGGTCATTTCACATATGGGAATATGTGCTTTTCACTGCAAGGCCCGCAGCTGACACGTGCACATGACATTTTTTCATTAGGCTATGTCAAGGCTTCCTGCAGACTCTGGTTGTAGGCAATCTGCATCCTTGGATCAATGGCCTACTTATAGGCAGTTAATAAAACAACATGGCAATGGTCTTTAAAAAAAACAAAAAGAAGAAGAAAAAACTGGTTGTTTGTCTTTCTATTGATTGTATGCTCTCTCTGTAATTATTTAAATGATTATTTGGACAGGAAAAGGCTAAGTATGTTGAAAGCCAGGTACAAACAAGCTGTGAAAATGTTCGTAAGTTCTGTGCAGAAGTAGTGCAAGACTTACTTCTCCCGCCTGCCTCTTCTGTTAAAGTACCAGTTTCTGACTTGTCATTAATTTACGATGTTGATGTTGGGATGTATAAAAAGACGAAGGAAGGTTTCGAAGAATGTCCCGTAAATGAGAAGACAATGCTACATACTGAATCTGAAGTGGTTGTGTTTTCTGGAAAAGATTCGTGCCCTGTACCATTCCTGGCTGAACCACAAGAAGTGATTCACAGAGATGAATGTGATGCTCTGACTGAGAAATCCGTTTTGATTCCAATTGATGTGACAACACAAAATTACCCAAAAAATGTGGAATGCATGTATATTAATGCTTCAGAGGTAGTTGCAGATATTGCTGATCTTTCAAGTGTCCACCCATCTGCATCGGTCGTTCTAATTGCATCCCATGGAAATGAAGTTGTGGAAAATGGGCTGGTACCATTGGGCCATGTCATGTCAACCGATGTCATTGGTATTCATTTTCCCTTCCCTATTTTACTACCTTGTCTTTTTTCTTTATTTCTTGGTCTGCTTCCAGGGCTTGTGTTGCTTGGTTGCCTTTAACTGATGTTATGCCAGGCACTGGGAAATCACTCAAGACATTGTCTCTGGTGGAGTCTTCTGGAAAGGGACATGAGAAATTACAAAAGACAAGGTCTATGGTGGAACCTTCAGGAAATGGACATGATCAACAAAGTGAACCTGCTGTACTAGACACTGTTTTGGCATCTCCTGAAATAGGTATACACATTGCACAATTCATAACTTGGTGTTGTTTGGCAACCTGGAATTTAGGAATTACTTCAGAATTCAATTTCAGGAATTGGATTCCATGAGAATTGGATCCTGTCAGTCATGTTTGGCAACCTGGAATTTGATTATGAGAAATGGGCCTGGAATCCAGAAACGGCAGTTGGATGCTGGGAAATGGGCTTGGAATAGGTAAACGATTGAAAAATGTGACGGCTGGCTGGACTTGGTAAGCCTGCAATTTGCAAACCACCCTCTGCCCGAGAATTAAAACATGGGCCTTTTGTTGGAATAGGATTCCAACTTCTCACTTTTTTAAACCCCAAAATCAATCAGTACCTGGACCCATTGGTACCCGATGGGCCTGAACGACTTAAACAGGTCTGGGTATCCTTTCTCGGACCCAATAAGAAATCAGGGTTCAGGTTCTTGCCTTTTGGACCTCTTAAAAGTCAGGTCCAATTGGATTCGGGTTGGGTCCATCTACATGGGCCCAGTTAAAATTTGGTTCGGGTCAAGTCGGTCCGGGTCGGGTCCAGTTAGTTTTAATAGCACTTTTGTATATATAAAATTTATGTTCGATAATTCTAACAACAAAATGAGGTTTTCTAAGAGACAAGCATTAAAGAGAGCCCATTTATACACCATGCATGTATCAAAGTGACACGTCTATGCAATATAATCCATCCGTTGGGTGGGCCCGACCATGTTAATGCTCTTATAGATCAAATTGTGTTCCTAATATTCAAATCTATAGGGTTATGCTCTTTTAGGGCTTTGCTCCTAATTATGTTTCACATTGATGTGATGTATTATCTGATTCGAATTCACAACAAATTGTGTTCCTCGGAATGTGCTGTATCTTTTAGGAATGTATGGAAGAGATACTTCGGAAATAATCTTTTGAAAAAAAAAAGAACGAAAGAAAAAAATCCTCAGGCCTGTAGGGCCTAAGGAAATAAATGGAAATTATCATCCAATTACAAACATGGGGTAGGTCCCCTTCTTCTTCTTCTTCTTCTTCTTCTTCTTTTAAAATTTTATTTAAAGCTGGGCTCGAACCTAAGACCTTGATGCTGAAATATGCATAGGGACTTTAAATTTAGAATTCGTCAACTGATACTAGTGCAGCTGTTACAGGAAGATCGATTGATTTTGATTGGGAAGAAGCATCCAAGACTACTGATGCTTTTGAGCCAAGCACCGAAAGTGAAGAAGAATTTGAGGATGTGAAATTCGAAGATGACTCTGTCGATGCAGAAGTGAAGGACGGAGTGCATTCAATATCTCGTCAGAATAGCAAAAAAGGATCATATAAGGTAATCTCTTGTTCACACGCATGCAACCACAGAATGTTTTTCACAACAGATATAAGCTGTCTTGACTATCAATGTTCTTCTTTATTAGAAAAAGCTCCGGGATGCTCTTTCTTCAAAACTACGGTTTGCGAAGAAACGCGACTACGACAGGCAAATGGCAACTTGGACTGGTGAGTTCAATACAGGAACCAAACAGAAGGGGTTAATTTCCACATCTTCCACTGTCATTGTTGATTTGGATCCAAAGAAATCGGGAACACATGATTCGTATGAATCTGAATGGGAGCTTTTGTAAATAAAAAGGCAAGCAGTCTATAAATAACTGAGCTCTACCCAACTGGTTATTCAGCCATCGTTCATATGACAGTGATGCTGCATAACCTTTTCTTGTGCAGATAAATAAATTGTTTAGAGATTAAGAGATCAACAAACTCTTTAATATAAGGTTAATGGTTGGTGGAATAGTCTTTACAAAGAGGTGAAATGACTGTTTCTCTTAGATATTTTACTTCCACGACCACACAACTCAGATACCATTGTTAATATTATCATATTCCACTTGTGGATGTTAGCTGGAGAGTTTGTTTTATCAAGTCTTTCAGTGTATAAATCTGTTTTTCTATTGCCTTTAGTTGATGCACTAGCTGCCGTTGATATGTCGAAACCTTCTCTTGCCGGAGTTGGTTGGACTTGGAACTGGATTTTGTTGGCTCTTAGATGTCATCATGGGCAGATTCAGAGTGAAAGAAATGGTATTTTTCTTTCGACCCAACAATTGCAACCTTCTTCCAAACACTCCCCCATCACGGATGGTAGTGGATCATGCCCCATCATCTCTCCCAATTGGATTTTCTAGGCCATTTTAGATTGTAAACAGAGGCAGATTGGTGCATTTAAGATGTGGAAAAAGGTGCGCCTGACAGGATGCCTAGGATCATGTGATCGGGAGAGATTTTTGGGTTATCTCCAATCCATGGGGACCCAACATATGAATGATATGGATCATCAATGGGTGGCGGCGGCATTGAACTGATCAGACATTGTAGATTTTGCTAGATACATTCTGCATTGTACTTGGAATTGGAACTACTATCCTTGAGCTCTTGCTAGTCTGATTCAGTGCTAGCGTTGTAGGGTAATAACACAAAATAGAGGACTTGCTAGTCTGATTCTGCCATTTGGTGGAGTTTCCTGGGTTTATATGGACACCCGGTTGAACCTACATTTGGATGATCCGGACCATCCATCTGAGGGACATCATTATTTATGAGTATTGCCCCTATAAGGCTATCTTAACTGTCCATTTGTGGTCTGCGAATGAATGCTTTAGCTGATGGTCCACATTCAACAAGGAATCCATTGATCATATATTTCTAGCTATAGTCTATATTGCATGTGTCATGACTTCATATGAACAAAGAAAAATGATTAGCAAACAGGGTGTAACCCCACCAAAATAAATGGATGGTGGGTGGTTTCATGAGAGAGAGAGAGAGAGAGAGAGAGAGAGAGAGAGAGAGAGAGACTATAAAACCTCTTCAGATGTTTCAAGGACAGTAGAGGCGTACATTAGTGTGTTCCATGTATCCGGCAGGCCAGGCAGGCACCAGTGGCTGCAGTCGGCATGGGCCTTGGGCTCTCTTCTCTGCTCCTCCGTCAGTGGCTTTCCTTGCCTTGCCGTGTACACTGCGGCGTGGGCATCTTTTCGGTACTCGGATAGCTTTGTGATGTTCAAGTACCTGACTGGTATTTTCATCCCTCCAAGAATACTCTCTGCTATTCCTATCATGCGCTTGGGATAGTGGTTCACATAGGATTTGTCCATGATTGGTTGCGTTTGGTTGTAGCACCATTGCTTCCCCCTGCAAGTATAACAAAACAGGCCTGGTTTAGTTCTCTCAATTGGGCCTTGTCACCTTTTATTGTGGGCCATGCCTCCATCCAATGGGAGTTGGAAAGTCTAAGTCTTCTCAACTAAAGAAAAGTCCTGTTGGATTGCAGTCCTACGAGGACAAACCTTTTTCCTTCCAAAATAGTCATTTAAATCTAGGTGTGGCAATAGGCCGGGCTGCCCAGGTGACCTGACCCAGAAGGGCCAGGGCTCCTGTTTAACTTGGCTAGAGGACTGGGCGTAGGCTTGGCCTTGAGATCTAGGGCTAGATAACTAATCTGAGCTAAGGCCAATTAGACATTGCCCAGACCCTGCCCGGTGACGTAGTGTCTACTCTATAGAATATATTCATTGGTAATGTAGGCTAGGGTCATATACTAATGTATATATAATAAAATAAGAGCTTTTGTACACTAGTAAGGTATGGGGGATGGTTGGTGACCTGATGATGGGGGAGCCCGCGACTGATGCCCTGGTGAATGGCTGCCATAATTATAATAGTCTTAAGGTAGCGAAATTCCTTGTTGGGTAAGTTCTGTCCCACGCGAAAGGTGTACAAGGACTTATAAGCTATCCAAAATTATACATTGATGCACTTATTTAAGTCTGTGTATATAGTGGATAAAAGTGGGGGCATATGTTTGCCGAATGAATGATATTATTTGACATAGGTGTGCCACAAAAAGGCTTTTCTACTCTGGATAGTCCCAACCATGTAAATGCTCTTATTTTTGAAATTTATATCATGATGCCCGTTGGTATCTGAGTAATAAAAACTAAAACCTGGCCCGGATAAGATCCGAACCTGGATGACGCGAGTATGGTACCTGAACTGAACCTGACCCGTGGACAGCCCTGCTCATATTTGGGGCCTGAGCCATATCAATTGGGAGTATCATCGGTCCAAAATGATTCAAGTACATATATCAGACACTCCTCGTCCTTTTAAAGTTCCCAAGTGATACATATGTGTTTCTATGGCCCCTGAAGTGATTAATCAACGGCAGATAATGCAAAATTACCTACCTTTTATGCTCAGGTGAGATGCTTCTGAAAAAGACAGTTGTATTGGCAGGATCCACGTTGTGATCAATCCAGTGGGCCCACGGTTTCATAGCTATCTCGTACGCCGTTTCCACCTCCATATTCTCCACCAGCTTCCCTTCATTCTCGAAGAAATCCCACCTGCAATATCTCTCTCTCGCTCTTTTATTCACGACTCATCTTCTTACATGTGGTATCCGTATACGACTATCCAGACCGTCCAAACTGTAGGACACCTTGTGGATGGAGCGTCGCTCGAAAATCACACTCATCAAGCAATGGTAACCATCCAATTGGCTGCAATGTAATGGATGGCTAAATGTAAAATAATGAGTGGTCCGAATCCAACTGGCAAAATCAGATGCTCACTACCATCTGATTAGTAGCCATTTTGGGGTTATGCTTCATTCACAAATGGTCCAGCAATTTAGATGGTCTGGATTGGATGTACGATGACTTACGCTTTCAGCTTCTCACGGTGGACCCACCAATGACCGGTGTTGAAAACCATGATATCTGCCCCTCGCCATTGCTGGGCCGAGGCTGAAATTGTGTCCAGCTTCATCACTTTCTGTTTCAATTCCTCCATTTGGACAAGAAATGGGCTCCAAAAAAACTCAACCGTACAATTGTAGTCCTGTCCACACACAAGCCGATCTACACACGTTCATCTCATCAATCGACTACTTCTGACTTAGCAGTACATGTCCCAACTTATAACATGTGGCAATAATCAGGTGGGCCAGACGTTTGTGTCATCCAAACCGTTCATAAGGTCGTTACCACTTGTATGAACTAAAAACACAGGAATATTAGCATAATAGAAAACTTCTGTGGCCCCAAGAATGTTTCAACGGTGGCCGTTCAATCTCTACTGTTTCCTTTCGTGTGACCCACTTGAGTTTTGGATCCACCTCAATTTTGGCCTTATATCCTAACATGACCTGGCAAAATGGATGGACGGGCTGGATTTTTTTACAATCATCACGGTGGGCCCCACCTAGTTTTCGACCGTAGGACGGGTGTGGCAGGCAATCGGCGTCGCCAACTGTATATTTGACCTTTAACCATTTTCATTTCCTACCCTTACTTTGGGTATCACCGATCAGATGGATAGGATCATCCAATACGTGTTTGTTTTTAACCGTTTATCATGCGCAGTATGGTTAACTATATGGATGGATCAGATTGATACATCATTCTGCGACGTGTACGTGGCTGATGGCTTTACCTTTTCCGGTTCTTCAGCTTTACGTACGTATCATCATTCATTGATTGTTTCCTGATACGTTTAGCCAGTGGTGAATGTTTACTAATCCCAACCGTTGCCCTGATAGGCTCCACCATGGATTGGAGATGCTTCAAAGCTCATCTTGGTTGGAAGATCCTGGGGCATCCATCTTCTGAGTGTTTTCTTTATTTTTTCTCATCTTCTGTAGGCCATTGATCGAAAGGGCCGGGAAATCTTCTGATGATGCCTAATCCACTATAGGGCCCACCAGATCAATGGTACGGATAGCATATTTTTCTCATATAACATACGTTTATCTTTGATCAATGATGCTAAGGATTGTAGAGAGTTACCATGGCTCGGAAGACCTTGTATACAGCTCGTCGCACGTTGACGTAGGAACGTGTGGGAGGGAGTACGGAGTAGAGGAGGCAAGAGAGAGATTCCCATTGGTTCCTGTTGAGGGAGTCTCCTACGATGATTACACGCTTTCCTCTCCATCTCTCTAGCATTTCCCTCCCATCAAACCTTTCATCGCATGCAACATATATAACCAATCAACACCACTAACAACACATACAAGTGTGAGGGATCCGGGCCATTCATTAGATAGGGATGGACTTAATCATATCCTGGATAATATATCAGGCAAATCCATTAATCAAGTAGGTCACAGTAAATGGAAAGGATGAAAATCGCCCACCGTCTGGATTCGACATACACTAACAATCGCATGCAACATATATAACCAATCAACACCACTAACAACACATACAAGTGTGAGGGATCCGGGCCATTCATTAGATAGGGATGGACTTAATCATATCCTGGATAATATATCAGGCAAATCCATTAATCAAGTAGGTCACAGTAAATGGAAAGGATGAAAATCGCCCACCGTCTGGATTCGACATACACTAGCGTTTTGTTTGCGGCCCATGTTTCACCAATCAACCGGTCCATCAAATCGCCCTCCCTTCCCCAATGTTAGGCCCACCAAAAATCAGTCTATTCAATACTCAGGTGGGCCACACAACAGGTGACAAGGGGGAGCAATGTGGAGGGGATGCTCACCATCAAAACTTTCATATTTTGTGTGGGACCCAACTTGATGAAGGGACACACCCACCAGTTAACAGATATGACCCACTGGATGAAGAGATACCTGATCACATAACTCAGTTGGGCTACGTACCCCCACACGAATTTACAGGTTTTTGGCATGAATTTACATTGTTCAATGTGGTGTGGCCCACTTGAGTTTTTTATCCGCCAGACATTTGGGATAACATGAGGTGATACACCTGATGCACGGTTTGGATTTCACACACACATCACATCGTCAACCATAGAATCTCGACCATATGGTAACTCACATACGTCCGGACGTATGTGATCATTCTCCATCCATCCGACGCTTTTAAAGTAAATATGAAAACTGAAAATAATTAACATAATGCAATGAGAAATGACTATAAAAACATATTATCAGATGGCGAAGTCCCCACCCATGGAGAGCCCGACCCATATACACAACCACACATGAATATACGATCAGATCAGTCCAACAAGTGGGTCACACTTGATAGATGTTCCAGCCCAAAATCAGGCAGGCCCACAATGGAGAGCCCAATCAATATACACACCGGCACATGATTGCATGATCAGATCAGTCCATTAACTGGGTCACACCATATAGATGTTCTGGCCCAAAAATCAGGCAGCTACATCATAAGGTGGGCCACCACAGTCTACAAACAAACGGAAGCCTAAAATGCTTTTTTTTTTTTGTTTGCTCTATTCATTTGTTTTCTCTGTGGTCTACTTGACAAACGAGCCTAAATTTTCAGCAAAGGTAGTGTGGCCCACCTGAGGGACACGTGCCATCATGTAGATGGGCACGACCATACACGAGTTTGGACTTGGCTAATCTCATCTTACTAGATAAATTGTACACATGGCACATGGTAAGGTTATCAAAGGGATGATCCATGGTTTTAGATCATGTCGGTACTACTGAAAACTTGATCTAATTTTCTCATATTTATAAAAAAATCGAGCTAAAATCAGCTGAGTTGAGTTAACTCAGCCGAATCGATTCATCAAGGTTTTCAAAATGTGGTGGAAATCATTTGAAAACTAACCTGTTACCTACCTAGGAATGTTACACTCCCTGGCTTCCCTCTTCCAATTCTCGTACTCGGAATCTGGCCGTCCGTTCTTCTGACAACTCACTTGATCGCTGAGGAACGGCATTGCATTGCTTGGTAAAGAGGATAAGCCGTTGGATCATAGACCCACCTCCCATCAAAGATGTCACACATCCCATGTGGCCCACTAGTTGACGCATCATCATAGATTCCATGTAGTGTTTGGGATAACTTCATGTTGGATTTCATCGACTCCCTGGTGCCGTTGATGCTGATGTTAATGTTCTCAGAAGGCATCTTTAGGTCCGGGAAAGACATAAGGCCTGCGCCACATGGCCCACAGCCGCCATGCTTGAGACACAAGATGAGGATGAGGAAGCTGGGGAAGCTCATGAAGGTGCAAATCATCCATTTCTTGTTGATGAGAGAGGTGTCCATGGTTGTGTTAGAGAGAGAGAGAGAGAGAGAGAGAGAGAGAGAGAGAGAGAGAGAGAGAGAGAGAGAGAGAGAGAGAGATTGGTTTATGGGATGGTAGAGATGTGGTGAGAGAGAGAGCAAGAGATGGAGAGAGGTTAGTTTATAGGATGGTAGAGATGTGGTCACTGAGCAATTTTTGTCACCGTGGCAATCTTGAAGCCCTACAAATATATAATAGTCGAGAAATTCCAGAATCCTACTACCTACAAACGTGCCAACGAAGCGTGTGTGAAATCTAGATTGTTCAGCTGTTGGCCCCACTGCATGTGTTGTGGCAAAAAAATCAGGCTGGTCAGGTCATTGCATGGTTGAGTCTCAAGCTTACTGAAAACAAGGAGGGTCAAAGGAAATTGACCGAGTGTTCACATTCAACTGTAAATGTGTGGTCCACCAAGTGACTTGGCCTTCAGGAAATGGAACGCACTAAGTGAGGCCCACCTGATGAACAGCCCAAATCTCCTCACACAAGCGAGGTGTTGGCACACGTGGGAAGAGTAACCATTATCATCTCATTGCAGCCTGCTTTTATTACACTGCCATTTTTAGGAAACACCCAAAGTACACCAGGTTTGAAAATGACACCTTTGGCTACTTTTACCAGGTTTTTGAATTCATTTACCTGATGGGCTAGTTTTAAATATCTTGATTTTATTTGTTTGCTTCTTTGAGAAAGCTGATGATGGAGGCTATTATGGTCAATTGAAAGGAAATAACATGATTTCGTGCCTTAGGGTGATTAGTGAGATGATAAGAACCGGTACATGGTATACCTATCTTTCTACAGTACACGTGGCAGGCTGATTTGTCAATCGAGACCGTCCGTATAGTAGACCCCATGATAGATGGCCCATACTTCTGTATCCACATTTTAGATTTCTTTCATCCAAACATCATCTTAATAAAAATTTCTCCTGTTCAAGTGTAATTCTTAATACAATGGAAGGAAAATAACCACGAATCTGCATTGAAAGTGAAACATGAAAGAAATTGATCAGCTCCGGATCAAAATGATATTGGACCATTCTTTTCTGAGTGGATATGTCTGCAACTTTCATAATATCAATTACCAGCTTCCCAAAAACTATCATAACACCCATCGTATTTGTAACCGTCGTTATTAATGGGAGAGGTCCTCTACTTTTTTATGTGATGAAAAAAAAAGAAGCTGTTAAATAAGAGCCGTCCATCGTGTATAAAAGTAATTCTATCAACCATACAGTGGTGTTATGTTACCGATTGATAATGCCATGAGGGGATCACTAGAATGGTTTGTAGGTCAGACTTAATCTACAAACCTTTTTGTGGGGCCCAACGTGATGTGTAAATGACAACCAATCCATCCTGTATGCTCACTTACGTACGTACGTTCTTTTTGGGCCCAAAAATCAGGCTGCACCGTAACTCTGGTGGATTAGTAATATATATATATATATATAATTAAAATTTAAATAGGAAGTCCCACCTTGTTTTCTATATTCAGAAGGTGTGTCTAATCAGGATGAATGGTTGGATCAATTTGATTTTTGGAAGTCAAGAGAACACTAGGAGACGCTTATCTTACAAAGCTTTCTAGTGAATCCATGCTCGCCATGCCATTTTCAGTATAAATGCTAACAATCTCCTGTAGGTTTGTGTGTTTTCAATTGTCTTTCAGTTGGGCCAACAATCTCATATAGGTTGTGTTTTCAATTGTCTTTCAGTTGGCGGTAATCTAGAACGCATTTGAAAATGTAAAATCTAAAAGCCCATTTGGAAATATGGGTTAAGATCTCCGGCCTCACCCAAGAGGGTGCAGCCTTATTGTGGTGCCCACATTGATGAATGTGTTATATATTGACATTGTCCATCCATTTTACAGATCATTTAAAGGCATGAGCCCAAAAATGAAGTAGATCCAAATCTCAGGTGGACCATACCATATAAGAAATAGTGGTGATTTATCATTAACAACTTATAGTGTGCCAATTTTTTTTGGATCAAAATGATATTTGTTTTTTCCCTTTGTCCAAGTTCAAGTGATTATTATTAATATTATTTTTTTTTATGCACACACCTTCACACCTACACATATCACAATGGGTACTCGAACCCATGAAAGTTTACCACTAAGCCCTGAGTAAGGACCTAGGTTCATGTGATCTTATGAACATGTTGGATTGCAAATAAACATCATGGAATGTTGAAATTTGGTTTTCGAAAATAAAAAATATTAAAAAAATTTTCAAGATTTGCGTTTTGCAGCTAAAACGCTTTTAGAAAAATTTCAAATGAAAAGTGCGGTGTGTGCTTTTTTCCCACGTCGGAAATGAGAAGAGAAATCTCATGGTTTATATGTGGAGGTGTATATAGTATTCTTACTTGGAGTTTTGGAGATTGAGGCGCTCGAGCACGAGCGAGGGTGTGAGCATGTGGCTGTAGTGACGCTAGTTGGTGCACTTTGCATTTTGCACGTGTGCATTGTGTCGCAAAGTTGGTGCGAGTGGTCTGATATGAGCCCAGATGCAAGGGGTTTGAAATAAGTCAGGGTTTCATAGGCTACTGAGAACGGTCGGATTATGTTATAAGGATTCAACGGTCAGATCTTTCGATTTGACGACATAAAACAACTTAACTTAATGATCAACAGTCAAAAACATTTTTCAAACGTTCTAAACTATTGATGGCCACCTAGCAAAGGTCCACTCCTTGGTGCCTATAAAAACTGGACCATTCTGGTCCAAATCCCAATCAACTCTAACAGATCTCTTCTCATCCATAAGATCATTCGAATATCATTTCTATCATAAAATACTGCAAACATGTCTACTGTTTAAGTCTACTAGAAGATCTACTGCGTTGAATTGTTCTTAAGTGGACCATTCGTGATTGCTGCAAGCAAGATCCAGATAGACTTGTCTTATATTGGAAGCAATTTGCCTGTAACCCATCAAGAATTGATAAGTGGGCGAATCACACTTTAAAGACAACATAAATTTTACGTGATTCAGCCGGGTGAAACGAAAAGTAATTAGCTTTATTGTATTTTTATTTTCGGTATTTTCAATACATTTTTTTTTTACAACATGGAAACATTAAGCTGGGCCTTATAACTCAATTTCTAAAAATCTAGATGGATTCTTATCTTTATCTCTATCCACGGAGATACCTATTAATAACTTATAATAGACCACAAAAATTTGATTCTACCTATTAATAGCCTATAATGGATAACAAAAACTTCGATCTAGATGATATTTGTTTTTTCCTTTCATTCAAGTTTATGTGGATCACAAATAAACATCATGGAAACATTAACCTGGGCCTTAAGAAGTTTTTAATGGGGTGACGTTCAATCACTACTGTTTCCCATGGTATGGTCCACCCAAGATTTGAATCTTTTTCATTTTTAGGCTCATGCCTGAAATGATCATCTGCATGTCAAAACGGCTGAATGGAGTGGGATATATAACACATGCATCAAGGTGGGCTCCATAAATCTGGTTTTTGGAAGTCAAGAGAACACTAGGAGTGATTCTAATCCTCTCTCTAAGCTCCTACCATCACCACTGGATGGTGGCAGGTACGTGCGCACTGACACTCGAATACTCGATGCACAGCGTGCACACTCCTCCACTCCCATCTTTTCTCTTTTGCAAATCTCCCATGCATAGCTTTGTATGGAAGTTCACGCTCTAACGGTTGAGATGACATGGATTTGTGAGAAACAAAGGACATAAGCAGGCCATGTGAGGACCTATACACATTTAGGAAGAAAAAGATCTGTCCGTTGACTACTTCAATCCACGCATTCCAAAAAAGGACACAATTAAATGACGGGGATAGTGAGGGATGATGCAGATATGCAATGGCTATTACAGTAATTTCAATGAAGAATTGATGTTATACTGTTATTTGATATTTGTCCCCCAACCAAAAAAAAAAAAAAAAAAGCCTGATCACATGGCTGCTGTGTATATGTCATGCACTTGGCGCAATCCAAACCGTCAAGATCGTGGGTCTACAGTTGATGTGGCATATTGGCAAAATCAGGTCAACTGGATGAATCTGGCATCTTCTTTATGGAATTTTTTTTTTTTTTTTTCAATTGTAATAGTCTTAAGAACAATGTACAATCAGACACGCTATTTAGAACCATTTGTTTAGAGTGCAAGTATGCCACGTGCAAAGTGGGCCAGTTTCATTTTCTTGTGCATGCATGGTTATACTGTCACAGCGTGCCGAAGTTTTCCTGATATCAAACCTGCAATTCTTTCAGCCTAAAAAATGAAGGGCAATGGGCATCACGATTTCATGTATGCACAAGAAGGGAATGCAGATGACTTAAATGGTGTGAAATCATGAATGCACGTTACTCGAATCCGTGTCACTGAATACACACCAATGGCCGAAAAAGACCCATCATGGTATGGTGGCCCCCCATGACAGTGCAGGCCAAATGAACGAGAAACACGTGTTCCATCATTCCATGCAAAACCATGGGTTGTAGTGAAATGAGCTTATCAAGCTTTAATGTGTTTTCTAGTAGTAGAGTATATTAGAATTAAATTTGAATATTAGATTAAATTAATGACGTTTTTATATTTATTTAAATAGAGCATCTATGAGGATCTCTCCCAATCTCTTCAATCTCCTATCTCCTTTATATTTTTATATCATTCTCATATAAAGTAATACAATTTCAATTTCCACAGTGTAGTGATAGTCCATATGGTTTAAAATCCTACAACCCTTAGATGGAAAGTGAGGACTCAAAAGAGTTTCAGCACAGAGGTCATGGTAGGAGTACCTACTGTGGTGTGTGGGGATGAGTATGTGTGTTAAAAAAAATAGTAAGGACACTTGAATTATTCTATATGCATTTTCCCTTCCGATCTTGAGGGCTCACTCTTCTGCACGGACTTTGGTGATGGACATGCCCCATAGCATATATGGATTGCGGACTTATTCAAGTCAGATGCAACTATACTTGGGTCGAACATGGTAGGATGTCTCTTTTATAAAGAGTAGGAACATTAGTGCCCATATTTGAATGATATCCAATTCGTCCATAATGTAGCCTCAGCTTCTCCTTGGTGCCCAAAATTCAAGCAGATCCAAAACTAATGCGGGCTACACCACAGGGAACATCTTGATTGGACGCACCCCTATTAAAATCCTTCTAGATGTGTAACACTCCGGATTTCGTAACCCGAGTTTACTACTCGTTTTCCCAAATCCCGAGTGTGTAACTTTGAAGGATAGCCCACATTTCACAGTAATAATTTTATTTTTTTTCCCTTTTTCTTTTATAAGTATAAGTGAGCAATCTCAACGGAAGCAAAACAAACGACACATGGAGGAAGTGTCCAAAATATGTCTTAACTTATACAACTAATTTCCCATAGGGCTTATACAAACCAATGACTCAAAATAATCAAATGAAATATCTTTAAAAAAGTAGGAAATGTAGAATCAAGAATTGCAAGATTATCCAATTCTTCATGCTCCACATTAATGTTAACCTTTACGTTATTTACATAACCTGCACCCACTGAATACGGTATGATATCGTCAATGGCTATCCCAGTGAGGTATACCTTCCAAGATTACCAAGCATCATAATTGTCAAGAATGGAATTCAAATAACTCAGGAGAATATAATATCGAACGTAACCTTCACAAGTTGAATATAAAAATATACAATGTATGTTTCCTAAGTGACATATAGGATGATACCACCTATAATTCAGAAGAAGATACAATTTATAAGTACAATCCAAGGAACTATAGAATCTAAGTTATATTTCACAATTCACAAGGATAACACCAACTACATATTCACCTGAAGTTCAAAGTATCACTACAAGAAAAACAAGCATTACTGGCGGCCAAAACCGCCTCTAAAAGTCCAAAACACCGCTGGTATAAGAATTACCGGCGGTCGGGCGGCTGCCGCAAAGAGAGGCATCGCTGTATCATTCAGCGGCGTTCGTCGATTTTTACCGGCGTTTTTGGCGGCCCCCGCTAAAATAAGCGTTTAGAGGTGCTTATTATCATTACTGGCGACTTTGTTGACTGCCGCTAAAACTATAAAAGAGTAAAACGGTATGAAGCGCCGCTAGAAGCTATACGAAACGCCGCTAAAAGATAGGATTAAGGTAGGTAAATTTTGCAGCAAACGCCGTGGAAATCTATTTAAAACGCCGCTAAATCATTTCCAGTGTTACAGAAAAAATAATATAAACAATTACAAATTCTGCTAGGTTGAATCTTCTAAATCAAAAGATCTTTACAGGCTTAAATTAGCATTCAAACACAACCTGTAAATCATTTACAACCAGCCTCATTTAGAGGGGGCGTGAGAATGAAAGGTTACATAATGGATAGAAATTTTAACACAAGGAAAAGCAGAAAGAAAAATAAAATAAAATTCAATGGACTTCAGCGACACCCGAGGTGAGACTTTTCAAATGCACCCCAAGAACCAGAACTCATGCCATATAGAGGACATTTGTCAGCACCACCCTGCCATGCATAGAGGTCAAGTAATAAAACAATATGTACACTCATAATCTGAGTTACACTATCTAAAATTAAATTTTCAGTCATAAATATTTCCTGCAAAAACAACCATACCGAATGAAGTCCATATCCATCCCCATATGAAGAAGCAAAGCCCCCCTCTATTACCAATGCTCCACCTTCAGTTACCAATGTAAAGACAAAAGTTTACAAAACAAAATAAAATAACCAAAAAATAAATTTGATATAAAATAAAAGGAACCAATAAATACCTGTAACTAGCAGATGGAGGAGAATAGCTATGGATTTTTTTTATATATAAATATGTGGACAGATTTTTCTTCCCTTTTTCTTCAAGGATAAAACTGCATCATAAGCATCATAGCATGCAACTCAATATGAGCCTTTTTACAGAAGCATTAACTAGCATGCAACTCAATATGGATGGACCTGAATTCAGCACAAGGAAAGCCATATAGTGGCTTGTACCTGATGAGCAGCTTTGATCATGCATCCAAGTAAGCATTGTGGACCCCTGAGCCTACACTCTATATAGTTACTTTGACGCCGGACAAAATAACGATTATTCTGTAGGCTAGTTTCAACAGATAATTCACAGTGAAGAACACAAGAGAATCGCCCAAAAAAAAAAACACAGAGAAACTCCTCTGATGTTCAATTCATTATTATCAAATCAAAAGACCCAAAAAATCAGCCCACAAGCAGGGCTGTATAGCTAAAAATCATCCTTATCAGAATTTTACTAAAAATAGCAAAATCCCAATAATCATGCAAAAATTGAAATACGTTATAAAAGAAATAATCTGCCAAAAATCTGGTTCAAATCGGATTCAGAATCACTTCCTAAACAATAAAGGAAAGATCACGATCGTTTGCCATCCTTGCGCTGATCTGCCAACTCAAGGTATCTCAGCGCCATCAACGTGCCATCTGACAACTCAGCATCATCTGACTCGGATCCTCCTGCATCAGTCACCCCGGGTTGGAAAGAACTCGTCCTCGAGTTCACAGTAGCATCATCGGAGTCCACGAAACAAGGACTCAGGTGTTTCACATTAAAGACATCAGAAGTCTTCAAATGACTAGGAAGGCGCAGCCTGTAAGCGTTATCATTGATCTTCTGCAGTATCTCACAAGGTCCAATCTTCCGCTCCTTAAGCTTATTATACTCTCCAACAGGAAAACGATCATGAGTTAATACCGCCCAAACAAAATCACCAACATCAAATAGTACCTGACGACGACGACTGTCGGCCCGAACCTTGTACTTGGCATTGCTCTCGTGAATGGCCAATTTCACCTGATCATGGATGCCCCGAAGATGATCTGCCATCTCATCTGCCTTAGGACTCAAACGACCTACACGTGGAATAGGGGCTAAGTCCAACACCCCCGATGGATTCTGACCATAGACAATCTCAAATGGGCTCAATCCTGTGGTTTTGTTCTTCGATTTATTATAGGCAAATTCTGCTTGTGGTAACGCCAAATCCCACTGCTTTGGTTTAGTTCCTGCCAAACACCTCAAAAGGTTACCCAAACTCTGGTTCGCAACCTCGGTCTGACCATCCGTCTGGGGGTGGTAGGCACTGCTGAAATTCAACTGTGTCCCCAGTTTCTCCCATAAACTCCTCCAGAAATGACTCATGAACTTGGTGTCACGATCTGAAGTGATTGATCGAGGAACACCATGTAAACGCACAATCTCCCTGAAGTAGAGATGGGCGATCCGGACAGCATCCATCGTTCTCCTGCAAGCTACAAAATGGGCCATCTTGGAAAACCTGTCAACCACAACCAAAATAGAATCCAAGGCCCGTTGAGTACGGGGTAAGCCCAACACAAAGTCCATACAGATATCGAACCAAGGGGCCTCAGGAACAGGTAAAGGAGTGTATAGGCCCGCATTAGTGAGAACTCCCTTGGACCGCTGACACACATAACAACGTTCCACATAATGAGCCACGTCACAGGCCAATTTGGGCCAATAATAGTCAGAAGAGATCAGGGCCAACGTCTTATCTCTCCCAAAGTGACCCTCGTTATGAAGTTCACTAATAATCTACTGCCTTAGGGAACAATCTGGAATGCACAACTGTAATCCACTCATGATCGTTTTCCTGTTGGAGAGTATAATAAGCTTAAGGAGCGGAAGATCGGACCTTGTGAGATACTGCAGAAGATCAATGATAACGCCTACAGGCTGCGCCTTCCTAGTCATTTGAGGACTTCTGATGTCTTTAATGTGAAACACTTGAGTCCTTGTTTCGTGGACTCCGATGATGCTACTGTGAACTCGAGGACGAGTTCTTTCCAACCCGGGGCGACTGATGCAGGAGGATCCGAGTCAGATGATGCTGAGTTGTCAGATGGCACGTTGATGGCGCTGAGATACCTTGAGTTGGCAGATCAACGCAAGGATGGCAAACGATCGTAAATTGTGATGCATCTGGGGTTGGCATTGGTGGTGTTTTGAGTCAAGAGGGGCGCCCCATAGCTTTTTTCAGCGAGAAGCTATCGGGATTGTTCACTCCCCAAGTATAGGGTTGTGATGTAGTAATAAACTCAGTGAGACCGAGGTCGAATCCACAGGGACTGAAACCTGTACGTAATCTGAAAGTAACCAGAACTAGAACTAGAATAAGATGTAATCTAAATCAAGTGAATATGAAGGAATAATGGTGAAAATATTAATCTAAACTGGTGAAATTTAAAGGTAGGAAACTAGGGTGCCAAGGATTCACTTGTAGAGATCAGGGATATCTATACTTGATTCATGAACTCAACTGGACTTCGAGTCCCATCTTCATCCAGTTGGAAAGTATATCACTAAAGCACAATCTGAACTTCCTTTGATCTAGTTTTCAAAAGAGATGAAAGGTATAAAAATTAGATATGATTCCATCACAAATCCATGCCCATGAGACAAGGTAAACAACGGAACTTAAACCAATCCGCAACCAATCAGAAGATGTATGAATGTTAGGAAGGATTCCGTCACCCAACCATGTCCAAGGGACGATGGTGAACAACAAGGCCTCCTAAATTCACAATTCCTGTAATGCAATGAACATACCTGAAGCCATCGCAGATCCATTGTAATTTGAGTCACAATAAACCATTAAAAACTACAAATATTCCATATATTCAAAACTATAATCAAACTTCAGTTCTTCAGATGAATCTAACTGTCGAGATCTCCCATCACGCCATAAGCTTCACCTCTTAGCCCTAGCTAAGAGGTTTAGCCCCACATGAATGGGCACAATCCCTTAAACAAATATAAAAAAAAAATAAAAGAAAAAGAAAACAAAACAAAACTCTCAGAATCCTATCTCTTGTACATCCCCCCAACCGTCCCTCTCTCTCTCTCATCTCCTTTTATAGAGCCTGCGTGAGGTGGTGCTGGAGTTGTGTGGCTATTTACGCACAGCAGAAGTCGGTGCGTAAGAAGTCACGTGCGGAACTTCTCTTTACGCAGGCATGCGTAAGAAAACAATGGAAATTTCTTGTGTTTGGAGAAAAATTGCGGTGCAAAATCAACTCATCTCTTGATTCTGACATCTTGGCTAGGGTCACAGCTTCCCTATGGACATATTGGACGGTCCAGATCACCCATCCGACTGTGATCGGGATCACAGAACGGGCCACGGAAGTCGGTAGCGTCGGACGTGCGTAAAAGGAGGATTTGTACGCTGAGATGTCGGTGAGACCCACATTGGTGTTTTCGGAGAAATCTGACCCGCTCATTGGATTCCTAGCGAAAAACTAGTCAGGAAAGAGTAGTTTTTATCAGGTTTTGGTGCGGTCCACTGTATCAAATCAACTCACCGTTCATCCTGCGGTTTCTTTCAATCCACATGTATACGTTTGCATGAGTCCAAAACGACACCTAGGTGAGGGTCAAACCTACCCTATAGATGCACTGGACGGTTCAGATCATCAAAATACATGATGAGTGGGGCCCACAATAAAAAACCTTCGATCGCATGCAAAGACTGAACTTTTGTTAGAAATAGTCGGTCAGCGCCCGCTGACCAACCTTGGGAAAACCGATGCGCGGCGGGAGCGTATTGGCTATGCACATGCATCGCATGTGTGGGTCCCAAGGTGATGTATTCGAAAAATCCGCTCCATCCAACTGTTTTATCACCCCATTTAAGCGGTTGAAACCGAATTTGAAGCATATCCAGATATCAGGCGAGCCCCAAATCAGGATTTAAGGGCCGATCTGTCTGTTAGGCCACTTCCACAGGGATCCAACGGATGAAATTCGACGTGTATGGTTAATTTATGTTCCTCAGGCCATGTATGAAGTTTCGAGCCGAGCAGATGGTGGAAACCCTGTAATTTTGCATTCTGGACCAATTTCGGTCCACTTGAGCTTCAGTTCCTCGATTTTTTTGAATCTCTGGCATGTAAATCCGTCGATCTTAGTCCCCTGGGGTCTATCCCTTGCTTTGGTGACTTCGGAACGTCAATTCCATGCATTCAACATCATTTTCAGTCCAAGCTTCCTAAATTCACCTTGCACCACAAACACGATTAAAGTAAGGCATTAAACAATATCATGTTCGTAAAAGCAGGTGATAACTAGGGTCTGATATGCAATATTTGACCCTCAACAGGGATCAAAGAAGAATTATTCCACCTATGATCTGGAGTTTTATGCTATAGTTCAGTCCTTAAAGTATTGGCGTCACTACCTCATACAGAGGGAGTTCATTCTTATCACTGATCATGAGGCTCTGAAGTACATCAATGGCCAACACAAGCTGAGCAGACGGCATGCCAAGTGGGTGGCGTACTTGTAGGAGTTCACGTTTGCGCTGAGGCACCAAGCAGGGAGTCTGAATCGTGTTGCAGATGCACTGAGCCGTCGTACGTTACTCCTCACCACCATGAGCACCAGAGTTGCAGGATTTGAGGCTTTCACTGATATGTATGCAACAGATCCTTCCTTCGGGAGGATAGTACAGGAGGTAACTGATGGTCAACGTCATGATTTTATTTTGCATAATGGTTATCTGTTTCGTGGATTACAGTCGATCACGATCGTTTGCCATCCTTGCGCTGATCTGCCAACTCAAGGTATCTCAGCGCCATCAACGTGCCATCTGACAACTCAGCATCATCTGACTCGGATCCTCCTGCATCATACTTCCACTTTGAATAAGCATCTTACAACCAAAGATAAATACATAATATACAAGTCAAACATTATGGAAACCCTTCGTTATATTGAAGCAATGAAGATTGGTAAGAATAATAAAAAGCCAAGGGTGTGCGGCCCTTGCTTTTGGTGATCCTTACATGGAATGAACTTGCCTGATTTTTGGACTGTGGCATCAAGAAGTGGGGAACCACCTGATGGAAAGCTTGGATATTGCGCACCTTCTATCCAGGCCTGTGTTGGATTGTAAGAGATATACAGAACTTGTGTGACAACCCTCTGTTTGGTAACAAGATTAAAATATATCAAGTAATGCAAATATGGAACACCTATTACTCAAGGCAAAGAAATACTATTGGCAGATATCAAAAAATTCTACCAAAGAAATAGTTATAATTTAGATAAACTTCATCAGAAATTACCTTAGTATATTCCTTAAAGTTTTTGAAGCAATACAACATGACATGATGACCATTCACATCATTCGTCAGAATGCTTGCATCAGGTATGGCTACCTGCTATAGCTACCTGCATATAGTAGGAAAAAAAGGCTCGATTTGTAAATCTCTTTAAAAAGTTTCGTTGAAGTTTTCTAGGGAAACAGGAAAAAAGTTCGACTTTGGCAAGATATATGATCTTGGAGGATTCCATGTGGGTGGCTAAAAAGAAGTCAACCAACCATCTGATGGGTATCATCTTTTGAGATACAGCCATCTACTGCATAATGCAAGAGATGAACTGTGGATCTCCTATAAGTGTTGCTGCATGTACAAGGACATAGTTCCTGATTTCTAAGAAAAAAACAAAGTTGCTAAGATTCATATCCTTTCTCACAATATAAACAACTAGATTCAATCCAACTGGCAATCTTTCTTCATGGTGCAAGTACGCTGGCAAGTTTGTGTCACTGACAACATGTTGCTGAAAGATTCAGCTTCCAGATTATTATTATTATTTTTTTAATTCTAAATTCTAAATTCAGCTTCTCAACTACCAATTTCATTTCCGTAAACTATTCTTGCAGTTTCCTGCTTAAGTCTTTCTCAAGTTGTTTTCCTATTGTCTTCTAGCAAGTTGTTTTCCTGAAATCATGGTATCTGTTTTGATGATGGAGTGACCCTACAGGATGGATTGGATATTATACACACCATGGAGCACGCCACATGCAAGTTGCATAGTTTTCTCATCTACCCAACTAGTTGGGCATGGGATGTTCAACATCATAACCAGGGTAGCAGTAATGGCTTCAATCATTCTAGATTTTTCTTCTTCTTCTTCTTCTTCTTTTTTCAATTTTCAAGGCGTGACTTTCTTCATCCCAATCCATCTGCAGCTTTCAAAACTCTTTTCTTCTTTAAAAGGAAGGGGGGCCAAAAAGTCAGGAAAATCAACCTGCCCAATGAGTCTTTTTTTTTTTTTTTTTTTTCTTTTCCTAGCAATATAAATACATCCATTTCCTGCCACACATCTGCAATACTCACATGAATACAAAGCTGGAACAACTAAGCGCTCGTGAAAATGAATTTCTAACAGTTGCTTACCTTTGAATCTCTCTAGCATGAGTTGGTTGTCAGTAAAAAAGACCAAACCATGTAATGAGAAGTGCCACAAAGATTATTCTACTACTGGCATTGGTAATTACCACTGCCTCAGAAAATCTTACTCTTTGAGACTGCTCGCTGCCAAAAAAAAAAGAAAAAGCAGAGGTGAGTGGTTAGAATTTTATCAGAATAAGGATATGAATCAATGTCATCTTGGACTCTAGTTTGTGTTGATTTGAGAACTGGAAATTAAAGAATTTGCAGAGCTTCCATTCAAAACAAAAACAGATAGAGAGAGAGAGAGAGAAGAGAGAGAGAGAGAGAGAGAGAGAGAGAGAGAGAGAGAGAGAGAGAGAAGCTGAGGAGAGAGAGTAGCTCGAGTCTGAAAAAGGACCTTTGTTGTTCTTATTGCTGTTGTTTAGTTACACACATTGTTTTCTTAATTTTATATTCATCTGGATCAGAAAGGGGGAAACAAAATCCCATAGCGGATGATGAGTGGCATGCCTAAATGCATGTGAGTTGTGACAGTTATGATGTATCTCCTAAATGCATGTGAGTTGTGACAGTTATCTCAATGTTACAATAATCAAATCTGTCCAATGCCTCTCCAGGATTCTTTATGGGGTATTCATACTTGTAACAACATTGGAACTTTAGCAAACTAGAGTTTAAAGATGTGATTTTGCACTGCTATAATATTAGAATTGTGTGCACTATGCATACTTCCAGACCTATAATATTATGGCCACCATTACCGTTATGGAATACCTTGCTCAAGGATCTCAATCGTGTAGAAGGAACTTGAATATCAACATGTCCATTACTTCTCAAAAAATAAATAAAGAAAGAAAATATTCGAATGTCCATGAGCTCATTTGAAAAAATTGGATGTGTGTTCGCTTTTCTATTATGTATATATGCATAAATACACATAAACCCTGGTATTGCAGAATTAGTTCAAAGAACTAGTAACAGAAAAGATACCTTGCTATTTGATATATTTGTCAATTGAAGAAGCCATCAGCATTTGCTTAAATAGTTGAGGACTTTGGGGTAAAGAATATAGAATTTTCCTGGCTCAAAAACCATTTTGAAGTGAATCAGACATGAAGAACTATCTATATGTCCTAAGGAACACATGCATTTAAAAAAAAAAAAAAAAAAAAAAAAACTCAATTCGAGATTAGCTCAGGAACAACATAGATTTGGGCACTTCCTTTGGGGAGTAAACCTCAATAAAGATGGAAAACCAAACCACTAACGGATTGTACAAATGACTCAACTCTTAATCCAAGGGCCATGAAAGAAAATCGATCTATAATTCTTCGATTCCTCATGTTCAACCAACTACTGACAAATTTGGTAATCCAATTTCTCTGTAGTCTTGTATTCTTTATTTAATACGAATAGTCGAAGCGGATTCTCCAAAGAGAAGATGAATTATGCGAGTGCCATATGGAAGTTAATCAATAATGCAACTTGTTGCGGAAAATACATTACAAAAAAAACAGTGGAGCTTACTAGATGGATAGCCAGAAGAAATCATTTTTTTTTTTTGAAAGATAAGCAACTTTATTAAAGGTAGAAAAACTGCCAAAAGGAGCAAAAACCCTAAAGAGGGAAAAAAAAAAAACAACAAAAAAACAAAAAAAAAAAAAAAAAAAAAAAAAAAAAAAAAGAAGAAGAAGAAGAAGAAGAAGAAGAAGAAGAAGAAGAAAAGAAAAAGGGAAAAAAAATAAAAATGCAAAGACTGCATCCTCAATAAAAATATATGAGTATGTATATAATATCCAGTTCCCACAAGACTTTCACTGAATGTAGTTTATTGCAAGACCAAAAGTAAACTCTGCAATGTATTATAACCCACACCAACAAGTGATTTAAATGCAGCCTGCACAAATTTCAGCTTAAGTCCTACTCTTCCTTAAAAAAAAAAAAACAAAAAAAAAATTTCAATAAACGATTTTTGACAATTAGAATCTGAATGCATCAAAGCCACCCCTTTGTTGAATTGAAGGCAGATCATGGGAATTCAATTAGAAGCTGGCCCCCTAATGCGCCAACCCAATTTCACACAGATTCCCAATTTCGACTTTTTTTTTTTAAAGGACAAATTTGTGTATTTGAGATAATATATTTTCATAAAAAATAAAAATAACGTGGCACTTTCAACACCCTGTAGGAATTGTTCATACATATTAGAGGTGACTTGGTCAAGAAATACAAAATGAAACAGAAAATAAATAAACAAAATAATAATCTCTAATTTGTCAAACTTCCAAATCAGCCAAATGTAAAATGAGACACATGCAGACATGAAGTGGTTGCACTAATTGTTATTTGGTAAATTGATGAAAAAGGTGCAAACATTATTTGGTAAATCTGAAATGAAGTGTGCTAGCTAAAATATCATGTTGCAACTTAATTATTGCAATCAAAATCAGTCTATACCCAAACAATGGCAGTCAGTTACAACACACGCACACTTATGTTGGGGTAAAAACTAATCCTTCCTAGTTTACTCTAACCTCCCACAAATTGAAAATATTGTTGGGTTTAGGATATTATTTCACAATCTGCAAATTGCTTATATATATATATATATATATATATATATATATATATATATATATATATATATATTATATATATATATATATATATATATATATATATATGCTTCTTCAGTTAAAAACCAACAAATAACTAGGCTAGCCCAGAGCATTAGTACAGATCATAGGAAGTGGGTACCATGAGTTCAGCCTTGCTTTGTGGCCATACCCAAAGGCAGTGATATGGCTTCTAACCTTCGCTAGACAATAATCTTGGATATTATCTAGGGAAACAATGATCTCTTCGAGTTAATCAAAATCCAACTAGCAGATAGGTCTAATGCCTAAGAAAGGTCTAAAAGAAAGATTGACTAACCAGAATTCATGCAGGGTCCAAGCAAACTCTTCCAATTCCCATCACGAACAACACATCAGTGTTGAAATTTCAGTCCGTAGGTAGATACATCAAGAGAAAAGGTACAATAGCAATCAAATAGATCTTTGATTTGTAGCGTGGTGTCCCACAATTGTGTATGGGTGCATGTGGAGAGTTCATGCAGGCTGAACATAGTTCAGCATATAAAACAACAATAAAATTGCCCCATGTAAAACTAGCAATGATCATAAGAACTGTAAGCCCAAAATTGTCAGGGTAAGAACATACAAGTATAGCTCCAAAATTTACCTTTCTCCATGGGCTTGATTTTGATGAAGTTTGAATCGGAATCCCCATCTGCATTCACAGCAACATGAGATTAATTACAGCGGCAATGCACCTAAAATTCACACAGGTAAAATAGGAGATCAACACATGCACACCCACCAAGCTTTTGGCATAATCAGTTCCACCACATAAATAGAAAGCCACACTAATGCTAATGCCATCATTAGGCTAATGCTAATGCTGCCAGAATCAATAACACATTTGACACTTGTAGAAAGGAGTTGCAGAAGGCAATGGCAGTCCAGGATTGGAACAGAGCACATTGCAAAAAGAGACTCACCTCAAGACTGCATTTTCAAAAACCCTCCAAAATGGGGGTTTAGATTAGATTAAAATCCAAATACACCAAATTCCAACTGCCAAATGCACCTTCAAACTGAAATCCCTTCAAATACACCAAATGCCAAACTACCAAAACACCCCTAATAAAACATTTGTATACACCTGACCATGAAATACTTTTATCTTATCATCCTTCATTTCCATGAAAACAGGCTTACATTTAAAATATCTAGAAAATATTACAAATTACCCATGGCAGATTGAAGACACCCAAAGTTCAAATGCTACACATTATGAACCCCACACAGGTGGCACAGCCCACTTGCAATTCATATCAAACAAAAATTTTGCAGTCCACAAAACAAACAGCCGATATAATAAATAATTGAAATATTCTTTTCCTAATAGCTGAGTCAACATGTACCCTGAAACTAGTGTCCATGCACCACTGGTATCAGACACGACATAGGGACGAATAAGTGTCCTCGTTACACAGAACTTTACACTTGCTAACTGTACCATAGTCAACACAGCTATCAGCTCGCAGATTACTGAACCGAAAACATGGATATAAATTCTTTATTAAAAAAAACTGGAAGTCGATGTTCAACTTGATATAAATCGATATATGGATATAAATTGATCGAGTTAAACATCGGCTTGACTCAAGCAACACAAAATATGGATAGAAATTCTAATAAAATCAAAGAAACTGTAAGCATTTTTCATTTCAATAACAGAAATTCCATAGAAAAATAATAATAATAACAAAACGTTGTAATATATCATCATCTAAGCCTTATCCCAACTAATTGGGGTCAACTACACAAATCTTACTTTGCTATTCAATTCTAGCAGATTAATTAGAGTATACCGCTAGCTACTACCAGATGCATTTGTTTCCATTTCTTTCCTTTCAATAAAGGGTTCTGATAAAATAGGTAAAACATTGTGTTAGCACAGGATGCAGTGGGAGTCGGCTGGACATATCTCCCACCATCCAATAATGGTGTGTGGGATTCTTAACTTGCATCTCAAAATAGGTAGACATCGACCATGGATCGGACGACAGACAGCGGATCCGCATCTCCATCATCATCCAATGGCTTCTTATCACTGTCAGATCAGCGGGGTTGCTAAGGCGGATCGGATGAGGGTTTGGCAGCAAGGGACTGGAGTTTTAGATCGCGGCGAGGGGTGAAAGGTCGATTTTCGAAGGCATTTATAAGATTAGGGTTAGGGTTAGGGTTTGGAGTGAAGGATCGGCCATTAAAGGAAGAGATGAGCTGGAGGGAGAGATTGAGGGAGGAGACGAGGTTGGGGACGAGGGATTGGAGGGAGGAGATGAGGGGGTGCTGGTGGAGCCGTCGATTTTCGAACCGGTCCTGGATCTGCTGACCCGTGTCCTTGAGGGAGAGGAGATCGTCCTGAAGCTGCTGCCGCCAGTTTCAGAGTCTTTCCCGTCTGGCTGAAATGACTCCATCGCGTCGTGGAATTGCAGAGAGAGAGAGAGAGAGAGAGAGAGAGAGTCGGGGCGGATTTGGGAGAGAAGAGGGAAGAAGGGTTTTGGAAGAGAAATATTGGCGCGCGCGCGATTTGGGGATGGGGCGATTTGGAAGAGGAGGGAAAAAAAGGGTTTTGGAGAGAAAAATGGCGAGTACGATTTGGGGAAGCTATCCGAGAGGGGAAAAGCTTTTTTTTAAAAAAAATTTATTCCAGCGGCAGTGGCTTATCCGTACACTGGCGGCCACGCTGAAAACGCTGCTCATTCTACATATACACTGGCGTTTTGTTGGGGCCGCCAGTGATATTGCGCCGCTGATACGGAGATTTCTTGTAGTGTATAATATCTAGAGATACAATCCATTCCTCACAAATATAACGCTAATGGTTATAATATCCAAACTACAATCTTGATTAATGAATGAATGCATGAATGCAATTAGCCTGGGGATGCACATCCAACTGAACAAATGAATTAACCGTTCATACATGATATCGGGTCTTTCAAACAGTCGACCCATTCGAAATGCAAAAAGGGTCGTTCGAACAGTATACTGGTCTTTCAAACAGTCGACCAGGCACCCATTAACGCCTATGTGCCACGTATGCATGATTAACCCAACCGTTGTTAGTCCAATTTACAAACAGAATATCATAAAAGCTCAAAGGTCACTATGGGGGGCGCGCGCAACCCGGCATAGGCCGAAAGCTTGGGCATAGTGTCCCATTCCACCATCCCCGGCTCATGAGACTTAAGTAAGTACAATTCTAAAACATTTAAATGATTAACAACAGTATTGGTAAAATAAAGAATTCAAGGTATTCCATTTATAAGAACTTCTACGACTAGTGGACACATGATTTAACACGTAGACATTACCATCACAAGTTCATATATAATTTCAACAATGAGTTCTACCAAAAAGCCACATTGGCATCAAGTCCTTTAAGGACACCACCAAATAATACAATCTATAAGCCATAAGAACACAAATATGACCCTTACCATCTCGTGGATTATCCATCTACATATAGCATTAGAACTCCAATACAATCCCTTAACACAAACGAATGACAAACTAAATCACAATTAACTCCATCTTCTACTTCCATGCAATTATCGTTTACGTCAACATACAATTGTATCAACATTATGCAAATAAGATTGTTTGCTTAACTAGATTAGAGAGTCAATTTCTACACTAAGAAGTATCTCGATTCTACCATGTAGACAATAATTCGAATCTTATTCTATAATTATTCTAAACCATTTGTAGAATTAAATAAAGCTAAATCATTCATATAAACTAAACATGAATGATCAGTCAAGCATAGAAGATACGTGAAAGTAAACCAATCTAACCATTGAAATGGAGGAAAGCTTGAAGGGTGAATCCTCACCCATTTGAGTTCTGAAGGGGCAAATCGAGTCGCATTGCCCTAGTGTAGATCGGACTTGAACGCACTTG
>JAJHSJ010000003.1:98755965-98836731 GCA_021015155.1 Magnolia officinalis
TCGAACGGTCCATCAGATTCCCATGGAACTTGTTGTCATTGCCTAGATGGCAGAATTACAAAATATTGCAAGGAACAAAATCCAGCCGTTCAAACGTGAGACGGACGGCTGAATAAAAACTTCGTGGGCCGCACAAAAACAGACCCAAAATCATCCATGTCCGACCGGATTTTCGAGGGGAACCCAGTGGACGGACTGGATTTTCCATATGGCGTTGATCAGTGAACCACCGATCACGTCAGCGAAGCATTGTGCGGAAGCCTCCGCACGCCCGTGAAAATTGGCGCTGGGAGGCCGTTCTGTGATCTAGATCAAGATCGGATGCATGATCCGATCCGTCCAAATGACGCACAGGTGGGCCTTTACCCCAACCAAGGAGCTAAAACCAGTTTGGGACAGTCAGCCATCCCAAAATATTAGGCAGACGCAAGACTGTTTTCGTTTCTGCGCAAGCGCGAGCACCGACTTCAGCTGTATACGGAGTGCGAAAATCCTCCGCACCGACTCCAGTTTTTCTCTCCAGCAGGGTCGACTACTTTCATGCCTGCTATAAAGAGAAAGAAAGAGAGGGTGAAAAGGGTATCTTTGTTTTGGACGTTGCAAGAGAGGAAGGAGCAGAGAGAGAGATTGTTTTTATTTTTTTCTTTTTACTTTTGTTTTTCTTTCTTTTGTTTTGAGCTTTAGTCTAACCATGTTTATGGTTAGCTAATCCTCCTAGCTAGGGCTAGGAAGTGAAGCTTGTAGTGCTATGGGAAATCTTACACTTTGGCTCATACCTGAATTACTTTAATCCTTGTTTAACATAAGGAATTTTTCTAGTTGTTAATGGTTTATTGTGACTAAAATTACAGTAGATCTGCTATAGCTTGAGTAATTCCTTTTCCTTTTATGTTTATGACGTCAGGAGGCCCCGTTGTTCACCATCGTCTCCTGGGCATGGTTGGATGTCGGTTCCCTTCCTAACCTTCATAGCATGTTGATTGGTTGGTAATTAGTTTAATTCTGTTGTTTACTTTGTCCCCTGGGCATGGTTTGGCGATCGAATCCATTCTAATTCATATACCTTTCATCTCTTGAAGACGATTCAAGGTCAGTTCAGTTTGATTTTCATGGTTACACCTTTTAATCTCCTTTCTCTACAAGTGGATCTTCTGAATCCCTAGTTTCCCTTCTTTGAATTTTCTTAAGTTTTAGATAATTATTTTAACCATTATTCCTCAAATCACACTCGATTAAGATTTCATCTCATCCTAGTTCTGTTTAGTTAGTTTCAGATTACTACAAGTTTCAGTCCCTGTGGATCGACCTCGGTCTTACCCGAGATTATTACTACATCACAACCCTATACTTGGGGAGGTGAACAAGTTTTTGGCGCCGTTGCCGGGGACTGACGGCTACGTAATTTAAAATTAATTAGTCTTAGAATTAGGGTAAGATTAGGATTTACTAACTTTCTATTTTCTTAGGTTTTGTTCTCTTTTTTAGAACTACCTAATTGTCTTGTTTTGTAGACTCTTTGATAGAAACTTCTAAATTGGTAATCCCTTTCCTAATTTTTCTACTTTTTCTTTTTCTAGAATTAGGATTTTAGTTTTAGAAATTTTCTTATCTAGGTTTCCTTTTTAGAAACTAATTTTTTTTTTTTTTTCTATCTTAGAATTTTCTAACTTTAAAATTTTATTTTTAGGAACTAATTTCTTTTGTTTTGTTTTGCAGATCTTAACATAGAAATTTCTAATATGGTAACTTCGTTCTAACTTCCCCTCCTTTTACTTTCCATGCTGCTGTAGGATTTTTATTTATTTTAGGAGTAACTCAGAGTTAGGGTTTCACCATGTAATATGCACGAGTGGGACGTCAGTATGCTGAGAAGAATAACCTATATTGGGATGATGATTATGATAGAAATTAACACCAATGTCTCAAACTATTCTGAAACTATCATCGAGAACCGACCGGAATATAAAGATCCACGGTTAAGAAGTCCTTACGTGATCATATGCAGGAGAACAATTACACCCCACGGATTAACAAGACAGTACGTGAATGTGGGGTTATCATAACTATGAGAGTGAGAATTATTATCACTCATCTGAGAAAAGAAAACAATGCGTGATTATATTATGAGTGATAATATGATTACCAGCCATCAGATTCTCCACACATGATCCGTATGACTCTAATCAGTGGAACCATCAATGTCGGGAAATGAACCAACAACATGTTATAGTGATAATTCTCTTGGATCCCCTACTTTTGAGAACCAACCAGAAGCGATCCAAGAGGATTCAGTGTTTAATCTAGAAACAATTCAACACATGTTGCGAAAATGATGAAATCATTAGAGGCATTGAATCGCACCTCAATAAGAGGAACAATGCTAGTTCACCCAGTTGCAACCCAGTCCAGAAATACAATGCAATCCTAACTTGCTTTTAGAGAATTCTGGAATTTGGAATGAAGAGTTGAATTGCGCTAATGAGCATATGGTTCACTTTTTCGATGAGTCGATCTCAATGACTGTTCAAAAGAATGGGGAAGAAACATGGTTGTCTTTCAAATACAGTGACGATGACATACTTTCCTTACATGATACACAGGATCTCAATGATGAGGTTGAGGTTAGTTTATTCGAACCTCAACCGAATTTAGAATGTAAGGAAAGCCATCCCATCTCAAGTGTGTACTGCACTGAATTGGAAGCTGAGAAGTATTGGGATGAGATTCATGAGAGCACAACCCAAATTCCCCTAGAATCAATCTCAAGTATGGTCCAGGTCAATGCTCAAGAAGCACACGAAGTGATCGGTCATACTGAGCTACTCCACTCACCTAACATGTCTGATTTAAAAGTGGAAGATGAGCTCATTAGAACCGACTCTTCCAACTTCTGTGAGACATGTTTGGACCACTCTCTTGAATTGAATGATGATGTGATTCGGGAGAAGGACGAGCTGCTCGCTACGACTCTGGAATTTGAAACCACTCAATTGAGACCACCATCTGAGTTGTACACGTTGGACAGTTCAACGCCTCGATTGAGTAGTTTCAATGAACAAACTGATCCTATTGATGTTTCCCCTATTGATCTTCAATATGTCTGTGCAGGGCTGGAGCAAGAGAGCATATCTTCACATACTTTTAAGGACTCAAATGATCCCATGATAAGAGACATAGAGAATACCTTGCAAGACGATATCTCGGTAGTCATCATTGACCGAGAGAACCCTTACTCTGAAGCCCCTCCTTCCCCAGATCCTCACTATTTACCATTAAGGGAGGAGGAGCTGAAAATTGAACCGAAGTCTGCTACATCAGAATATATTGAGACTACACCACTTCTTGAAAATTTTTCTCAATTTGATATACTTGTAGTCTCTGATTCACCATAGGATACTAACTTCAAAACTTTTTCTGACACAGGTGAATCATATATACTTTGGATACCTCAAGCGAACCAACGTCAAATTTTTGATGAGGTACATAAGTTTTTCTGGAAAATCATGCTTTAGGGCATCAAAGCCTATTGTAAAAAGGGCTTTTGGATGATCCTGTTAAGTAACCTATTGAGAAATTTATTACGGTACTGGCCAGAAGAGGAACCTTGCGGCATGACTGAGTAGTTTTTCCCTGCTTTCTTAGGAATAGGGTAGTTTGCTTTATGTTATTTTAGGATAGACGGTAAACTTAGTGCTCCTGGGAGGCAACCCAGTTTTTTCATTCCATTTCATTTTCCTAGTTAGTTAGTTCAATGTTTGTGTGTAACATTACTGCAAACCCTCACGAGACTACAACTCGTCCATTAGGGGCAACCTAGGGGTTTAAAGGCTTGTTGTATACGCTAAATGCAATCGAGAGCACCTGCGAAAGTGGTATAGGTAGGATTTTATTTTTTTTGTTAGTTTTGTGTTGCTTTCTCTCTCGTGCTGATTGGATTCCATGCTGCGATCTCTTGGAAAGTCTCTCACGATTCATCATCCAGGTACTATCTTCCCATCACTTCACATTTTACTTTTGTTGTCCCATGTGCATTCCATGCTCATATCTTTTACATTGAGGACAATGTAGATTTTAGGTTGGGGGTGAGAGATTAGGATTCCTAATCAATGTTTTCTTAGTCCTAAGCAAAATTTGTGAAAATTTTAAAATTTTTCTAGAAATTCTTATGACTTCGATGTGATTTTTTACGGTCATGTAGAGCACTAGAATTTCAAGATATGTGATGTTGGTAAATTATGACTCTTGGATTCAGTATCCGTTAGATTTCACAGTTAAGATTGAATTGTTAATCCATTGTTAGAAGTTTTAAACATTGATTGAGTCATGATTTCATATGTCATATCTTGCTTACACATTGAGGTTTCAACTCGATATGGAAAGATTAACTTGGTGATCAACAACCAGAGAAATTGAAAGGATTGGGCGAATGATCTTCCCCATAGGTCTACTCCCTATAGGTGTGGATTTAATTCCCCATGGATGATATATGAAAAAGGTTTAAGTGTACGGTCTTCACCATAGGTTTGCTCCCTATAGGTGAGGATTGGACTCCCCTTCTTGGCGTTATAATTAATTTTAAAAAAAAAAAAAACCAAGAGTTGAAAGAATAAAAAAGTTGATCTGTGAGGCAAGTTTTAGTTTAGGTGGTTGTCCTGAGTACTTTTGTTGGTTACCAATGATATCATGAAATAACGAATTGAATTTTAATATTGATAAGCCGAGATTACATTATACACATATGGAACTCAATGTTTAGAATTTTTCTAATTGATGGATTAATACTTTGCACTTGATTATGAAGTTTATCGTGTGCTTGAGTCCAAGAGAAAGTAATACTCAACATTCATGAATCTTAGAATTCTCGTATCCAAATTATTTTACAAAATCACTTGAGTTTATAAAAAATTGTCCTGTAATTCTCAACTTATTTTTCGCATATTTTGCTCGGGACTAGCAAAATGCTGGTTGGGGGTTGTGTTGAGGGTCAAATATTGTATATCAGACCCTAGTTATTTCCTGGATTTACGAACGTTGTACTGGTTAACGGTCCGATTTAGTAGTAATTGTGATGCAGGGTATATTTACGAGCTTGGATGGAAATATGGTGTTAAAAGCGTGGATTTAAGGCTTGGGCATCACCAAGGCATTGGATGGGACTCCATGGGACCAAGATCAAGGATTTACATGCTGGAGATCAGAGAAAATCCAGCCACTCACGATGAAGAGGCCCGAAAATGGTTCAGAATGCAAGATCACAGGGTTCCCGCCATCCATTCGGCCCGAAACTTCATACATGGTCCGAGAACCATAAATTAACCATACACGTCGAATTTTAGCCGTTGGATCTCAGTATAAGTGTCCCAACGAACAGATCAGCCTATAAACCGTCGATTTTGGGCCCACATGACATCTGGATATGCCTCAAATTTGGACTCAACACCTTAAATGATATGGCAAACCGGATGGACGGTACGGATTTCTCACGAACATTACGTATGGACCCCACTGACAGCGCAAGTGCACAATACACAGGTGCACTCAAGGTGCACTGGACTAGGAAATCGGGTCAGCGGGCGCTGACCCGATCCGTCTCACACCCGGAAACAGCGGACGGATAGCGTCCGTCCGTTTTCACATAGTGGGCCCCATCTATTGTCCATATGGACAATCCGAACGGTCCATCAGATTCCCATGGAACTTGTTGTCACTGCCTAGGTGGCAGAATTACAAAATATTGCAAGGAACGAAATCCACCCGTTCAAACGTGAGACGGACGGCTGAATAAAAACTCCGTGGGCCGCACAAAAACAGACCCAAAATCATCCATGTCCGATCGGATTTCGAGGGGAACCCAGTGGACGGACTGGATTTCCCATATGGCGTTGATCAGTGGACCACCGATCACGTCAGCGAAGCATTGTGCGGAAGCCTCCGCACGCTCGTGAAAACTGGCGTTGGGAGGCCGTTCTGTGATCTAGATCAAGATCGAATGCATGATCCGATCCGTCCAAATGACGCACAGGTGGGCCTTTACCCCAACCAAGGAGCTAAAACTAGTTTGGGACAGTCAGCCATCCCAAAATATTAGGCAGACGCAAAACTGTTTTCGTTTCTGCGCAAGCGCGAGCACCGACTTCAGCTGTATACGGAGTGCAAAAATCCTCCGCACCGACTTCGGTTTTTCTCTCCAGCAGGGTCGACTACTTTCATGCCTGCTATAAAGAGAAAGAAAGAGAGGGTGAAAAGGGTATCTTTGTTTTGGATGTTGCAAGAGAGGAAGGAGCAGAGAGAGAGATTGTTTTTATTTTTTTCTTTTTACTTTTCTTTTTCTTTCTTTTGTTTTGAGCTTTAGTCTAACCATGTTTATGGTTAGCTAATCCTCCTAGCTAAGGCTAGGAAGTGAAGCTTGTAGTGCTATGGGAAATCTTACACTTTGGCTCATACCTGAATTACTTTAATCCTTGTTTAACATAAGGAATTTTTCTAGTTGTTAATGGTTTATTGTGACTAAAATTACAGTAGATCTGCTATAGCTTGAGTAATTCCTTTTCCTTTTATGTTTATGACGTCAGGAGGCCCTGTTGTTCACCATCGTCTCCTGGGCATGGTTGGATGTCAGTTCCCTTCCTAACCTTTATAGCATGTTGATTGGTTGGTAATTAGTTTAATTCTGTTGTTTACTTTGTCCCCTGGGGATGGTTTGGTGATCGAATCCATTCTAATTCATATACCTTTCATCTCTTGAAGACGATATCAAGGTCAGTTCAGTTTGATTTTCATGGTTACACCTTTAATCTCTCTGATCTCTACAAGTGGATCTTCTGAATCCCTAGATAGTTTCCCTTCTTTGAATTTTCTTAAGTTTTAGATAATTATTTAACCATTATTCCTCAAATCACACTTGATTTAGATTTCATCTCATCCTAGTTCTAGTTCTACTTAGTTTCAGATTACGTACAGGTTTCAGTCCCTATGGATTCGACCTCGGTCTTACCGAGATTATTACTACATCACAACCCTATACTTGGGGAGTGAACACGGTGTTATAGGTCCTGATAGGAAACAAGTTGTAACTCAACTTGAAGAAATGCAGTTTTTATTTAACGAATAGCTTGTTGTTCTTAGGATTTGTTGTGATGTTTATGAGCATTCGTGTGGACGATGAAAAGGTGTGAGCCATCAAGGAATGATCGATTCCGACTAACATTCATGAAATGAGGAGTTTTCATGGGTTGACGACATTTTATTGTCGATTTGTGCGAAATGTCAACACTATAGTCGCAACCATTACAGATTGTATGAAAAAGGGTCCATTTCAACGAATCGATGAGGCTGATAAGAGCTTTTCTAAAATCAAGCATCAATTGTCCACAACACCGGTCTTGGTTCTTCTCAGTTTTGATAAGTTGTTTGATGTTGAGTGTGATGCCTTATATGTCGAAATTGAAGGAGTTTTATCATAGGAAGGCAGGACGGTAGCCTTGTACGGCGAAAAGCTCAGTGAAGCCTGAAATTAGTGGTCAACATATGAGCTTGAGCAGTATGTAGTAGTTCAAGCGCCGTGACATTGGCGACATTATCTGATTCATAGAGAGTTTGTTCTCTATGCTGACCATCAAACCTTAAAGTTTATTAATAGTAAGGCCAACACGAGTCATATGCATACTAGATGGGTCACATTTTTACAAGAGTGAATGCCCACATGTGATTCACAACTTTAGTCTGCTCGGAACTCATGCAGATGTGCAAGCCAAGTTACAAGCTTTGAGCAGACTAAAGTTGTGGTTAAATGGTCCCTAGAGGAAGTGCTTGGAGGGGAAGGAGTTTGGTTGAGGTTATTCGGCATACCAGCTCACGCTTGGATGGAGTCTGTCCTGTTGGATTTGGGAAATCAGCTGGGTAAGGTGACCCACATTGATCCAATAAGTGCGTACGAGATCTTCCAGAGCTTCGCTTGAATTAGAGTGGTCATTCGCCTAGGAACAAATCTACAGAAGGCCCTGTCCCTTCTGGTTCTGGGAAAATGCTTCCCGATTATGGTTGAATTGGAACCCACCATCAGAGCCAACACTCCTAATACTGATCAGGTAACAAAGGAAAGCACAAAGGAATGGGTGGAAAGAAGCTTAGCACTAAACAGACAGCCACAATTACTCGCCAACCACATATTTGTGAAAAAGCCGGATGGTGGCCGACACAGCAACTGACATGCTGGGCGTGCAGAACAACAATTCTCAGAGTAGATTTCAGAAACAAAAAAGCACAGGGGAAAATTCAACACATCCAAATGAGAAGGAGATGGAAAAGGAAGGGGTACCAATAGAAAGGGATGATGCAATTCTTCAAGTAGCAGATCAATGTCTGGGAAGCAAAACTGTGATTGTAGTGAATGGGACAGTTTAGGAAATGGGTTCAACTCCTGATTCAAATCAGGAAGTGGGATCAGCTCCTTTTGCTGATTATCAGATTAGGCTAGGAAACGAAACTCCACCTGTTGTGAATAGAGCTCGTCAGGAAGTGGGATCAGCTCAATTTGCTGACGCTCAGTAGCATCAGTCTACAGGCAGAAGAACTGAAGGAAATATCTGTTCTAAGGCAGATGATAGTGGGTCTATCTGTCCCAGCCCGTCAATCATTCAGTGCCAGCCGCTCAGTCCAATCCAACAACCTAATCACCAGCAGCAGAGGGATATGGTTGATATATCCAGAGAGTTATTCTGCAAGGACATTGCCCCACTCTCAGCTGATTTTCATGGCGCGCAATCAGCAAGGTGTGGAAATGGGGTAAAAAAATAGCAGCAAGATGGTAGGAAAGAATGGAAGTCGTAGAGTAAGATCGGCTGGAAATTCTCCATACAGGTTTGGGGAAAAGACCCAACAAAGGGAGGGAAGTGAACAATCATTAGCCGAAGACTCTGGTTCAAATTCAGCAAACGAAATGAAAGAGATACAACGCTCTCCAAATCCATATGATTCACAGGAAGGTTCACAATTGCCTGATGGTTATCACTCTCCAGGGAGAGTGGACTTGCTGTTTAACCATCACTTGGAGATTGATTTATCTCCATTCTTTTCAAACTACGACATGACAAATGAGATAGCAGAAACAACAGTCAGGAAGGAGCACAGATCTTCCTAGAAGTCTCAACAGCAGGAGGGTGATCAGGCAGAGGAAGATGCAAAATCTCAGCAGAAACAAGTAGGCATGAAACAGAACTCAGAGCAGCCCCATCTCAAACATCTCAACCGGAACAATATGGCTACCCAGAAAGGAAATCTCCAGGGGAAGCTGTTAAACAATTTGAGCAATGTCCTAAAGAGAAAGTCGTGGATTTTTTTACAGCAGAGGCGATTGAGAGTCTAGACTAAGACGACTTAAACGTAGGACAGTGAACAAAGGTTGTATCACGGATGGATAAGATTCTCGTTTGGAATGCCTGGGGAGTCGGTAATCGAAGAACAATTAGAACGCTGAAATGAATGATGAGGACTCATAACCCCTGGATAGTTGTGATCCTTGAATCGATGATCATGTATGCATGTAGAGTAAGAATTGGTCTTTCGCTGGGCTTTCACCTCTTTTTCAAATGATGGGGGGGGGGGGGGGGGATCTGGTTCTTTTACAAAAACTCTGTTTCTTGTTCTGTTATTAAGGCAACTAACCAGCTCCTGTCTGTCAATATGTACATTCAAACATGTAGATCTCCAACCTAACCCGTATCTATGCTAGCTGCTCTAGGCTAACCAGGAGGCTTCTTTAGGATGAATTGGCGGATATGTATAGCCTGTTACAGGGGCCATGAGGTGTTTGTGGTGATTTCAATGCTATCAATGAAGTAGCAGAGGAGTTTTTGACAGATAGAGTGCCAGGAACTTTTATGAGGCGATCGAGAATGCTAGTCTATTTGATGTAGGTTTCACGGGGTCGCGGTTCACATGGTGCAACAACCAGTCTGGTACATTAAGGATTTGGGCTAGGCTAAACAGAATGCTCATCAACATAGCCTGGGCCTCCACTTTCCCGAGGTTCCAAGTAGAACATCTTCTATGGACTAACTTGGACCACAACCTCTCCTTCTGTCCTTTCCTCCTCCTCCTCAGTCAAGCGCGCCGAAGCCGTTTAGATTTCAGATGATCTGGTTCTTTTACAAAAACTTTGTTTCTTGTTCTATTATTAAGGCAACTAACCAGCGCCTGTCTGTCAATATGTACATTCAAAACATGTAGATCTCCATCAACCTAACCTGTATCTATGCTAGCTACTCTAGACTAACCAGGAGGCTTCTTTAGGATGAACTGGTGGATATGTATAGCCTGTTACAGGGGCCATGGGGTGTTTGTGGTGATTTCAATGCTATCATTGAAGGAGCAGAAAGACGTAGCAGAGGAGTTTTTGACAGACAGAGTGCCAGGAACTTTTGTGAGGCGATCGAGAATGCTAGTCTGTTTGATGCAGGTTTCACGGGGTCGCGGTTCACATGGTGCAACAACCAGTCTGGCACATTAAAGATTTGGGCCAGGCTGGACAGAATGCTCATCAACATAGCCTGGGCCTCCACTTTCCCAAGGTTCCAAGTAGAACATCTTCTACGGACTAACTCAGACCACAACCCTCTCCTTCTGTCCTTTCCTCCTCCTCCTCTGTCAAGCGCGCCAAAGCCATTTAGATTTCAGATGATGTGGACGAGGGAGAACTCTTTCTTGCAGGTAGTCAAAGAGGCTTGGGACAGGGTGGATTCTTATCATCCGGTTTTCAACGTCCTCGCCAAGATGAAAAGTGTGAAAGCACAGTTGAAAACTTGGAACAAAGAGCATTTTGGTGATATTTTTGTGAAGCTAAAGGCGGCAAAATCTGATGTAACAGAGATAGAGCTGCAGCTACAACAGTCAGACGTGAGTCAGGGAGATTTCACGTCCTTGCAAAACAGATTTCAAGAAGCATCGGAACGACTAAACCAGTGGAAAATAAAACACGAGATCTTCTGGAAATAGAATTCCAGGGTAAGCTAGCTAGAAGAAGGGGACCGTAACAAAAAGTTTTTCATGCAATAGCTATTGAGAGACAGAGAAGAGTCAAGATCTCAAGTATTCAACTACAGTCAAGGGCGGTTGTGACGGAAAACGAGGAAATAAAGAGGGAAGCCATCAGTTATTTTGAGGAACTCTTTAATGGAAGAACCAACTCGGTTAATTCAGACATGCTGGATTTGGTGCCGCAGCTAGTGACACAAGATATGAATGATTTTCTCATCACATCTCCCTTCCATCCAAGAGGTAAAATTATTCAAGCCATCCCGACAGACAGTGCGTCTAGCCCAGACGGTTTCTCAGGAGTGTTTTACTCTGTCTGTTGGGACATCATTGGGCTGGACATCTACAAGGCAATAACATATTTCTTCCAGGGAGGAAAGCTACCTCGGGCAGTTAACTCCACGCTGATTTGTTTGATCCCCAAGGGGGCCGCGCCTAGAAAATGGGCTGATTTCCGACCTATAAGTTTATGCAACTGCCTATATAAAATCTTTTCTAAGATCATAGCCGTCAAACTAAGCAGTTTCCTCCCTGCCTTGATATCACCAGAGCAGGGTGCTTTCATTAAAGGCTAGGCTATCTCGGAAAACATTGCATTGTTCCAGGAATTGTTTAGGAGGTCAATAGGAAGACCAGAGGAGGAAATGTGGTGCTAAAGTTGGATATGAAAAAAGCGTACGATAAGGTGGATTGGACCTTTCTAAAGAAAGTATTGATGCGCTTCGACTTTTGTGCCAGATGGGTAAACATTATCAAAAATTGTTGGGCTACCTGCTGGTTCTCCATGCCGATTAATGGGGAAGCAATCGGATTTTTCAAGTCCTCTTGTGGGCCGAGGCAAGATGACCCGCTATCGCTGAGTCTCTTCATTTTGGGGGCGGATGTTTTGAGTCGTAGCCTTCATCATATGGTGTCAAATGGCAATTGTGTTTCATTCTCTCTCGGGAGGGGCTGCCTGCGAGTTTTTCACCTACTCTATGTGGATGATACCCTCCTTTTTCTTAACGGAAGTATGGCCTCGATGCGCAGGATCGCGGTTTTGCTGGAGGAGTACCAAAAAGCCTCGGGGCAATGCATTAACAAAGGTAAAAGCTCTTTCTTTTGCTCCAACAAGATCCCGCCCTCCAAGATTCGTGCTATCACCAGTTTATTAGCCATCGGCAGATCCACAGGCCCGTTTTGCTACCTAGGAGTTCCCCTAGCTATTGGAAGGCTAAAATCCTCTGCTTTTCAGCCATTGGTGGACAAAGTGGGAGGTCGTATAAATGGTTGGAGATCCAGATTTTTGTCGCAAGTAGGGAGAACGGTCCTTATTAAGCATGTGTTGGGTAGTATTCCCATTCACTCTTTGGCAGCCTCTTGTATCCCAAAGCAGGTCTTGTCTGAGCTTGAGAGAAGATTGCCTCTTTCTTTTGGGGGTGGGCTGAGGGTAAAAGCAAGCTACATTGGAAGAACTGGAAGCTTGTCACAATGCCAAAAGAAGAAGGTGGCCTTGGCATCAGGAAGCTAGCCGAAGTGATGCAAGCCTTTCGAATTAAAATGGCTTGGGTGCTACAGTTTCACAAGGAATCCAGCCTATTGGCCTCTTTTATGGCAGCAAAATACAACTTAAATCAGGAACCGATGAGGGTTGAAATCAACACTGGAAGAGCTTTCCCTTTTTTGAAGAAGATCATGAACACGTTTTCCTTCCTTGATGATAAGGTCCAATGGAGTGTTGGAGCAAGTGAGTGCAGTTTCTGGAAAGTAAATTGGACAGGCCTTGGCCCTCTTCAGAATTTTCTGACCTTAGATATTGCAGTCGTTGTTCCTTCCTTGAAGGTAAATTAGGTGCTGGGCTCGAGTGGTCCTCTCCCGCCATCGATAGCCCTGTCCTTGCTCCCCAAAGAGGTGTCTGATTTTATTTTTTATCATGGTTACTGCGTCTCAGCTGAGCTCGATTCCCCTTATGGCCCTTCACCTCTTTAGGCTCGTTCTCCGTTAAGTCTGCCTAGGACGTTAGCAGGCTGATTAGTCCTAGAAAGGGCTGGGCGTGGTGGGTATGACACAATAAACTTCCGCCAAAAAATCCCTATTTGTTTGGAGGGTCCTTCAAAACGCTGTTCTAGTAGAGAAAGTAGTCCAAGCAAGAGGAGTGTCCCTTGCTTCAAAGTGTGTGTGCTGCAGAAACGATTCCGAGCAGGGCCTAGCCGAAGAATCATGCTCTCATCTCTTTATGGACGGCCAGGTTGCTAAAGCAATTTGGGGTTATTTTGGAGTGCAGGCTGGGATGTCCCCCATGCAGGCGTTGACGGTTGAAACAAGGATTATGCAATGGAGGAAAGCATGCACGGTCAGGAAAAATCAGGGGGCTAGTCACCTTAATTTACACTCCGACATACATTCTTTGGGAGCTATGGAGATCCAGGAATGGGGCGGTTTATGATGAAAGGTCTATGAATTCCCAATCAGTCATTGCAAAAGTATCTTCGTGGCTCTCCAGCGCCAGTGATGACGTTTTCAGAAACAGGTATGTCTAGCAAAACCCATCCTTGGGCGGCTTGCTGAACGATAGATATACCCGTCCAAAGCAAACGTGGCAGTCTGTGGTCTTTTGGCAGAAACCCCCTGCAAGTTCGGTGAAAATAAATGTTGATGTCCTTAAGAGGAAACCCGGGGTTGGCAGGGGGCGGCAGAGTCTGTAGAAACGACAAGGGGGAGTTTATTTGTGGTTTCGCTTTTGGTTATGGAACGATGTCAAATATTGGCGCTGAGTTCAGGGCTGCTCATGATGGGCTTCTTATGTGCTTGGAGAAAGGTTTTTCTCAAATTATAGTTGAGTCAGACTTAGAATTAGTGATTAAGGTTTTTAAGGAGGGAGCAAACATCGGCTGGAGATGGAAGGGATGGAGATCTCTAACAGACAGGCTTTGGGGTCTTGCAACGATGAATTTCATGCACATTTTCATGGAGGGCAACGGAACGGTTGACGCTCTTGCTCGGGTGGCCAATGTGTCCCAAGCTTGGCTCTATACTTCCTATAGGGCGGAACTACCTTAGCAAGTGAGGGGCGTCCTTTTCCTAGACAAGGTTGGTCTAGGAGTGTTAAGGGAGAGGAAGACTTAAAACTTGTCTTTTCCTTGGGGATTTTCTTTTTGGTGTTTTTCTTTCGGCCTACATGTCCCGGTTTTTTTTTTTTTTTAGGTCTTCTTTAGGTCCTTTTTTCCTAGGAAGACCCGAAGCATTGTAATTTTGTTCAAAATGAATATATCAATCTTGTTTTGGTTAAAAAAAAAAGTTACGTGCTTCGAACAACTACTACATGGAGCAAGCCGACAAGCATTAGTAACAAAAGGTATTCGAGGTGGGTGACCATGTTATGGTGCATCTACACAAGGAGAGATTTATGATTGGAACCTACAACAAGTTGAAGAAAAATAAAATTAGATTGGTACCGATCCTTCAAAAGATCAATGACAACACTTAGGTTGTTGATCTTGCGGATGACATGGAGATCTCATGTACTTTTAACGTTGCAGCCTGACTGAGTATCATGAACCAAAGCTGGATGAGAACTTGAGGTCGAGTTCTTTTGAAGTGGAGGGGATTGATGTAGAGCGGGTTGCAGACACTTTCATGGCAAAGATGGAATAAAGAAGGCCTGATCAGAGGCAAAAATGATCCGGACTGTCAGAACCTTAAAACACTCGCATCTTGCAAACCGGGATAAGTATTTCAACATATCATATATGATTTTGGGTAAGAGAAGCTACTTTAGCCAATGAACCCACTATGTCGGGTTGCCCACACCGGATATGCGAGATTCTATCAAATTGATAGTCAAAAGTCCAACTTATTTTCGTTTTTACTATAAATAGTAAGTTTTAGGTCAAGTATAACTTTTGATCCTTTGAGTTGTAGAAGTCGTGCCCAACATGAAAATGGCTTAGAAAAATTAGAAGAATAATGTGATTGGGCCAAATTGGACACTTATTATTTTTGGTCGAAAACCATGAACTTTAGTAGGAATGAATGGAGGTCGTCTACAAATAGTAAAGTTTACTATTTATAGTAAGTCACATTTTTAGGGTCTTTAAGTCTAAAACTCTTATCCTATGTTTGAGCTCATTATTTAAATAATTGTAATTTCATTTTTTTAAAAATCATCAATCAATTTATTTCAAATTTATTAGAAATTATTTCTACTTTTATCCCTCGTGGATTTGAGGAAGAGTCCAGAGAGCTCCATGGATTTAGACTAGATATCCCGTAAGGAAGACGTTGATCGACCTCATCACGTCCCTCCCTGTGTCATATCTGCATGAGAGGGAGGGCTTGTTGGAGTCTTTACAATATATAGCCCTTGATAAGCGGGTACTCAAAAATTGCACATGTGGCATATGTTCACTCAAAATAAATTGATTAAATTGTAGAACAATGTTCCTTAATCACATTTTCATAATCAGTCTAGTTGTACAATCCCAATCTCTCATTCAAGGACACTTATCTGTTGAAATATAACCATTAGATCTATTATTATTATTATTATTATTATTATTATTATTATTATTATTATTATTATTATATTTTTTAACTGTTCAATGAATGTCCATCAATTAGATAGCCATTGTTGTACCTTATTTCTAACCATTCTTGGAATAGTCAATCAGGAACGAACATGTAGCATTGTAGGGAAAGATATAACATGCAAAATATCTTTAGGAGATATTGAGAGCACTTTTCATGGAATCGCAACTGGCGCTGATCGATGCGTGGTCAAGAATCCATAAGCAGGATGCGACCGAGAAGCCAGAAGCAAGACATGGCCGAGAAGATAACTACAAGATCCAGCTAAGTTGCAAGATGTGATCGATCTGCAAGTTGTGACTGAGAGGAACAGAGCTTGGCCTAGAGAAGAGGAATAGTAAAAAAAGAGAAACGTAACAAGAGAAGGATCTAGATGACGACTTTTCAATTGCCACAACCGTCCAATAAAGAAGAGAAATGTCCAAAGTAATAGCTGCAACATAGATTTATAAATAGTCAAAGGATTAGCAAAACACACAACAATCAAAATTTAATAAACACATCAAACAAATCAAAATCTTCTTATTTTAGCGTAATTAAGTAGTTATTAGGAGTAGTAATAATCTTTAGTTGTAATTAAAGTCTATACTCATATGTTGGACTTCATCTTTATTCAATACAAGCATTTCTTTTAGAAGAAGCATTCTTGCAGTCGCTCTTTTATGACTGATTATAAGTATTTTCTTTTGTTTGATTGCATTGGTATACTATAAGTCTTTTCATGTGAAAGGCAAGGCGCAACTCATCTTTAGATGGAGAACTCCACCCTCTGACTATCACTTGATCATTACAAATATAATGCGGGTAGTTGGCTGCAAGATGCGGCTGAGCTACAAGATGTGATCGAGTTGTAAGCTGTGACCGAGAGGAACAAAGCTTAGCCGAGAGAAGAGGAATAGTAAAAAATATAAACGTAATAAGAGAATGATGACTCTTTGATTGCCATAATTGTCCAATAAAGAAGAGAAGCGTTCAAAGGAATAGCTACAACAGAGATCTCTAAATAGTTAGAGGATTAGTAGAATACAATCAAATCTAACAAACACATCAAACAAATCAAATTTATCTTATTTTAGCATAATCAAGTAGCTCTAGTAGTGATAATCTTTAGTTCATGTAATTCAAGTTTATGCTCATACGCTGGACTTGATCCTTATCCAATGCAAACAATTATTTTAGAAGAAAGATTTTTGCAGTCACTCTTTTGTAACCGATTATAAGTATTTTATATTATTATTTGACTGCACTGGTACACTAAAAAGTCATTTCTTGTGAAAGGTAAGGCCCAACCCATCCTAAAAGGAAGAACTTTAGTCCTTTCTTAGGAAAGTCAAGGCACAATTCATATTTGGAGGAAGAACCCTACCCTCTAATTATTACCTAATCTATATAAATATTTTACGAGCAGTTCGATAGATAACAAATCTCCTCATATTTTGGTCATATATTATCAAGTTAGACATATTTGTCTATTTCACGAGCACTTGGGATGTTTAAAGTTGATTGGTTTGAAGCACTCGTTATATCAATTCTGGTACCCAACACACATTATACGTGACAGGAAATATAATTCTAATACCCAACGCACTATTCATGACAGAAAACAAGCTGCGTGCCAACCGCCATATAATGAAATGCGTATATTCTTTGGTTATTCACACATCTAAACCGGAAGAAGTCAAAGAAACTGAGTATTGCCCATCACATCCTGTTAGAGTATCCAAGTTCTCCGCCCTGTTGTGTGCACGAGAGAAGACCGAAATCCTCTATCAAAGGAATTGAACAATTCAAAAATTCACGAAACGAAAAAAAAAAAAGAAAGGAAACGCGCATAACATGCATTGCGTTGAATATTGGAACCGGGAATTCAAATGGGCAGTTTTTTAATACTCCGGAAGTCTAACAACACGATGCGCAGGCACTCAGAAGAATGCAAGTGGAAAACTTTAACTCAAATTAAATTGACTAAATTTTAGAAATAATGTCTTCAAGCTACAACCCCAAAATTAAGACTGGTTGAACGAACAACACTAAGCCCTGACCGTTGATAAAGTGGTTATGGTGCGATCAGAATCCTTTACATCTTCCGCGCCAGGTTGGAGGTAACATATTTCTTGATAAAGTGGGTTTGGGTGCGATCAGAATGGTGTGAGCCCATTTGGCTTTTGTATTTATTTCGACTGTTTTGGGGATGGGGCTCCTGTATTTTTTGGGTTGGAGTTCCATTTTGTATAGGTTGTTTTGAGCTGATCTATTTGAATAGAATATAATTTTTTTGAAAAAAAAAAAAAAAAGCCCTAACCGTTGATTCGTGGCCATTTGTTTGTCCAAATAGTACCATCGGATATTTTCATTTTTAGCCGTCCATCACCAATCCGGTAGCCACATAATCGAATGAGCATGAGGGAAGTTTGCAGACGAAAAGATTGCCACAACAAAAGGAAAACTGTCACTATAACCATCCAAACCAACCGTTACATTTGCCGCGTTACGTGTTCCCTCCCTCTCTCTCTCGGGGTGCAACGCAATGTCTATAAAAAGGAAAGCTTTCTTTGAATGTATTCATCCCTCCTCCATATTCACATCCTCAGCTCATCCACCACACCCTCTTACTTTCTATAATGGCTTCCATTTACCATTGTTTCTTTGTGGCCTTGTTCATCTTAGGAGCTTGGGTTTCTCAAGCCATGGCTCGCAGTCTCCATGATTCATCCATGTCCAATCGCCATGAGCAATGGATGTCTCAATACGGACGCACCTACAAGGATGCAGCCGAAAAGGAACAACGTTTCAAGATATTCAAGAGCAATGTGGAGTTGATAGAATCTTTTAACAGCGCAGGGAACAGATCATACAAGTTGAGTGTCAATGCATTTGCTGATCTGACCAAGGATGAGTTCAGGGCCACTCATAACGGATTTAGGCCCACCCGAGCAAGGGCATCAAAAGCCACGTCCTTCATGTATGAGAATGTTACTGCACCACCTAGCATTGACTGGAGAAAGAAAGGCGCTGTGACTCCCATCAAGGATCAGGGACAATGTGGTAAGTACTAAGTATACCATTAACCTTCACTTGCATGCCCTCCATTAACCCTCATTGGTGATTGATCTCATCTATCTGGACCATCCATCGGAACGGCCACTGGATGGGCCACAGCCCAAAGTCCAATTTTGAACCATACAAAAAGTAGCCAAAAATATCATTCAAGTGGATGGACAGTACAATTCTATCATTTTCAATTTTTTAGGATAACATTATATCTGCCATTGAATTAATGGGCATTGCAGGCCACTTCTATTGCATGGTTAATACAACAAAATCAAAATAGAATTTTTGGGCAATGCTCTATCCAATAGGAGGCAGGTCTAATGAATGGCCAGGATCAATGGGTAAATCAAGTGATGGCCTCTTCTCAAACCACCCAATGAAAGACAAGAAAACCCAAACAAGTATCTGTAACTTTGTTAATACACAAACTTCTCAAATAAGAAAAAAAGGGAATATGAGATGGCTATTTAATGTTTTTACTAAATTGTTGCTCAAATGTTCCAAAATAGGGTCTTGTTGGGCATTCTCAGCAGTTGCAGCCATGGAAGGAATTACACAACTTAAAACTGGTAAGTTGCTTTCACTATCTGAGCAAGAGTTAGTGGACTGCGACAGGAATGGTGAGGATCAAGGCTGTGAGGGTGGCCTCATGGACGACGCCTTTGATTTCATTCAAAGCAACCATGGCCTTACAACTGAAGAAAACTACCCATACATGGGAACTGATCGTGGCACTTGCAACACTACGAAGGCTTCGAACCATGCGGCCACAATCAGCGGCCACGAAGATGTACCGGCCAACAGCGAGATGGCACTACTGAATGCAGTAGCCAATCAGCCAGTTTCCGTCGCCATTGATGCTAGTGACTACACCTTCCAATTCTACTCGAGCGGAGTCTTCACCGGCGATTGTGGCACTGATCTGGATCATGGGGTGACAGCCGTTGGTTATGGGGCAGATGATGATGGGACCAAGTACTGGTTGGTGAAGAATTCATGGGGCATTTGGTGGGGTGAAGACGGATACATAAGGATGAAAAGGGATGTTGATGCCAAGGAAGGACTGTGTGGCATTGCCATGGAAGCCTCTTATCCAACTGCATAAGACATAGATGTTCTAATTTCAATTGTCCACTTCTTTAATGTTAGATTTAGAAGCTTCTAGCAATAATGTGATTTTTTATTCGTCATTTAGCATTATTAATGTAATTTTTTTTATAGCATTAATGGAATTAATAAGTTGATATTTTCATGTCCTTATCTTCTATATTTACATAACGCTGGTAGCGTTTGACCAATTTTACCCTTAAAATTAGCTATTGGGGGTGTTAACAGGTACATTTTAGGTGTGTCTGGGCCTACAACCAAGGGGTATTTTCGTCTTCTCAATTCAATGATGCTACATGCATAACAATGAGATGGAGGCCTCGGGAAGCACTGGATACCCGCACTGCCAAAAAATGAAACAGAGGTCCAGGTTTAGAGGAATATTCAATTCTTGATCTTGGTGTTGTTTGGTCCAACAAGCTTTACATGTGAGGCCCACTTCTGCTAACCCAGCTAATTCATACGGTGGGCCCCATGATGAGTGGGAGATCCCCGAAGTCTACTCTTTCAGATGATCACTACCATCTAATTTGGACCCATTAAAAGTGGACGATTGGTTGTTATCGTCCATTAACATTAGATGGCTAGGATAATCTAATTAGGAAGATAAAATGTTGTTTCACCTGAGTCGTATGCTACCTCTAATTTTTTACAGAAAAAAATAAGTCGAGGATTGGATGGCTAAGGTTGTTGATGATCTAAACCGTTGACCACTGTTGAATATTATCCAATGCCTCCGGCCGGTGCCCATGGTTCGATGACCAAAACCATTGATTTGATGTGATCCTGTGTATCCAATCTTTGTCAATTATTTATTGATACACCACTAAATGAAGGGTTAGGATCAATCGATTTTGGCGGGCTTGTGAAATCAAGAAATGAAGGGGTGCTAGTTAAGCTATGAGGGCCCACTTGCACCCGAAAGGCAGGCCCCTTAATATCGGGCAGGCTGGGCCTGGAAATTCCCTCGGCCCCTTGAAGCTGGGGCATTAGACCAATTCCGGGTTCTTATACTTTCACCTATTTACGGATAATGGATAATGATTAATGGAAAGGTAGCTGTTTAGATACTATAAGTGATAATGGAAGTAACCCATTACATATATGAGAATTACATAGAAGAAGCTACACATTTCTACATTTCTTCATAACACTTTTGTGATCGAAGCAGAGGATAAACAGGCATGAGACATGCAACTACTGAGGATTATGCGGCTGTGGGATAAGAAGCCATCATGGCAATACCACATAGCCCTTCTTTAGCAGCAACATCCCTCTCCATCATTATGTATCCATCTTCACCCCATGAAGTTCCCCATGAATTCTTCACTATCCAATACTTTGCCCCATCATCCGTCGTCCCATATCCAACAGCTGTCACTCCATGGTCTAGTTCGGTACCACAATCTCCTGCAAATACACCGCTTGAGTAAAACTGGAAGGCAGATCCACTAGCATCAATTGCGACAGAAACGGGTTGGTTGGCCACAGCCTTCAACAGAGCTTTCTCACTGTTGGCCGTAACATCTTCGTGACCGTTGATCTTAGCCACAGGGTTGGCTTCCTTCTTGGAGTTGCAAGTGCCATCAACTGCCATGTAGGGGTACTTGACTTCTGTTGTAAGTCCTCTGTTGTGTTGAATGAAATCGAAGGCGCCATCCATGAAACCTCCTGCACAGCCTTGATCCTCACCTTTGGTGTCACAATCCACCACTTCTTGCTCGGATAAGGAAAGCAACTTCCCTGTCTTGAGTTGTGTAATCCCTTCCGTGGCTGCTACCGCTGAGAATGCCCAGCAACATCCTATTTGGCAACACCAGATAGCAAGTTAGCTAACAGTAGGTAACAATTTCATGTCCCTTTCTAGAACAAAGTTACACTAATTGAAGAAAATCAGCTAAATTCATGAGTGGGTTATAAAGCTTACCACATTGTCCTTGGTCTTTGATTGGGGTCACAGCACCTTTCTTTCTCCAATCCATACTAGCTGGCACAGTTACGTTCTCATACATGAATGATGTGGCTCTCGATGCACTTGTTTGAGCGGGCCTAAATCCGTTATGGGTAGCCCTGAACTCCTCGTTGGTTTGGTCTGCAAATTCATTTACACTTAGTTTGTAAGATCGGTCCCCAGCATTGTTGAAGGATTCTATGAATTCCACATTGTCCTTGAATATCTTGAAACGTAGCTCTTTCTCAGCTGCATCCTTGTATGTGCGACCATATTGAGCCATCCATTGCTGGTGCCTGTCAGACATAGACACTTCCTGTAGAGTGCGGCCCATGGCTTGTGAAGCCCAGACTCCCAATATGAACAAGGCTACGAAGAAAGATTTGGTTAAGGAAGCCATGGTGTTAGCTGAGGAGTGTATGGATGATCTGATGATGTGATTATGGAGGTGGGTGCATTCACTTAATCTAAACTGAGTTTATATAGGTGATGTTGGCCCCCACATGATTCATTAATCTCCATTGCTTTATTGTTACTGTGGTGAAGATGGAGACTAGATATACGTGCCCGATCAAGTGTATTGATTTGGATAGCTAAAATGACATTTTTTAATCTAACCCGTCTTATGCTCAAATTTCGTTTACGTTCCGCTTCTCTCTGCTAACATCGTATATTTCTAGCACACTTTGACAAGGACGTGGTTTGGGTACTACACCTGGCCCGCCTGTTCCGAGCTCCAAACTGGCTGTGGCTCTAATGGGCCACCGTGATGTATGGGGTTTATCCACACCCTCCATATTTTTCCAGACAATTTGCAGTTATAAGCCCAAAAATGAGGCAGTTCCAGGGCTCAAGTGGACCACAGTACAGTGAGGATTAAACGCATATCGTGGAAAACTTCTTGGGGCCACCTTGCGAATGAGGCCCACCATTGAAAACTTCCTAGGCTCACCATGGATTGTAAGATACTTTACAATATAACAACATGCTTGGAACCTGGGATTAGGTGGTAATGGTATTGCATTGCATCAGGCGGGATATAAATTCTGTTTTGCGCTAGGAATTGATAGAAAGGATTAGATTAATTCAGGAATTTGACCTTCCACTACTAGCACGAGATGTAAGGGTGTTTTTGGTGGATTTCCAAACCCATTGCATTTGTATTTGCCTCACGATTGATGTAATGACATGAGATTTTTGGTACTTGTGCATGTACATACACATGCATTCATCTTAGCATATATGCATCTACCCACGCATACATGCATACTTGCATCCTTCAATTTATTCAAGATGTGACCATTGATATGGATCGATTTGTCATCCTAAACCATTGAATTAAATTGTTTTATTTTGGTGTGTATATATGTATATGTGTATGTGCACTCCCTTCAATTGTACGCTTAAAACCATCGGTTCATACATTAACTAGCTCAAATCTAGCCATGGATCACACACTAAACTCACGCATTCTTTCATCGTACAAGGTATGTGATCATTTATTCATCCATCCATTTTTTAAACTTTAGTTTAATTTATTAAATCATTAATCTAGACCATTAACCCAACAATTTATTTATCTTAAAAAAAAAAAAAAGAAACACACATCTTTCACTAAACTAAATATGAAAATAACTGTACATTAACCTATACATCAAATTGGACTCCTAACCGTCTAATTATTTACTTATATCTCAACCATTCAACTATACATCGTACTTGTATCCGCCAACCGAGCCACCTAAACACAAATTAAACCATCCACTTGTAGCTTGTGGAGTATATACTTTAAATCTAATGGTTAGTTTCCATATGGGTCACACATAGATGTCACGTGAGATCATGATAGAGTAAGAGCTGTTGAAATCTATTTTTACCACCTTAAGATGATCATATGGCAATATTAAGCTTATTGGATAGAGTATGTCGAGTGTAAGTTAGACATTAAGTTTCATTCTGATCCAACGGTCCAATATTGAGATATCTGCGATTTAAATTCGTGTATAAGAGGAGTAGAAACCCAACGTAGTAAGAATCTTTCCACTCAAACAACTAACCTTAAAAAAAAAAAAAAATTAAGAAAAGAAAATTTAAATTTAAATAAAATTTAAAAACAACTAACTTACGGAGATTCTTTGCCTAATTAACCTCTCTTCCCACGTTCTCCACCTTTCTTTCTTTTTTCTGTGAAGTGGGTCCTAGACCCATCGCATTTGGACCACCCATCATCACAGTGGACTCTAGAGTCATTAAATCTTAGCCATCCTCATCTCATTATTGTGGGACACACCAAATCTAGGGCCGTCCACTTGGATGGATCCTAGGGAAGTTTCAATGTAGATTTTTCTTAACCGTTCTTTAGGATATGCGACCCACCGAAGTTTTGGATTTGCCTCATTTTACAGCTTATGTCCCATCAGTATCCGGTAAAACTTATGATCGGGGTGGATTTCTCTTAAACATCTTGGTGGACCCCACCTAGCCATTTTCACAAGAGAGCAAGCAAAAGGATTCAGCAGGTAATCCACGACTCCCACTTCTCCTCCTTTTCCTCCTTCAAAATAGGGATAGCCACATCATTGCAATGATGTGCCACGGCATGTGAATCACCTATCCATCGGGCCATGATCAACATTCAACTACTCCATAAATTACACATACATTATGAGTTAAAAAAAATGATAATAATAATAATAAATAGATAAATAAATACGAGAAAAGAAGCAGAAGACAGAGAATTGTGTGTATAGTGGTAAAGTTGAGCCTAGGTCTAGCATGCAACGGCGGGGCTCATCCAACAACCTAATATCAGGTGGGTAATCCTACTCATTTATGCATTTTTTTATTTTTTATATATTTCCAAGATTTAATTTTGAATAATTTTCTTAGAAATAGAATTATCAAATTCATTTATACATGATGTTTATATTTTTAAATTTTAATATTAATTGAATTTTATTGATTCATAGAGTTCAATTTTATTCCAACATTAATTTTGAAATTTAGTTTTAGGTATATTAAATTAAATTCACTAAATTTAGACTTTAATTCTAAGTTAGACTATTTAATTTAGGTTTTGTTTGATTAGAGTAAATATTAATTGCTTTATTTATGTGTTTTTGAAAAGAGAGTGAGAAAATAATAATAATAATAATAATAAAATAAAAATACATAATAAAATAAATAATTTATCTAAGTTTATATTTTAATTTAGAAATTCTTAAATTTTTTGTTAAGATTAAAAATTAAATATGAATTATTCCTAATTGTTTTTTAAAAATTAATTAATGTGAAAGTAAATTATTAAAATAAATTAAGTTCAAATTAATTTATGAATTTATTTAAATTAATAAATTTGAATTAATTTTAAAATATTTTTTTAATTAATATGTATGTTAGTTATTAAATTTAATTGTGTAATTGATCCGAATTATAAAAAAAAAAAAAAATCAAGTTAAAAAGTAAACCAAGATTTAAATTCCAATAATTTATAATACTTAGAATTAATTATAATAATAAAATTTTAAAATTTGAATGTGAAAAAAAAAAATAGTATCCAAAGTCCAAATTAATAACTTCCTTTAACTTATTAAATTTAGATATATAAATAAATAATCAAAAAATATTATAAAATTATAATATTTGATCTAAAATAATTAGATTAAAAATTTTAAGATATTTTAAGTTAAATTATTAAATAAGAATTTAATTACATTGTTAATGTTATAAATTTATGGAATCAGTGTAATATTTTGTTTCTGTAAAGATTAAAATTCAAATTTTTAGTTTTAAAATTGTAAAGAGTTAATTAATTTAAATTTTAAATGAACTTAAGTTTAAGGAATTTTTCAAAATTTTGGAATTGAAACTAAATTGATTAAATTTCTATATTTTGAAATTTTAGTGATTAATATATATTTAAAGCTTTATTAAATTGAAATTTTAATAAAGTATAATATTAGATTTTAAACTTAAAAATCTTCTCCTTATAATTCAAAATTTTTGATTAAATTAAAATTTAAATAAATTATTAATTAAACCTAAATATACTTTTTCAATGAATTATCAAAGAGAAATTAAAATTAGTTATAAAATTATCAAATTATTTCAATATATATAATTAAATTAACTCAAAATCAGAACTATATATATATATATATATATATATAATATATATATATATATATATATATATATATATATATATATATTATGTTAAGTTATGTGATCCTTAGAAAAAAAAATTTGAGAATTTACTGAATAAAATAATAAATATTTTTATGCTAATATTTAGTATTAGTTAAGTAAAAATTTTGATTTAAATAAAGTTAGAATTTAAATAAAATTTCTTGCACATTATTTTATAGTAATTTCTAAATAAATAATAGTACAAAAAAATAATATTTTATTTATTAAAATTCAACAAAATTATATATACAATTATTAATTAGAAATAAAAATTTATATTGTTGATATTTCTATTGCGAAACAGTGATTCATCTTACATGCATGTCTAACATTCATTGAGCATCAATTTTAATATGTTGGATGTGGCGTAAGCAAGTTGGGCGATTGTGTCCCTTAGGTGAGAGACCCTAAAGCCAGCAAGTAGGGCAATTGTGTCCCTTGGGTGAGAGACCCTAAAGCCAGCAAATAGGGCAATTATGTCCCTTGGGTGAGAGACCCTAAAGCCAGCAATTAGGGCAATCGTGTCCCTTGGGTGAAAGACCCTAGAACCTGTTGGATCCTTCGGAGTCTCCTTTGTGTATGGTGTATGAGTACAATTGTATGTGCGGATATACGTTAGAGGTACAACTGGAGTAGTAGTCTGACTAACCAATGTATAAATGAGTCCCTCACCACGAGGTACCGGTGTGTGGGCGTTAATGCAACGTGACCATTCACTTGGGTACGGTGTTGTAAGAGATGTTGATTATTTAATTTTTATTATAGAATTCATGGAAGTGTGGCATTCAGAACATCTTTACGATTCCAGCATTGCATTAATGTCATTATTAAGATTCAATATCTCAATTCATATTTGGAATTCGAAACAAAAAAATAAAATATGTTTATATATATATATATATATATATATATATATATATATATATATATATATATATATATTATATATATATAATGTTCATTATTTATTCATTTGTTATAAATTTAAGGATTTCATATTTGAGTTGGATATAATCCCACGAGCTGTTATGCTCACACCCAAAATAATAGTGTTTCAGGTCTTGGAGTTTAGTTGGGGCGAAGTAGAGTGAAGATTTAACCATTGGCTTAGTTGTAGTCATATCTGTATTTGTATTTGAAAAAAATAAAATAAAATTGTATAGCAGGAACTTAGAAGTGAGTTTAGATTGTAATAGTTAGAAATTGTATTTGATGAACATTGTTTATTGTAATGAGTTTTAATTAAGTGTGGTTGTGAAAGTTTAAAATTGAATCATGTCTTGAGATTCGGTGTCACGCCCTGAAATTCGAGTACCCGAATAAGGTCTTCGGGACCCGAATCCCAAGGTTCGTGAGTTATAATTTAATGACATTTATTACAATCCAGTCGATTCAATCAAATTCAATAAATACTCAACGTCAACTAAAAGAAAATACAGCTGAAATATTTATTAAATTCAACTCCTTTGATGGTTTGTCTTTTTTACATTGAAATTTGAACATAAACTAAACATAAATAACAAAAAACTGAATTGAATCGAAACTAAACCTAATTTTTTAGAAATAAAGCTAATAGTAGAGGCCCGTCTGCTCATAGTATTCCAGCTCTGTACTTGTGCATTTGTTTTAGTAGGATGAGCATAACAGCCCAATAGGGTCATTTCTTACCCAAAATTTAACATGTTCAGATAATATCAATTTTATAACAATAAAGGGAAATATAATACAAATAATGAAATTTAACAACAGAGTTATAAAAATGTGATGCATGTGATATTTCCATGAATACTCATAACATTTATATTATTTCTTACAACACTGTATCCAAGTGGATGGTCACGTTATATTAACGCCCACGCATTGGTACCTCATGGTGAAAGACCCATTTATACGTTAGCTGGTCAGACTACTGCTCCATTTGTACCCCTGACGTATGTCCACGCACACAATTGTACTCATACGCCGTACACATAGGAGACTCCAAAGGATCCAGTGGGTTATAGGGTCTTTCACCCAAGGGACACGATTGCCCTACTTGCTGGTTTTAGGGTCTCTCACCCAAAGGATACGATTGCCTTACTTGCTAATTTAGGGTCTTTCACTTAAGGGACACGATTGCCTTACTTACTAATTTATATCCAACATAATAAAATTTAATGTTCAATGAATGGTAGACATAAATGTAAGATTAATAATTATTTCACAACAAAAATATCAACAATATAATTCTAATTAATAATTCTATATTTAAATTTTTATTGAAACTATAATAATTTAAATACTTAAATAAAATATTATTTTACTATTATTTAATTTAGGAATTTTCGTGAAATAATGTACAAGAAATTTTAATTTCAATTCCAAAATTTTGAGAATTTTCTTAAATTAAGTTCATTTAAATTTAATTTAATTAACTCTTCAAATTTTACAATTTAAAATTTGGATTTTAATCTTTACAGAAACAAAAATTATCACATTGATTTCTATTATATAACATTAATAATGTAATTAAAATATTATTTGAAAATTAAAAATTTATTATTATTATTATTATTATTATTATTTATTTATTATTATTATTATTATTTATTTATTATTTTTTTTAATCTAACTATTTAAATCTAAATTCAGAATTTTATTTTTATTTTTATTTTTTAGAATCTAAATTGAATAAGGTTAAGAAGATATTAATTTGGACTTTGGATACTATTATTATTATATAAATTATTTGTTACAACATTATGTTAATATGATTAACCTTGTTTTATAATTGACTATCTAAATTAATAAATTTACTTTTGTTTGATGTTTGATACATTTAATATATTTATTATATTACTTTTATGTTAAATTGTTAATGTTAACATTTACATAATTTTTAAAAATAATAAATTATATTTATTACAACTTTTATATATTATCAAATAAAACTTTTCTATTTTGTTATTTATAACATAATCATATAAATAACATTAAATACTTATATATTAATTATGTAATATAATGTTATTTTACTCATGTTTACTGTTATATATTTTGTTATTATTTTTTAATTTTTTTTGTAACCTACAATTATATTGTATTACTACTATATTATTATAAAACATAATATTTATATTTTAGTATACCTTAATGATCTTATAAACCCTTTTATTTTATTTTATTTTATATATTATTATATATCATATTAATACTGTTTACATATTACAATTATATAATTTATATTTGTTTTATATCTATATATATATCTATATATATCTATATATATATATATATATCTATCTATATTCATATCATATTTGTTTATATATACTTATCAATCTATATCACTTATATTCACAATTCTGCATAATGAATCATCAATATTTTAAATAATTAATTATATATTCTGTTTGTACTGTAAAATATTATACATATATGTACGGTATTATAATTTATTTGAAATTTAATTTAATTTAATTTATTTTTTTCTTAACAAAACATTTAAGAATTAATAAAATAATCTTAAATAAACTATTTATTTTATTCTGTAAATTTATTTTATTTTATTTATATATAAATTATTTCAGTATTAAATATATATATATATATATAAATAAATTAGAAATTCATAAATGAGTAGATTCCCTACATAAAAATTTAACTGACAATAATATTTTTACGAAAATTTTGGATTAAATAAACATAATAAATAACTGAAAATGATAAATTTCAAGTTAAGATCACCTACCTTAAAAGTCTGATGATCTGGCCCCGCTTTAATCTCTCTCTTGATCTACAGAACTCTCTCTCTCTCCCTCTCTCTATTTTTTTTTTTTTTTTGGTTGATTCCTTCGATTCCTTTTTTTTAATTATTATTATTATAAATGGATGTGTAATGGAATGGAGGAGTGGGGATTATGGGACAATTTCATTTAGTGGGAGGTTCGGTGGCCATTACCGGAAGGAAAATGGAGAAAGTGGTTTAGTCGTGCGGAAGATTTAACTTTTTATTTTTTATTTTATTATAATTTTTTAAGATATGATGGGTCCTACTAGCGATAATATAATCTACTCCATCCATCATCTCGGCCTAGCCAAGAGAAGATGTAAGGCAAAATATGAAGCTGATCCAAAACTCAGGTGGGCCACACGCAAGCGGACGGTGGGGTTAGTTCCCATAAAAAAAAATGGATTGTTACATTCGGAGTCGGGTCTGGCAAACTCGGGTACCGAATTTCGTGGCGTGACAATTGATGCGTATGTTTTATCGACTTGTCCATCCACACGCACCCTTTACATGTGCCACTCAAGTTGCATGTGAATATAGGCAATTGGCATTAGTTGTGAAATTTGGTCCGTTGATTACAATATCACCATCCACTAAATATTGATTTCACATAATACAATGTTGATGAATTCAATACTTAACGTGAAATTAGATTATCAAAATACCATGGCATTTTCAAACTTATAATCATTATTTAATAATGGTTTTAATTTCATCTAATGTAATGCAATTCATGTTTCCAAACAAGACCCGAGCTACTTATGCCTCAAGTAGCTCATCACAGTTTCTACTCATTCAATAGATAAACATGTCCGTTAAACAACTTACTTATCAACCAAAAAGCTAAAAAATATATTTGTTTTCCAACATCACATGAGTAATTATCTCTTAATTTGGTTTGGTCTACCCTTAATATCCACCATCAATCATGTGGGACTAACCTTTGATGTGGACCATTCATTATGTTGGGCCTACCTTGGCCCTATCTTTAATGGGAGCCGTCCATCATGGTGGACTAACCTTTATAATGTGGACCATTCACATTGAGAGGCCCATCTCGATGTGGGTTATCCGTTATGTGGGGTTACCTTAGATGCATGTGGGTTGTCGATTATGTGGGGCTTGCCTTGGATGTGAGTCATTCCTCACTACGGGCCAACCTTCAATGGGAATTGTCCACATGTGGGGCCTATCATCTATGTTATTGTCTATCATGTGGGGCCCACCTTTAATATCCATCACCCATCACATGGAGCCCACCTTTGATGTGGATTGTCCATCGTGTTGGTCTGATCACCTTCAATGTGCATAGTCCACAATGCAAGGCTTGCCTTCGATGTGGGCCATTCATCATTAAGGGGCAACCTTTGATGTGGACCGTCCATCTTGTTGACCCCACCTTGGTTATGGGTTGTCCATCATTTGGGGCCTGCATTGGATGTGGGCCATTCATCTTTAGGGACCAACCTTTAATGTGGATAATCCATTATATGAGGCTTGCCTTGACAAGGTCCATCCATCATGTGGGTCCCACCTTCAATATCCATCACCCATCACATGGAGCCCACCTTTGAAGTGGCTTGTCCATCACATGGGCCACACCTCCAATGTGGGCCATCCATCATGCAGGGCCTGCCTTGGATATGTGCTATTCATCATTAGTGGCTAACCTTTGAAGTGGACTGACCATTATATGGGCCCACCTTGACGTGGGTCATCCATCATGTGGGGCCCACCTTCAACGTCCATTGACCATCTTATGGAGCCCACCTTTGATGTGAACCGTACATCGTGTGGTCCCCACCTTCAATGTGGGGTCATCCATCATGTGGGGCTCTCTTTGGATGTGAACCATCTATTATGTTGTGGACCATCTGTTATGTTGCCAAATCCAGAAATTGTTAGTGTATATTAGTGGTCCTGACGGATGGATCAGATTTGGGGTTGCTCGATGTGGGGTTAGCAGCAATGGTAATGTGGGTTGATTTGGGATTGGATTCCCGACAGGTGATGATCAATGAAGCTTAATCACCAATATGATATTATGTAATAATATATTCACCTAATACGAGGGATGATTTCCTTCTCCCATTTGATATTAACTTATAGGGAAAAAATACAAACACAGAAAATTGTACACATGGTATAATGACAAAAAGGTAAAAACTTCTATGGTGCTAACAGAAATGAAGGGGAGTTAGTGAAGCAATCGGGGCCATTTGCATCCCAAAGGCAACCCCTTAATATCAGGCAGGCTGGGCCCGGAAATGCCCTCGGCCTTGAAGCTGAGCGTATTTGACCAATTTCGGGTTCATCAACATAGTCGAAAGTTCTTTGTGTACGAAACAGACACTGGAAACGTAGCCGTTTGGATACTAGAAGTGATAATGGAAGTAACTCATTACATATATGAGAATTACATAAAGAAGCTAAACATTTCTACAATGACATTTCTCCATAACACTTTTGTTTTTTTTTAATCAAAGCATGGGATAAACAGGCATGAGACATGCAGCTAGTGAGGATTAAGCAGCGGTGGGATAAGAAGCCATCATGGCAATACCACATATCCCTTCTTTAGCACCAACATCCCTCTCCATCATTATGTATCCATCTTCACCCCATGAAGTTCCCCATGAATTCTTCACTAACCAATACTTTGTCCCATCATCTGTCGTCCCATATCCAACAGCCGTCACTCCATGGTCTAGTTCGGTACCACAATCTCCTGTAAATACACCACTCGAGTAAAACTGGAAGGCAGATCCACTAGCATCGATTGCGACAGAAACGGGTTGGTTGGCCACAGCCTTCAACAGAGCTTTCTCACTGTTGGCCGTAACATCTTGGTGACCGTTGATCTTGGCCACAGGGTTGGCTTCCTTCTTGGAGTTGCAAGTGCCATCAACTGCCATGTAGGGGTACTTGGCTTCTGTTGTAAGTCCTCTGTTGTGTTGAATGAAATCGAAGGCGCCGTCCATGAAACCTCCTGCACAGCCTTGATCCTCACCTTTGGTATCACAATCCACCACCTCTTGCTCTGATAAAGAAAGCAACTTCCCTGTCTTGAGTTGCGTAATCCCTTCCGTAGCTGCTACCGCTGAGAATGCCCAGCAACATCCTATTTGGCCACACCAAAAAGCAAGTTAGCTGATACTAGATAACAATGTCACGCTCCTTTTTAGGACAAAGTTACAGTAATCCAAGAAAATCGACAAAATTCATAAGAAGGTTATAAAGCTTACCGCATTGTCCTTGGTCTTTGATTGGGGTTACGGCAACTTTCTTTCTCCAATCCATACTTGCTGGCACAGTCACGTTCTCATACATGAACGATGTGGCTCTTGATACTCTTGTTTGAGTGGGCCTAAATCCATTACGGCTGACCTTGAACTCCTCGTTGGTTTGGTCTGCAAATTCATTTACACTTAGCTTGTACGATCGGTCCCCAGCATTATTGAAGGATTCTATGAATTCCACATTGTCCTTGAATATCTTGAAACGTAGCTCTTTCTCAGCTGCATCCTTGTAGGAGCGACCATATCGAGCCATCCATTGCTCGTACCTGTTGGACATGGACACTTCCTGTATAGTGCGGCCCATGGCTTGAGAAGCCCACACTCCCAAGATGAACAAGGCTATGAAGAAAGATTTGGTTAAGGAAACCATGGTGGTAAGGAAGGAGTGTATGGATGATCTGGTGATGTGATTATGGAAGTGGGTGCATACACTTACTCTAAGTTGAGTTTATATATATACGGAATATTGGGGCCCACATGATTCATTAATCTCCATTGCTTTACAATTGTTACTGTGGTGAAGATGGAGACTTGATATAAGTGCCCGATCAGGTGTATCGATTTTGATGGCTAAAATGATATCTTTTAATCTAACTCATCTTATACTCAAATTTCGTGTACGCTGCGCTTCTCTATGCTAACATTGTATATTTCCAGTACACTTTGACAGGGACGCGGTTTGGGTACTACCCGTCTGTCCCGAGCTCTGGACAGGCTGTGGCCTTGATGGGTCACCGTGATGTATGGGTTTTATCCACACCGCCCATGTTTTGCTTGACAATTTTATGTTATAAGCTCAAAAATAGGAAGATCCATGGCTCAAGTGAACCACAGAGTGGGGATTAAACACTTACCATAGAAAACTTTTTGGGGGCCACATTGCCAATGACTCCCGCCATTAAAAACTTCCAGGGGCGGGCTGGCACAGGGAGGGACGTGATGAGGTCGATCACGGTCTTCCTTAGGAAATAACTACTCTAAATCCACATAGCTGATCTCTGGACTCCTCGGAGAGATTTCTCGAATTTACAAGGTATAAAAGCGATAATAATTCTTAATAAATTCGAAATAATTTGATTGATGATAAAAAGTAAATTACAACACTTTCAATAATGAGCTCAAACCTAGGACGGAGTTTTAGACTTAGGCTGACTTAGGCTCCAACTCAAATACCCTAAAAACACAATATATTATAAATAGTTATAAATAATAAACTTATTATTTATAGATGGCCTCTATTCCTACTAGACGTCATGGTTTTTGACAAAAAATAGTAAATGTCCAATTTGACCTAACCATGTTATTCTCCCAACTTTTCTAAACCCTTGTTATGTTGGGCACGACTTCTACGTTTCAAATAATCAAAAGTTATAATCGAATTAAAACTTAATATTTATAATAAAATGAAAATAAATGGGACTTTTGCCTATTGATACGATGGAATCTCACATATGACACTTAAGTAGGTTTTCCTACCCCAAAATCATATATAATATATCGAAAAACTCATTCCAGTTTGCGAGATACGACTATTTTAAGGTTATGGCGGTTCGGATAATTTCCACCTCCAATCGGGCATTCTGTGGTCCATCTTTGCCATGAAAGTGCCTGCGACCCGCTATACATCAGTCTGCCCTTAATATCCACCATCCATCATGGGGGGCCAACCTTTGATGTGGACCATTCATTATGTTGTGAGTACCTTGGCCCTATCTTTAATGAGAACTGTTCATCATTTGGGACTAACCTTCAGTGTGGACCATTCACCATAAGAGGCCCATCTTCGATGTGGGTTATCCATTATGTGGGGTCACCTTGGATGTAGGTTGTCCATTATGTGGGGGTTCACCTTAGATGTGGGTCATTTGTCACTACGGGCCGACCTTCGTGAAAACTACTCACATGTGAGGCCCATCATCAATGTTAGTGTCCATCATGGAAGTGGGTGCATACACTTACTCTAAGTTGAGTTTATATATGGGACCCACATGATTCATTAATCTCCATTGCTTTATTGTTAGTGTGGTGAAGATGGAGACTTGATATGAGTGCCCGATCAAGTGTATTGATTTGGATGGCTAAAATGACATTTATTAATCGAACACTTCTTATACTGAAATTTCGTGTACGTTGCGCTTCTCTATTCTAACATTCTATATTTGACAGTGCCAGTTTTTAAGAAACAACCGGCACGGGAAAAAAAAAAAAAAGTCAATTCTGCCCATCAGGTGGATCACACCGTTAGCATCCGTGATGGTCGGATTGTCTTAATTTTTTGAACGAGGTGATGTTTATGTCCCTGCCTCCTTCTGAACAGGTCAGATGTCATAGATAATCACATGTGCAATAGATGGACAGTTACTAAACTTTAATAGCACCGTGGATAGTAGGTGAAAAAAAGAGGAGAATGTAGACGAAAAGACCGTTATAACAAAAGAAAACCTGTCCAAACCATTACATTTGCCCCGGCACGTAGGCTCCCTCTCGGAAGTGGATTGCTGTTGTCCAGGCATGCATGCCTACCGATCTTTCAGGCCTTGCTCGGTTTGGGGGCTTGACCCCAAAATTTAAACCCGCTTATTATTATTATTATTATTATTTTGCCTAGGTTGGTGCTTTCAAGTCCCATCATGGACCGTTTAGGGCTTGTTTGGATCATAAGTTACTTAATATAAGCTATTTAAACTACAAGCAGCTCATCTTTGTTTCTACTCATTTAGCAAATTAATTAGTATCTTTGGTAAACAAGTTACTTATCAGTCAAAAAAGAAGAAAAGCAAGTTTGGTTTCCAATATCACATAAGTAATCATCCCTCAGTTTTGTTTGGTCCAGCCTTAACATCCATCATCCACCATGTGGGCCAACCTTTAATGTGAATCGTTCGTTATGTCGGGCCTATCTTAGCCCTGTCTTCAATGTGAACCATCCATCATGTGGGGCTAACCTTCAATATGGACCATCCAACTTGAGTGACCCATCTTTGATATGGGCTATCCATCGTGCAGTGTCACCTTGGATGTGGGTCATCCATCATGTCGGGCCCGCCTTGGAAGGGGGTCATTCATCATTATGGGCCGACCTTCGTTGTGAACTGTTCTCATGTGGGGGCCACCTTAATATGGGTCATCTATCATGTGGAGCCCCCCATCAATGTTAGTGTCCATCATGCAGGGCCCACCTTAAATATCCACACCCATCATGTGGAGCCCACCTTTGATGTGGACCATTCATCGTGTGGGCTCCGTTTCAATGTGGGTCGCCCATCATGCGGAACCCATTTTGGATGTGGGCCATTCATCAATAGGGGTCAACCTTTGACATGGACCAACCATTCTATTGGCCTGTGTGATGTGGGTCATCCATCATGTGGGGCCCACCATCAATGTTCATTGCCCATCTTGTGGAGCCCACCTATGATGTGGGCCTTCCATTGTGTGGGCCCCACCTTCAATGTGGAGTTGTCCATCATGGATGAATCGGGCCCATCTCCCCTCCTTGTGGACGTTGATTGCCTGCTGGTGTTGTCTAATGGAGGATGCTCCGTGGGCACCACCATGATGTCTGGGTTCTATCCATATACCGTTCATCTATTTTTACAGGCCATTTTAAGACATGATCCCAAAAATAAGGCAGTTCCAAATCTCATGTGGACCCACCGATAGGAAACAGTGGTGATTGAACGCCCCATCTTTAAAAACTTCTCGGGGGCTACAAAAGTTTTGGATGAATTAAGCTTATATTTGTGTTTTCCCTTCATCCACGTTTGTGTGGTCTAATCAAGAGGTTGGATGGAAAATTAACATTATAGTTGACCCTAGGAAGTTTTCAAAGGTGAGCGTTCAATCACCACTGTTTTCTGTTGGTGTGATCCACTTGAGATTTGGATCTGTCTCATTTTTGGCTCATACCATAAAATGATATGAAAAAATAGATGGACCGCGTGGATAAAACACATATATCTTGGTGAGGCCTACTTAGCATTGTCCAGTAACCACCTCGTTGGGGCCTCTTGATTTTCCATGTCACCAGTAAATACATTTACAAGGGTAATAATTATTTACTTAAATAATTACCTCACAGTTCCCCCAAAAATTTAGGCAGATCAAAGCTCAAGTGGACTGTAGGAAAAATTGGGAAATAAACACCTATTGTTAAAAACTTCTTGGGGCCTCAAAAGTTTGGGATCTTGTCTTTTCCCTTATCAATGTTTGTGTGACCTTGTGAACAGGTTACATGACAAATAAACATTAATATGAGCTAGCGAAGGAAACAACTTTCAATGGTGGTGGACGTAGTAAGTAGAGCTCGGTGAGAGGACTCAACTTGGCAAACTCGACTCGTCTGACTCGTTTAGATTCGACTCGATCCGAACTTAGTGGGTGAGCCAATCGGAATCGAGTTGACTTCATCCATTACGAACTCAACTGAGTCGAGTTCGAGTCACCTAGTAACTTGACTTGACCTGAAAACCAACTTGGTACTCACTCGACTCGATCTAAAACTCAACTCGTACATATATATTATAAATTTAAAATATTTAGAAAAAAAAAAAAAAAAACATGTATATGACTAAGAGGCTACAATGCTGGCAAGCAAATCTAGGTTTTGAGTTGTGATTTCAACCCGTGGATACCTACTACACTCAATCTGACTTGGTGTAGACTCGACCCGACTCGGTACTTGTGATCGGGTCAAACTCAGTCCGGATTAGCCCAGGCCAGACCTGTGATTTAGGTGGGGCCATGCCAAAGGAAATAGTAGGTAGAGAGACGTCCATCTTTGATTTTTACAAGGCCCAATACCGCATTGATTTTATAAAATCCACTCTAACCATTGGATGTCATACCAAAATTTAGGCCTGGGTCCACAATTTAAGCTTATACATGATTGGGTGCGCCACATCAAGGGAAATAATTTGAAAGAATAGCATGGTGTGTACACTTTTTCTAAGGATTAGCATGGCTTGTAAACTTTTTCCAATTGTATGGTAAACTTGAATAACAAATGGGACTGATTTATGATACTAGAACTAACTCCAGGTGTGTTGAAAATATAATTTAAAAATAAAAAATATTTTAGAAATATCTAAAATGTTTCTAGAAAGTGTCTAGAAAGTATCTAGAATTTGTCCAGGAAGAATCTAGAATGTGTCTTTTGAGTTTCCTAAGTAATTAATGCTTATTGTAGAAAATTGTAATGCATTTACTATGTAGATTATTCCTCAAGATTCTATAAAAAGGAACTTGATGTACATAAAAATAAACAAATAAAAACAAGAAGATAAATCCTCCCTTCCGACCATTCAAAGCATTGTAATATCTCTTCTTCCTCTCCTCTTTTATAATACAAAATATACAAAAGCATTCTACTTGCAATACTCAAGACCAAGAAAATCTCTTCTTCCTCTCCTCTTCTCCAACAAGGTGGTCGGGTAAGTTTCACATAAACATCAGTACGCATGTACCCATGATGTTTATGGGAGATCCACTCCTACCAGTAGATGTGTAATCCCCTTAGGCTGGAGGTCCAGAAATCACACTGACCAGTGATTCAGGTAGTTCACACCAAAGGAAACCTTTGGGAGAAGACATACACCTTTGATTTTTTTATCTGGGTCATTTGCACGACAAAGTCAACACCTGGAAATTCCCTCGGCCTTGAAGCTGGGGGCATTTTTCCAATTCCGGGTTCAACAACATAGAAAGTTCTTTGTATACTATACAGATACTGGAAAGGTAGTTTGGATACTATAAGTGATAATGGAAGTAACTCATTATAAATATATGAGAATTACATAAAAGAAGCTACACATTTCTACATTGACATTTCTCCATAACACTTTTATATCAAAGCATAGGATAAACAAGCATGATATATGCAGCTAGTGAGGATTAAGCAGCGGTGGGATAAGAAGCCATCATGGCAATACCACATATCCCTTCTTTAGCAGCAACATCCCTCTCCATCATTATGTATCCATCTTCACCCCATGAAGTTCCCCATGAATTCTTCACTATCCAATACTTTGTCCCATCATCTGTTGTCCCATATCCAACAGCCGTCACTCCATGGTCTAGTTCGGTACCACAATCTCCTGTAAATACACCGCTCGAGTAAAACTGGAATGCAGATCCACTAGCGTCGATTGCAACAGAAACGGGTTGGTTGGCCACAGCCTTCAACAGAGCTTTCTCACTGTTGGCCGTAACATCTTGGTGACCGTTGATCTTGGCCACAGGGTTGGCTTCCTTCTTGGAGTTGCAAGTGCCATCAACTGCCATGTAGGGGTACTTGACTTCTGTTGTAAGTCCTCTGTTGTGTTGAATGAAATCGAAGGCACCATCCATGAAACCTCCTGCACAGCCTTGATCCTCACCTTTGGTATCACAATCCACCACTTCTTGCTCGGATAAGGAAAGCAACTTTCCTGTCTTGAGTTGTGTAATCCCTTCCATGGCTGCTACCGCTGAGAATGCCCAGCAACATCCTATTTGGCAACACCAGATAGCGAGTTAGCTAACAGTAGGTAACAATTTCATGTCCCTTTCTAGAACAAAGTTACACTAATTGAAGAAAATCAGCTAAATTCATGAGTAGGATATAAAGCTTACCACATTGTCCTTGGTCTTTAATTGGAGTTACAGCACCTTTCTTTCTCCAATCCATACTAGCTGGCACAGTTACGTTCTCATACATGAATGATGTGGCTCTCGATGCACTTTTTTGAGCAGGCCTAAATCCATTACGGGTAGCCATGAACTCCTCGTTGGTTTGGTCTGCAAATTCATTTACACTTAGCTTGTAAGATCGGTCCCCAGCATTGTTGAAGGATTCTATGAATTCCACATTGTCCTTGAATATCTTGAAACGTAGCTCTTTCTCAGCTGCATCCTTGTATGTGCGACCATATTGAGCCATCCATTGCTGGTGCCTGTCAGACATAGACACTTCCTGTAGAGTGCGGCCCATGGCTTGAGAAGCCCAGACTCCCAAGATGAACAAGGCTATGAAGAAAGATTTGGTTAAGGAAGCCATGGTGTTAGCTGAGTAGTGTATGGATGATCTGGTGATGTGATTACGGAAGTGGGTGCATACACTTACTCTAACCTGAGTTTATATACGTGATATCGGACCCCACATGATTTATTAGTCTCTATTACTTTATTGTTACTTTGGTGAAGATGGAGACTTGATATACGTGCCCTGATTAAGTGTATTGATTACGATGGCTAAAATGGCATTTTCTAATCAAACATATCTTATACTTAAATTTCGTGTACGTTGCGCTTCTCTATTCTAACATTCTATATTTCTAGCACACTTGACAGGGGCATTTGGATCGTATCTCCGTTTTAAGAGAAATGTTCACACACAACTTAGGTGTGTGAGCTTTCAAATACAATGCTCTTCTTTTTGGAGAATGTGCCACTTTTGTAGAACATCCAACCCGTGAAAAAGGTGGGGTTGCAACATAAAGATCACCTGATGCAGGAGAGGACGTGAGGTCGAGCACCGTCTTCCTCAAGAGGATAACTATTCCGAATCCACGGAACTTCTCTGGACTCCTCACAGAGACTTCTCGAATCCACGAGAAAAGAGAGTAGAAAATAGAAATAAATTCTAAATAAATTCGAAATAGCTTAATTCATCCATAAAACGAGTTCACAACCCTTTAAATAAGGGTACTAAGCAATGGGAAAGAAATCAGAATCAAACTACAACTAGGACTCCTAGAATTCGCGACTTACTATAAATAGTAAACTTACTATTTATAGACGGTCGTGATGTCTACTAGTGCGCAAGGTTTTCGGCCAAAAATAGTAAGTGTCCTATTTGGCTTCACCAACCCGTTCTCCTAATTATTCTAAGCTCTTTTCACGTTGGGCGCAACTCCTAAAGCCCGACGGATGAAGAGTTATAAGCAAACTAAAACTTACTATTTATAGTAAAAACGAAATTGAAACAGGGAAACGACGGTCAAATCAGGGGTTTCTCGCAATTCCGAGCGTTGCAACCCGGCGTAGCGGGGTTGGTTGGCTAAAGTAGCTCGTTCTACCCCAAAATCATATATTTTTCGTCCGCTAACTCATCCCGGATTGTGAGATACGCCTGATTTAAGGTCTGATGGTCCAGATCACTTCTGTCGCCGACCGGGCCTTTTCTGATCCATCTTTGCCATGTAATTGTCCGCGACCCGCTCTACATCATCACCTGTTGTGAAAATCGGACCAATGACCACTACTCTACTCTTTCGCGATGTCCGAGAGCCTACATTGATGCAGAGTCAGACCCGATTGATTTCGGTGGTGTAACCTGCTAGATGAGTGGACCATCCTAATTTTTTGCTCTTGGTGATCTACAAGCTGCGTCCCATGCACACCCAGATCCATAACTGGCAGACTGAGTGCAGATACCTGTTTTACACTTGAGGTCTTGGTATCTAACATGGAGTGTGTGTACTGACATGGGTGTGTCCTAACGAGCTAACCCAAAAAAAAAAAAAAAAAAAGCTGCGTCCCATGCACCTTTCGAACGACTGAACTCCAATGCTCTTGCTAACAAGTTGACGGTAAAGAAAGTTCTGTTCCATGTACACGTCAACACATGTTCCAATATGGTAAACTTGTGCAAGATCTTAGCAGTCCATCAAGTGAACTGTGAAAATCAAGCCATTCCAATCCTCAGGTTGGCCACAGTTTAAAAACCATTGGATAAACCAAACAAGTTTATTCCTGGTCTTACATTTGTTCCTTAAATTTTGAGTAAAAATCGTAGATAATAAGAACGAGTTTTTCTTAAATTATAATCTGGCCCACTTATAATTTTGGGCTCACGCCCTAAAATTATCTGGTGAAAACCAGTGGATTGCATGGATCTGTTGAAACTGCTCAACTTATCACACCTTAAAATTTAAACCGCCTAAATTTTGGAACACTAAACAATCCTGCTTTCGGAACAAGGATGACTTTATATTTTTCGTTTCAACTATCTAGTAATTGCCAATTGATCCTTTCCTAAAATCTCCCAAATGGGTCATAAGATCAAATGGTTTGGATCACTGAACCATGAGTCGCACTCTTACAAAGGGTATGGACGTTGATCCAGTGCCCTTAATCTACCTAGACATGGTAATTTTCGGTGTGTGATTGATGCATTGATTGTTTTTCATTGCTTTATTGCTTTATTATCCATAATTCCGGTTTGTTCTTGAGGGCTAGATCCTAAGGTTTTGTGTAAGGCCCCCATCACTACTGGGTGGCCAGGATCCTGAAATGTGCCTCCTCCGGTCATGTGAGATTCACTCATATTCTTCGTGAAGGGAATGTCCCGGCTGATGGATTGGCAAGGTGGGCTAGAACCTCCCAGTCGACCGCTCTGTTCATGCAGGCTTCCCTCCTCCCTCGGCAAATTAAAGGCAGCATTTTCCTTGACAAAATTGGGCTCGGGGCTCTGCGACTTCGCAATCTAGTTTCCCCGCCGGGTTCTTAGCTTCAATTGTGTTTCCTGTCTCTGCCTGCCGGTGATCTCCGCCTCTTCTTGTTCATAGTTGTGTTACGATAGGCTTTCTTCCTGTCCTTTTATCCGGAGGAAGCCCGAATGTCTGATCTCTCGTCTCGTTGATTGTAATTTTCTTGTTCTTCAATGAAACAAGTTTATGGGTTAAAAAATTTTTTTAAAAAATGCCTGTTTTAATTTTGTTTTTACTATTTATAGTAAGTTTTAGGTAGAGTATAACTCTTCATCCGTTGGGCTTTAGGAGTTGCGTCAAACATGAAAAGTGCTTAGAATAATTAGGAGAACAACATGGTTAAGTCAAATAGGACACTTACTATTTTTTTGCCGAAAACCATGAGATCTAGTGAAAATAACAATCGTCTATAAATAGTACTATTTATAGTAAGTCGCAATTTCGGAGAGTTTTAGTTATAGTATGAGTCTAAAATTTCTCCCTAGGGTTTGTAACCTTATTTAAAAAGTTGTAAACTCATTTTTCATCATCAATAAAATTATTTTGAATATTTTAGAATTATTTCTATTTTATTTTTCTCGTGGATTCGAGGTTTCTCTATGAGGAGTCTAGAGAAGTTCCATAGATTCGGAACAGTTATCCCCCTAAGGAAGACGGTGCTCGACCTCACATCCTTCCCTACATTAGAGTTCAAGCCTATGAGGCAATTTCTCCAACACAAAGAGTTCATCTTCAATTTCTCATAGAATGCAAAACAGTAATAACACTTTACATATATTTATTCAAACACTTGACAAGCAACATCAAAATCAAGATGTGAGGGTAGTCTTATAATGTAAAGGTTTTTTTTTTTTTTTTTTTTTTTTTTTTTGTATTAAGCTGTTTCATATCCATAACGTCCTCGCCACCAACCGATCCCATGGAGAATGTATGCACCCGAAACAATACTTTGTTGAGTCATTTCATCAAACACTTGGCAAGCAGCATCAATATCAAAAGAACTGAGTCACCGAGCCAATTCGATCTGAGTCGATTTGAGCTGAGGTTCGAACCGAGTCGAGTCATGCTCGGGCAAGCTCGAACTCAGCTCAAAATTTCTTTGAATGCCAAAAACCAGCTCGGCTTGGTCCGAATTCAATTTCGAGCCACGGAGAGTCAAGCTTTTCAAGTTGAGTCGACCGAGCTGACCCAGCTAACTCGAGTCATGTACAACTGCAAATTAATGACAAAAGGCAAATTTTTCTATGGTGCTAACAGAAATGAAGGGCCGTTGGTTAAGCAATCGGGGCCCCGCAAAGGCAACCCCTTAATATCAGGCAGGCTGGACCTGGAAATGCCCTCGGCCTTGAAGCTGAGGGTATTTGACCAATTTCGGGTTCATCAACAGAAAGTTCTTTGTGTACGATACAGACACTGGAAACGTAGCTGTTTGGATACTAGAAGTGATAATGGAAGTAACTCATTACATATATGAGAATTACATAAAGAAGCTAAACATTTCTACATTGACATTTCTCCATAACACTTTTGGTTTTTTTTAATCAAAGCATGGGATAAACAGGCATGAGACATGCAGCTGGTGAGGATTAAGCAGCAGTGGGATAAGAAGCCATCATGGCAATACCACATATCCCTTCTTTAGCAGCAATATCCCTCTCCATCATTATGTATCCATCTTCACCCCATGAAGTTCCCCATGAATTCTTCACTAACCAATACTTTGTTCCATCATCTGTCGTCCCATATCCAACAGCCGTCACCCCATGGTCTAGTTCGGTACCACAATCTCCTGTAAATACACCGCTCGAGTAAAATTGGAAGGCAGATCCACTAGCGTCGATTGCGACAGAAACGGGTTGGTTGGCCACAGCCTTCAACAGAGCTTTCTCACTGTTGGCCGTAACATCTTGGTGACCGTTGATCTTGGCCACAGGGTTGGCTTCCTTCTTGGAGTTGCAAGTGCCATCAACTGCCATGTAGGGGTACTTGGCTTCTGTTGTAAGTCCTCTGTTGTGTTGAATGAAATCGAAGGCGCCATCCATGAAACCTCCTGCACAGCCTTGATCCTCACCTTTGGTATCACAATCCACCACTTCTTGCTCGGATAAGGAAAGCAACTTCCCTGTCTTGAGTTGTGTAATCCCTTCCGTGGCAGCTACCGCTGAGAATGCCCAGCAACATCCTATTTGGCCACACCAAAAAGCAAGTTAGCTGATACTAGATAACAATGTCACGCTCCTTTTTAGGACAAAGTTACAGTAATCCAAGAAAATCGACAAAATTCATAAGAAGGTTATAAAGCTTACCGCATTGTCCTTGGTCTTTGATTGGGGTTACGGCGCCTTTCTTTCTCCAATCCATACTTGCTGGCACAGTCATGTTCTCATACATGAACGATGTGGCTCTTGATACTCTTGTTTGAGTGGGCCTAAATCCATTACGGCTGACCTTGAACTCCTCGTTGGTTTGGTCTGCAAATTCATTTACACTTAGCTTGTAAGATCGGTCCCCAGCATTATTGAAGGATTCTATGAATTCCACATTGTCCTTGAATATCTTGAAACGTAGCTCTTTCTCAGCTGCATCCTTGTAGGTGCGACCATATTGAGCCATCCATTGCTTGTGCCTGTTGGACATAGACACTTCCTGTAGAGTGCGGCCCTTGGCATTAGAAGCCCACACTCCCAGTATGAACAAGGCTACGAAGAAAGATTTGGTTGAGGAAGCCATGGTGTTAGCTGAGGAGTGTATGGACGATCTGATGATGTGATTATGGAGGTGGGTTCATACACTAACTCTAAGCTGAGTTTATATACGGGATATTGGGCCCCACATGATTCATTAATCTCCATTGCTTTACAATTGTTACTGTGGTGAAGATGGAGACTTGATATAAGTGCCCGATCAGGTGTATCGATTTTGATGGCTAAAATGACATCTTTTAATCTTACTCATCTTATACTCAAATTTCGTGTACGCTGCACTTCTCTATGCTAACATTGTATATTTCCAGTACACTTTGACAGGGACGCGGTTTGGGTACTACCCGTCTGTCCCGAGCTCTGGACAGGCTGTGGCCTTGATGGGTCACCGTGATGTATGGGTTTTATCCACACCGCCCATGTTTTGCTTGACAATTTTAGGTTATAAGCTCAAAAATAAGAAGATCCATGGCTCAAGTGAACCACAGAGTGGGGATTAAACACTTACCATAGAAAACTTTTTGGGGGCCACATTGCCAATGACTCCCGCCATTAAAAACTTCCTAGGGTGGGCTGGCACAGGGAGGGAGGTGATGAGGTCGATCACGGTCTTCCTTAGGAAATAACTACTCTAAATCCACATAGCTGATCTCTGGACTCCTCGGAGAGATTTCTCGAATTTATAAGGGATAAAAGCGATAATGATTCTTAATAAATTCGAAATAATTTGATTGATGATAAAAAGTAAATTACAACACTTTCAATAATGAGCTCAAACCTAGGACGGAGTTTTAGACTTAGGCTCCAACTCAAATGCCCTAAAAACATAATTTATTATAAATAGTTATAAATAATAAACTTATTATTTATAGATGGCCTCTATTCCTACTAGACGTCATGGTTTTTGACAAAAAATAGTAAATGTCCAATTTGACCTAACCATGTTATTCTCCCAACTTTTCTAAACCCTTGTTATGTTGGGCACGACTTCTACGTTTCAAATAATCAAAAGTTATAATCGAATTAAAACTTAATATTTATAATAAAATGAAAATAAATGGGACTTTTGCCTATTGATACGATGGAATCTCACATATGACACTTAAGTAGGTTTTCCTACCCCAAAATCATATATAATATATCGAAAAACTCATTCCAGTTTGCGAGATACGACTATTTTAAGGTTATGACGGTTCGGATAATTTCCACCTCCAATCAGGCATTCTGTGGTCCATCTTTGCCATGAAAGTGCCTGCGACCCGCTATACATCAGTCTGCCCTTAATATCCACCATCCATCATGGGGGGCCAACCTTTGATGTGGACCATTCATTATGTTGTGAGTACCTTGGCCCTATCTTTAATGAGAACTGTTCATCATTTGGGACTAACCTTCAATGTGGACCATTCACCATAAGAGGCCCATCTTCGATGTGGGTTATCCATTATGTGAGGTCACCTTGGATGTAGGTTGTCCATTATGTGGGGGTTCACCTTAGATGTGGGTCATTTGTCACTACGGGCCGACCTTCGTGAATACTACTCACATGTGAGGCCCATCATCAATGTTAGTGTCCATCATGTAGGGCCCACCTTTAATATCCACAATCTATCATGTAGAGCCCACCTTTGATGTGGACTGTCCATCGTGTGGGTCCCACCTTCAATGTGGGTCGTCCATAATGTAAGGCCTGCCTTGGATGGGGCCATTCATCATTAGGGGCAACCTTTGATGTGGACCGTCCATCATGTCGGCCCCGCCTTGGATGTGGGTCATCTATCATGTGGGGCCTGCCTTGGATGTGGGCCATTCATCATTAGGGGCAAACCTCTGATGTTGATTCTTCATTATATGGGGCCGGCCTTGATGTGAGCCATCCATCATGTGGGCCCTACCTTCAATATCCACAACTCATCATGTGGAGCGCACCTTTGATGTGGATTGTCCATCATATGGCCCACACCTTCAATGTGGGTCGTCCATCACGTGGGCCCACCTTGGACATGGGCCATTCATCATTAGTGACCAACCTAAATTTGATGTGGATCGACCATTATATGGGCCCGCTTTGATAGTTTCTGAAATCCGGGGAGAACGTGGATGAAAAGATTGCTATAACAAAAGGAAACCGGTCCAAAACTATTACATTTTCCCTGGTACTATTAATCCCTCTCAGAAGTGGATTGCCTGCGGAACCAGCCACAGGGAAATCAATGGTCCGGGCATGCCCACTGAACTTTTGAGCCTTCCTGGTTTGGGTTGTGCTTGGACATACCAAAATTTAAGCCCGCTTATTAATGGTTTGATTGGCTTGGTGGTTTGAAGTCCCAACACCGCCTGTTTAGGGATCAAAATATTTGGATAGTAAGTTACTTTACCTAAGGGCCTGCTTGGGACCTGAGATTAGGTGGTATTGCATTGCATCGGTTGGGATATATATTATATTTGGCGCCTGGAATTGACAGGAAAGGTTAGATTAATTCTGGAATTTGACTTCCCAATCCTAGCAAGAGATGTAATTGGATTTCTAGTTAATTTCAAAATCCACTACATTCATAAGGCCCCCACCTTGATACATATTTTTTTATCCAGTCTCTCCATCCACATGTGACACTTGAGTTGCATGAGAATATACGTGACTAACATCAATTGTAAAATCTGGTCCATTCATTACAATTTCACCATCCACTAAATATTGGTTTCACAAAATATAGTGTGAAAAATTCAATCCCTAACATGAAATTGGTTGGTTAAAATATCATGGTATTTTCAGACATAATATATCATTGTATAATAATGGTTTTAATTCCGTCTAATGGATGTAATGCAACACATCTTTCTAAACAAGCCATGAGATACTTATGCCTCAACTAGCTCATCAAGCTTTCTATTTATTCAACATATAAGCATGTTCAAACAACTTACTTATTAACGAAAAAGATAAAAAGTATGTTTGTTTTCCATCATCACATAAGTAATTATCTCTTAATTTTGTTTGGTCTACTCTTAATATCCACCATCCATCATGTGGGGCCAACCTTTGATGTGGACCATTGATTATGATAGGCCTACCTTCATCCTATCTTTAATGGGAACCGTCCATCATGTCGGACTAACCTTCAATGTGGACCATTCACATTGAGAGGCCCATCTCAATGTGGGTTATCCATTATGTGGGGTCACTTTGGATATGGATTGTCCATTACATGGGGTTAGCCTTGGATGTGGGTCATTCATCACTACGGGACACACCTTTGCTGTGGATAGTCCATCATGTGGGTCCCACCTTCAATGTAGGCCGATAATGCAAGGCTTGCCTTAGACGTGGGCCATTCATCATTGAGGGCAAACCTTTGATGTGGACCATCCATCATGTCAGCCCCACCTTGGAAGTTGGTCGTCCATCATTCAGGCCTTGCCTTGGATGTGGCTCATTCATCATCAGGGACCAACCTTTGATGTAGATCATCCATTATATGGGGCCACCTTCACATGGGCTATCCATAATGTAGGTCACACTTTCAATATCCATTGCCTATCATGTGGAGCCTACCATTGATGTGGCTTGTCCATCACGTGGGCCACACCTTCAATGTAGGGCCATCCATCATGCGGGGCTCACCTTGGATGTGGACCATCTATTATGTTGCCAAAACCAGAAATTGTTAGAGTATATTAGTGGTCTTCACGGATGGATGGGATCTGGGGTTGTTCGATGTGGGTTTAGCGGCAATGGTAATGTGGGTTGATTTGGGATTGGATTCCCGACAGGTGATGCTCAATGAAACTTAATCACTGATTCACTGCTATGATATCATGTAATAATATATTCACGGAATAATTGGGATGATTTCCTTCTCCCCTTTGATATTAACTTACAGGGAAAAAAAATCCAAAAAAATAAAATAAAATTACTCAGATCTGGTATAATGATAAAAAGGCAAAATTTCAATGGTGCTAACAGAAATGAAGGGGTGCTAGATAAGCTATAGAGGCCATTTGCTTCCCAAAGGCAACCCCTGGAAATTCCCTCGGCCTCCCCGATTCTGGGTTCAGCAACATAGAAAGTTCTTTGTGTACAATACAGATACTGGAAAGGTAGTTTGGGTACGATCTCGAGCAGATTTCAGGCTACAGGGACAGCAGGGATATCCCTCCCATCGAGGCACCGGTGCATCTGAGAGTAGATCGTGATGCAACGACAGGGGAGGGAACGCGGTTCCCTCCCAAATTAGCAATCTTCCGGTCTCCATAGGATTCCAGGCTTCTCTGTTTTCGTTGGAAACCTTCCATTTGATTGCTCCCGATCAGATATCGAATTCATCTTTGGAAGGTACGGCGACGTGCGAGATATCTCCGTTCCGACGTTCCCTGGATCCCTAAAACCTAGGGGATTTGTGTTTGTTACTTTCCTCTGTGAAGAAGAAGCTAGGGTTGCTATAGGGGTTTTGAATGGGAAACGGATCGACAGGAGAGTGATCTCAGTCCAAGCAGCGATCTCTCAGCCGAGAAGGCTGACAAAACCTGTTAAGAGAAGAATTGGTAAAGAATATTTTTCATAAATTTCTCATTGATCTCTATCAGAATATATACACATTCGTATGTGGCTTTACATGGAAAGAAAGTTTTTTACAAATAAATGAAATCTATAAAAGGAAACATATATTCTGTAATGGTGAGATTGCTAGAATCATGGGATTCCAATAATCATGGAATTGCTAGTCTTCTGTAGTACTCCCCCTCAAGTTGGCACATGAAGATCCGTAATGCCCAACTTGCGAGATAGGTGATGAAAAAGATCAGATCCCAAGGCTTTGGTGAAGATATCGGCAATTTGCTCAGAAGATGAAAGATGAGCAGTGGTGAAGAGACCAGAATGAAGCTTGTCGCGTACAATGTGGCAGTCAATCTCAATGTGTTTGGTACGCTCATGGAAAACTGGATTTTGAGCAATGTGGAGGGCAGATTGATTGTCACAGTAGAGAGTCATAGGAGTTGTATGGGAGAGGCCGAGGTCATGGAGGAGCTGTTGTAACCAGACTAGTTCACAGGTGGTGACGGCCATGGCACGATATTCAGCTTCTGTAGAGGAGCGAGCAACTGTAGTTTGTTTCTTAGTCCGCTAGGAAATGGGACTAGAACCAAGTGTGATGAAGAAGCCTGTGGTGGAGCGTCGAGTAGTAGGACAGCTAGCCCAATCAGAATCTGTATAAGCACTGACATGAAGATCATTAGAAGATGGAAAGAAAATGCCTTGTCCTGGAGCGCCTTTAATGTAGCGGAGAACACAAGTGGCGGCTGTCATGTGAGGAAGTCGGGGAGAATGCATAAATTGACTAAGAATGTTGACTGCAAAGACGATGTCGGGTCTGGTGATGGTGAGATAGATGAGTCGTCCAACTAACCGTCGGTAAGGAGCGGGATCAGGAAGAGGATCCCCATCAGTGTCGCTGAGCTTCAGATTTTGTTCCATGGGAAATGGAGCAGTGCGAGAGCCAAGTTGACCACTATCTGCAAGGATGTCCAGGGCATATTTTCGCTGATTAAGAAAAATGCCAGAAGAAGAGCGAGTGACTTCAAGTCCAAGGAAATATTTGAGAGGTCCGAGATCTTTGGTTTTGAAGTGAGTTGAAATAGCAGATTTGAAAAAAATGACTTGAGAGAGATCATTGCCAACAACTAAGATGTCGTCCACATATACAAGGATAAGTGTAAGACTAGTAGGAGTAGTCAAGGTGAACAGAGAGTGGTCTGCCTGAGATTGAACAAAACCTGCATTAAGAAGAACAGAGGTTAGTTTGAAAAACCAGTTGCAGGATGCTTGTTTGAGGCTATAGAGGGATTTCCGAAGATGGCAAACGCGAGTCTCCCCCTTAATACAGTATCCAGGTGGAGTCATGTAAACTTCTTTATCAAGTTCGCCATGCAGGAAGGCATTGTGGACGTCCATTTGGTGAATGATCCAATTTTTTGTGGCAGCAACAGCAAGTACACAGCGAACTGTGGTCATTTTGGCTACCGGAGCAAATGTTTCATGGTAGTCGATGCCTTCCACTTGAGTGTAGCCTTTGGCCACGAGTCGAGCCTTGTAGCGCTCAACAGTACCGTCAGCTCGGAGTTTGGTCTTGAAAACCCATTTGCAACCGATGGGTTTCTTACCATTGGGAAGAGATTCGAGGGTCCAAGTGGAGTTTTCTTCAAGGGCACGGAGTTCAGAGGTCATAGCTTCACGCCAATGAGAGTGGCGATTGGCTTCTGAGTAACAGGTAGGTTCAACAGATGCAGTAAGGGCAGTTAAGAAAGAATAATGAGCAGGGGAAAAACGAGAGTAAGATAAAAAAGCAGATAAAGGATGAGAAGTACCTGAGGACTGTGCAGCGGTTGAAGAAGCAATGGACTCCGTGGGTATGGTGGGGCAGACATAATCAAGGAGATATGCTGGTCGAGTGATGTGGCGACGGGGACGGGAAGGTGGGATAGATTCAGGGGTAGGATCAGAATTTATGGCCGGTGATGAGGGAGGTGAGATAAGTTCCAGAATGGGTAAGGGAAGAATGATGGAGTTGGGGGAAGGTGGAGTGGCAATATGTTGGAAAGGAAATTGGTCTTCATGAAAGGTGACATCACGCGAATAGAAAATGGTGTCGGTGTCAAGGTTATATAATTTGTAAGCTTTGCGATTGCTAGGATAACCGATGAAGACACAACGGGACGCTCCGGGTGAGAATTTATCTCGATTAGCTGTAAGAGTCTGGGCATAGCATAGACAACCAAAAACACGTAGGTGGGTGTAAGTAGGTTGTGTGTTGAGAAGAAGTTGAAAGGGAGTTTTATTTTGGAGAGATTGGCTAGGGGTCCAATTGATGAGATAGGCAGCGGTGAGGATGCATTCACCCCAAAATTTAAGTGGTAAATGGGCCTGGAAGCGAAGACTTCGTGCCACATTCAGAAGGTGCTTGTGTTTACGCTCGGCAACACCATTTTGTTGAGGAGTTTCAACACAAGTACGTTCATGAATAATACCGTGGTTTTGGAAAAAAATTTGGAGATTATGAGATAAAAATTCTTGGCCATTGTCCGTGCGAACAAATTTGACCGTGGAATTGAATTGGGTTTTAACCTGAGCAAAGAAGTGTATTAAATGACTAAAAGTTTCTGATTTAAAACGCATTAAATAAATCCATGTTGTGCGTGAGAAATCATCAACAATAGTCAAAAAATAATGAGCGCCAGAAATAGAAGTAGTGGAATATCCACCCCAAATATCACAATAAAGTCGATTAAAAGGAATCGTACTTTTATTAGCATTAATTTGAAATGGTAAGCGAGTGTGCTTAGAACGAGCACAAATGTCACAATGAGAAACAGTACAAGGACTATAAAAAATAGAGGGAATAAGAAAGCTGGAAGGATGACCTAGGCGTTGATGCCATAAGGTCTTATTATCAGATTTGTGAGCGGAGAAGGCGACGGATTGTTGGGGACGAAAAATGTAGAGTCCATTGCAAGCTTCACCCGCTCCAATCAGCCTCGTTAATTGAGGGTCCTGAAAAAAAACATTAGATGATGAGAAAGTGACAACACAAGATAAGTGGCTAGTTATTTGAGGGATAGAAAGGAGATTATAATGAAAGGAATGGACAAATAAGACATTAGATAACATGAGAGTTTCGGATAGAAGGATAGAGCCGACGCCCTCAACTGGGATTGTTTCTCTAGTGGGCAAGCGGACCTGCCGAGCCATGGGTGGCTCACGGAGGTCCAAGAAAAGCAATCGGCAGTGGCTCATGTGATCACTAGCGCCACTGTCGATGATCCAGTCCTTCTGAGGGTCGAAAATGGGAGGGTTTGTAGAGGAGTTACCCATGAAGTTGGCTGTCGAAGGAGGAGGATGAAGCAGAGTCATCAATTGCTGGTAGCTTTTTGGAGAGAGATTAGGTACTGGGCTTGAAGGGGAAGCAGCAAAATTGGCAGCGGCAGGTGATTTGCCAAGTAAAGAGGGCTGTCAGTGGTGGCGTGGTTCACGGCCAGGAGGAAAGCCGATGATGAGCCAACAACGGTTTCGGAGATAGCCTTCTTTCCCACATTCAGTACACTTGAGAGAGGGGCGATTGGAATGTGTGGTCCGAGCGGCAAGGGCAAGTGTTTCGGATGATAGATGAGGAACTTGAAGAAGACGTTGTTGTTCCTCTTGGAAGAGAATGGAGAAGACTTTGTTGAGAGATGGAAGAGGATCGGTAACAAGGATTTGAGTGCGAAGGGCAGCAAACGAATCATTGAGTCCCAGTAGAAACTGAAAAACACGTTCGTCTTCGGCTCTTTTCTCCAGAGTATTGGCATCAGTAAGGGGCTGAAGATTTCCTAACTCATCCCAGAGTTGTTTGATACTGTTGTAGTAGTCAGGTATGGAGAGTTGATTTTGATGAAGATTGGAGATCTCTCGTTTAGGATGGAAGAGACGAGCATTGTTTCCGTGGGTAAAACGAGACTCGAGATCAAGCCAAACATCTCGTGGGTCATCGTGATAGTCCAACGAATTGGCTAGGGAGGGAGTGATGGTGTTGAGAATCCATGTTAGGACCATATCTTTGGTCCAACTCCATTGGGCATAATCAGGGGAGGTTTTGGCTGGGGCTGTGAGAGTACCATCAACAAAGGACAGTTTGTTTTTGGCATTGAGGGCACGGCGAAGAGCACGTTGCCATTTGGGAAAATTGTTGCCGGTGAGTAGTCCGGAAACAAGAACAAGACTGGGTGAATCAGATGGGTGGAGGAGATGTGGAGAAGAAGGGGTAGGAGGAGGAGTATCGGAGGAAGCCATCTGCAAGAAAAGGTATTTTTATTTATTTTATTTTTTTTTGTTTAGGATCTTGGTAGGGCTGATACCATGTTAAGAGAAGAATTGGTAAAGAATATTTTTCATATATTTCTCATTGATCTCTATCAGAATATATACACATTCGTATGTGGCTTTACATGGAAAGAAAGTTTTTTACAAATAAATGAAATCTATAAAAGGAAACATATATTCTGTAATGGTGAGATTGCTAGAATCATGGGATTGCAATAATCATGGAATTTCTAGTCTTCTGTAATAAAACCTGCCCATCAACACGTCTCGAATCTGAACCCCAAAAACCCAACGCCTTCAGTGAAGTTCTTAAAAGAACCCCGCCTCAACCTCCGAAACATATTGATACTGAGGCGTTTATGGTCATAGCGGATGATGCAGCGGTAGCCGTCCGGAGAAAGCCCGAGTGGGATTCCCAACCAATCCAAATACCCCAATCATTTAGCTTATCAGGCCCTCTAAAATTCCTAGCTTCAGCGGTGGATGTAATCAGGTTATTGTTGAGGGTTAAATATTGTATATTAGACTGCAATTACTATCTAGATTGATTTATGAACGTGATATTGCTTAACAGTCTATTTTAATCGTGTTTATGGTGCAAAGTGAAGTTAGAAGCCTAAACCGAAAAGGATGCTAAAAGCATGGATTTAACTCTCAGGAATCACCAAAGTAATAGACGAGATTCCAGGGGACCGAGATTGAAGAGTTTACATGCCAGGGATTCAAGAAAGTCAAGCCGTTCACGTTAAAGAGGCCTGAAAAATGTACTAAATGCAAGATCACAGGGTTCCCACCATCCATTTGGTTCAAAACTTCTTATATAGCCTATGGACCATAAATTAACCGTACACATCAAATTTCAGTCATTGGATCCCTGCGAAAATGGCCCAACGGACAAATTATTCCATAAACTGATGATTCCGGATATACTTCAATTTTGGTCTCAACCCCTTAAATGGGGAGAAACAATGAATGGATGGATTGGATTGCTCGTAAACATCAATATGGACCCCACATTCATGGAGTATGAGTGCATAGTAGGTGTGCAGCCGCTGTGCACCGAACTAGTGAAGTCGGTCAACAGAAGGTTGACCGACTCAATACAACAATTTCTAAAAACCGCCGCTCGCTTAAACAGAGCTTGCGGACAGCTCTTTGTGGGCCACCATCATGCACTGAAATTTCGATCCGGACCGTCCATTCGTATCCCACGGTTCATCTGATCCAAGCCTAGGAGAGAAAATTGAAGAAGGACAATGAAGAGTGGTTTTCAACCGTCCAAACACGGGACGGACTGCCCCAAGAAGGACTCTGTGGGCCACATCTAAATCGATCCAAAACCATTCATTTATGACCTTTTTCCTATTTGAATTCAATGGACGGAGTGGATTTCTCCTTCGACGCTGCTCTTGTGCCCAACCAAGCATCAGCGCTGACCCCTTCTGCAGGCCCTGTCTACAGCGCGTCCGAGACTCAGACGCTGCGGGCCGTTTGGCAGCCGTGGCTAGGATCGGTCCGACAATCCTAGCCATTCAAAAGCCTCCCAAGGTGGGACCGAACACTCTCAAGGAGCCTGAATGGTTCAGATTTTGCATAAGAGATGGCCATGAGCTGACAAAGCTGTCACAACGCGAACTGGATCCACTTTTTTGCTGCTGCTGCGTACGACCTGCGAAAGGAGTGCGTTCACGCACTCCACCGACTCCATCAAGGTTGGTTCTCCACCGCCTTCATTGCCTATAAAAGAAAGAGAAAGAGAGAGCAAATCACCTTGGTTTGGGCTTGAACGTGGATACAAGAGAGGGAGAGAGAGAGTGTAGTTTAGATTTTTTTTTTCTTTCTTTTTGGTTTTCTTTGTTTCCTGTTTTCTTTAAGATTTAGTTAATCGTGCATGTGGTTAGCTAACCTCTTGGCTAGGGCTAAGAGGTGAAGCTTGTGGAGTGATAGGACTTTTCCAACGGCTCTGATTTGTGTTCTGAACTCTTTTTAATTTTAGTTTTATTATAAGGAATGTCTCTAGTTTTAAATGGTTTGTTGTGACTGAAATTACAATAGATCTGTGATGGCTTTGAGTATTTCCTTTCCATTATTATGATTATGCAGTCAGGAAGCCCTGTTGTTCACCATCGCCCCTTGGACATGGTTGAGTGATGGAATCCTTCCTAACATTCATACATCACTCTAATTGGTTGTGGATTGGTTTAATTCTGTTGTTTACTTTGTCTCATGGGCATGGTTTTGTGATGGAATCCATTCTAATTTACATCTGTCTTATCTTTTGAAAACTAGATCAAAATAAGTTCAGATTTGATTTTTAGGTTATATCTTCCAATTGGATGAAGATGAGACTCGAAGTCCAGTTGAATTCATGAACCAAGCGTAGATCTCCCTAATCTCTACAATTGGATCCTTGGCACCCTAGTTCCCTACTTCTGATTTTAACTAGTTTTTATATTAGTATTTTCACAAGTATTCCCTAATTTTCTCTGATTTAGATTTCATCTTATTGTAGTTCTGATCCTGGTTAATTTCAGATTACGTATAGGTTTTAGTCCATGTGGATTCAACCTCGGTCTTACCAAGTTATTACTACATCACAACCCTATACTTGGGGTGTGAACAGTTATTCCAAATGCTTTCCTCTTGCAGTTTAAAACTATGGAGGAAATGAATGATTTCTCCTCAGATTCGTCCCTGCATTCTACCATGGGGCTAGATAGATTGGAAGTCTAGAATCCAAACTTAGTGATGGGGTACGATGGGTCTTGGGTGAGATTGTATGGTATACCCGCCCATGCCTGGTTCGAATCAATGATCGTCAACATCACTCAGCACTTTGGGAAGGTTATCCAGGTGGATTCGACGGCTAGAATTGGGATTTTCCAGGTTTTTGCTAGGGTGAAGATCACCATGAGGCTAGGGAGAGATTTATTCAAGGTTGTAAACTTGAAAGTGGGACAGGAAGCCTATCCGATTTTTGCCAGATTAGAAGACCCAAGAGGTGAACTCCGCACTTCCTCCTACTCCCCCCCCCCCCCCAAAAAAAAAAAAAAAAAAAAAAAAAAAAAAAAAAAATTCAGAACAGAACACAAGAGACTGGGTTCTTGCGTCCTTATACCAGAATAGGGGAGATTTTCCCAGTCGCCCACCTGTTCGACAAATTGGGGGAGAGTTGCTTGGTCGCCCACCACCTGTTCGACATATTGCCCCGCAGATAGAACCAGTTCCTACCTCCTTGACTAGTGAGAAAATCAGATATCCCTTGTAGAAGGGAGTCCCCATGGCTCGGTCATCCCAGCCACGCCAGATTCAGCAGAACCTCTGGCCATCGCTTTCCCGTCCAGAGTTCCTGAACATTTTCGTCAACCGATCTCTCAGCTCGAAAATTCTCCAGTCCCTCAACTAGAGCTCCCTCCCAGACTAAAAGATAAAAACAAACTCCACCAGAGCCTCATTCCAGTGCAGGTTCCTCCAATCCAAGCTACAGAGGCCACCATCCAGAGTCCCTCCCAGCAGCAGATTAGACAACCATCTCAGCTACAACCTCCCTCGCCGATTCCAGTAGGTCAGGTTGCTGACTTCCAGCATGCTTCCCTTCACCCCAACCTCACTCCTAATCATTCCATCCCCATTCGTAAACTGAGCCTCTCCCTATCAGAGGGTGTCAGACCTAGAGACACTACGGCCCTACCCATATAAATCATCTGGAGAGGGATCTCCTCCTCAGGTGTTCTCCACACCTAGAGTTGAAGCTCCCTCCCCGGCCATTGACCATATCCACATAGACCTATCGCCATTCTTCCATACAAACCCCAACCAAAGCCAACACCCTAACCAACCAACCAACAATAGCCTTCCCAATGTCACAAATTATCAGTCAGACCCTAGTTCAGAAGCAGGAAGCCTGCAGAGTGATCAAGATGCTTCCGATTACCAGCTTGATACGGATGGAGACAGGGAGTTCGACAAGGATGAGCCTGAAATCCCAGACAATGTGTGTCTGAACAACTACCTCAAAACCTAGCAAGGCAAAAAGAGGAGTAACAACAACAAGGCCATCAATTCGGGAAACGTTTCTGATGGATAGTTTCCTTCTTTGGAATGTGAGAGGAATAGGTAATTCTCCCTCGGTTAGGCATGTGAAAAAGCTTATCTCCACCCATAACCCAATCATTGTAATACTCATAGAGCCCATGTTACTAGACTCCAGGCGAGTGTCCACCGGCCTTAAGCTCGGCTTCCACTACTCTATCTCCAATGCAGCATCAGGGGGCAAAATCTGGGTCTTTCACCACGCATCAATCTCAGTTGACTCGCTATCTTCGTCAGACCAATTCATCGCATTCAGGGTCAGGATGCCGAATCTACTTCAGCCTTTGCAAGTCACATGCGTTTACGCTAAGTGCTCTTATCTTCGCAGGAGGGATTTATGGTCTGATTTGGTTAATCAGTCCAACACCCTCACAGGTCCCTGGATTGTTTGTGGGGACTTTAATGCGATCACTGCCCAATTAGAGAGAATTGGTGGAAACTCATTGGCAGGTCCCAGTTCTAATGAGTTTATTGAGGCTATCAATCAAGCTAATCTGATCGATGCAAGTTTCTTAGAGAGCGCCTACACTTGGTGTAACAACCGCTCAGGGCCCAATAGAAAATGGGCCAAACTCGACCGTGCCCTCTGCTCCCCAGGCTGGCTCCAGACATTCTCATCCTTCTGCGTGCGGCATCTGACCCGAGTCAATTCGGACCATTCTCCTCTCCTTCTCTCTTCTCCATCAGCCACCACAACCTCCCCGAAGCCATTCCGTTTTCAAAGAATGTGGGTCCAGCATGATGGCTTCTAGGGAGTAGTTTTCGAAGATTGGCAATCAGATATCTTCACCAACCCAATGATTCATCTCCTCATAATGATGAGGAATACAAAAGAGGCGCTGAAACGCTGGAATCAGGAGTCTTTTGGCAACATTTTCTCGTACATCAAGATAGCTACAGGGAAGGTGGACATGCTTGAGCAGGTGACAATCTCATCTCCTTCTCCTCTTATCCTGTCAAACCTAGAAAAGGAAAGAACCAATATTTTGTCTCGCCTAGAACTCTTGGAAGAGATTTTCTGGAAGCAAAAATCCAGAAACAGGTGGTTAAAAGAGGGTGATAGGAACTCCAAGTTCTTCCATGCCTCTACAACGGGCCGTTTCAGAAGAGCTCATATCAGTCAAGTTGTGTTACAGAATGGGCCGTCTTTATAGATCAGCCCCAGATGAGAGACGCAGCTGCAGATTTCTTCAAGGCCCTTTACTCAGCAGAATCAACGGTGCAAATTGGTGATTCCACCAACATCATCCCAACATTAGTCTCCCAAGCCGACAATGATTTCCTCTTGGCCCCTGCCTCAATTAATGAAGGGAAATTAGTTATTTATGCGCTGCCAATGGACGAAGCCCCTGGCCTTGACAGGTTCTCTGGTGTTTTCTTTGCATCATGCTGGAACATTGTCGCAGCAGACCTCCTTAGAGCAGTAAACTTCCTCTTCCAAAGAGGTACATTACCTGGAGCTTTTTCTGCAACTCTCCTTTGTTTAATCCCCAAATGTGTGGCTCCAAAGTCCTTTTCTGATTTTCGTCCAATCAGTCTATGTAATTGTGTATACAAGATTTTCTCTAAGGTGATTGCAGCTAGGCTAAATTCAATCCTGCCTAAGCTAATTTCCGTTGAGCAAATGGCATTTGTTCAAGGGAGATCGATAGCGGATAGTATTGCTTTAGCTCAAGAGCTTCTTCGGGACATAGATAAGAAAACCAGGGGCAGCAACATGATATTCAAGATTGATCTTGAAAAGGCCTACAACCGAGTGAGTTGGTCTTTCCTTAAGGAAGTTCTCCAAAGTTTCGACTTCAACCAGTTGTGGATCTCGCTGGTTGAGAAGTGTTGGGCGGCCCTTGGTTCTCGGTGCTTTTCAATGGCGAGTCAGCAGGCTTCTTTAAATCGGGAAGAAGGCTCCGCCAGGGAGACCTCCTCTCTCCCAGCTTCTTCATTTTAGTCATGGATGTGCTTAACCGGGGTATTAAAAATCTAATTGAAACCAATTTATGTCAGCCATTCCAGACCAGAAGAGGTGCCCAGACAATTTCTCACCTGCTTTTCGCGGATGATACAACAATCTTCATCAACGGAAACATGACTTCTGTTAGAAATCTGATGGCATTTCTGCAGAATTTTAATAGTGTCTCGGGCCTGAAGATCAAGTTTGCCGAGAGTAGCTTCGTGGTGTCCTCCAAAATGTCTATGAGCAAGATCCGAGCAACAGAGAGGCTTTCCGGCATAGCAAGATCGTCGTCAACATTCTCCTATCTTGGAGTGCCGTTGGCCAAAGGAAGAATCAGAGCATCCTTGTACCAGCCCCTGGTTGAGAAGATAGTGTCCCGCATTTGGGGTTGGAAGGCCCGATTCCTTAACCAGGCCGTCAGAATTACCCTCATTAAACATGTTCTTTCGAGCATCCCAATTCACACTCTAGCGGCGATAGAAGTCCCAAAGAAAACTCTTGCGGCTCTTGAATCTGCTTTTGTAAACTTCTTTTGGGGGTGGTATGAAGGTAAGAAGAACCTCCATTGGATCAGTTGGAGGAAAATCTCATCCCCAACCATAGAGAGAGGGATGGGAATTAGAGTCTTGAAGGATGTTTCGCGGCCCTGAGACTGAAAAGGGTTTGGTCCATCTTCTTCGGCCAAGAAAGCAGCCTATGGGGGTCTTTCATGCGCTCTAAGTACGGAATCAATGAGGCTCAAATGGCCTCTATTCAGCAGCAGTTAGATTCCCCGTCGTGAAAGAAGGTATCAAAGCTTCGTGACCTCCAAGTCGCTAACTCCTGCTTACTTCTGGGGGATGGAAACAACAATTTTTGGGAGGATAACTAGATGAGGCTGGGCCCTCTGAAGACGCGAATTCCAGGCAACATCCCTCATCTTTCCTGCAACCTGAAGATTAAGGACGTTATAGGGCCAGAGGGCCTAATAGCTCCGCTGCTAGCCACTCTTCCTGACTCTGTGCGTCTCCATGTTATAGCGGAAGGTCTGAAGCTTAACCAAGGCAAAGATAGGGTTGTTTGGGCTAGAGAGAAGTAACCATTAAATCAGCATGGCAGCTCTCCCATGGCTAGGGCCAGAATCGTTTATGGGCCAAGTGGATGTGGCACCCCCACCTTCTTCCAAAAATTGCTACTTTTGTTGAAAATTTCTGAATAACACCATCCCAGTCGGCTTAAATGTAAAGAAGAAGGGGGTCCACAAGACCTCCTCCTGCGTTTACTGCAAGTCGCCCAGCCTTAGGGAGGAATCTCTTAATCATCTTTTTGCTGAAGGGGAGCAAGCTTCAGCCATTTTGTTGAGGGTCAAGTATTGCATATCAGACCACAGTTATTGTTTGGATTTACGAACATTGTACTGTTTAACAGCCCGATTTAATCGTGTTTGTGATGCAGGGTGTATTTACGAGCTTGGATTGAAATAGGATGCTAAAAGCATGCATTTACGCTTCAAAGTCACCAAGGCAAGGGACGGACCCAAGGGGACCATGATCGATGGATTTACATGCCAGAAATCTGAGAAAATCGAGAAACTGAAACTCAAGTGGCCTGAAAGTCATCCAAAATTCAAGATCACAGGGTTCTCACCATCCGTTCGGTTCGAAACTTCATATATAGCCTGAGGACTATAAATTAGTCGTACACATCAAATTTCAACCATTGAATCCTTGTGAAAGTGGCCTAACGAATATATCAACCCCTAAAATTTTGATTTCGGGCCCGCATGGTATCTGGAAATGCTTCAAATTCGATCTCAACCCGTTAAATGGGGTGACAAAACGGTTGAACGGAGCGGATGTCGGATACACATCACGATGGACCCCACTTAAGGGAGCGCACGTGCACAGTGTACATGCTCCAGCCGCGCACCACAACTCAAGAAATCGGTCAGCGACCACTGACCGATTCTTCTTTAAAAAGAAACTCAAAATCGCTAGCGAGGGACGCACGATCACCGTTTTTCAATAGTGGGGCCCACACATCATTCTTTCACAAGATCTGAACCGTCCATTATGCCTCTGGGGTAGGGAAGACCCTCACCTAGGTGGCATTTGGGCCTCATACAAGTGATCACATGATTTCCACCGTCAAACGCAGGATGAACGGTAGCTTGAGTTGGTACAGTCGGCCATGCTAGAACCTATAAAAACTACGCCTTCCCGACTGGTTTTTCATCAAGAATCCAATGGACGGGGTGGATTCTTCAAAAAAACATTATTGTGGGCCCACCGATCAAGTCAGTGTACTCTGTTTACGCAGGAACGTGTGTCCGTGAAAAAGGGCCACGGTGGGCCGTTCTGTGATCAAGGTCATGGTCGGATACTTGATCCGGACCGTCCAGAAGTTGCAAGAGGGAGTCTTAAACCCCACCAAAAGTCGGATTGATTGGACTGGTCAGTAATCCACGCCAAACAAAGTTCGAGAGCAAGAACGTGCGCAGCCGGTTCTGTTGCGATTTAGAGTGCGAAAACAGGGATGTTTCTTACAATTTTTCCACCGAGACTTGCTAAACCGACCTCCTTGCACCTGTAAGAAGGGAGGGCGTGGACATGAGAAAGGGGGCAGCGGTGGAGGCTTGGACATATGAAGCGCCGGAGTTTTCTTTTCTTCCCACTTTTTTGGTTGTTTTGTTTATTTAAGAGTCTTTGGTCCACCATGTCTGTGATGGGCTAAGCCTCTTAGCTAGGGCTAAGAGGTGAAACTTGTAGCGTGATTAGGAAGGTGACTTTGCTTTGATTCATGGTTATTGAATTCTTATGAATTCTAGTTTGATTATTAAGGAATACTTTTAGTTTTTAATGGTTTATTGTGACTTAAATTACAATAGATCTGCAATAGCTTTGAGTATGTTTTTTCATTATGAGATTGTAAACTTAGGAGGCCCTGTTGTTCACCATTGTCTCCTGAGCATGGTTGGGTGACGGAATCCTTCCTAACCTTCACAATTCTCTTATGATTGGTTGTGAGATTGGTAAATTGTTGTTGTTTGCCATCGTCTCCTGGGCATGGTTTGGTGACGAAATCACTTCCAAATCTTCACCATTCTAATCCTTTGATGATTAGATTCATGAAAAGTTCAGAGATCTGACAAATCTCTTCTTACCAACTGGATAAGATAGGACTCTGATTCTAGTTGTCCCTGAATCAGTATAAGGTAACTTTTCAATTGCTACAAGTGGATCCTTGGCACCTTAGTTTTCTTCCTCTAAATTCTCTAAGTTTTAGAGATGCCATGTTAGATCTCCATCTCCCCAAGGACACTCCCCAACAGCAATCAGTGTCTTTTGTGAAGTGGTCAAGGCCTAATCAGGGGAGAGTGAAGCTGAACGTAGACGGGTCTTCTAGGGGTAATCCAGGGCCATCTGGCTGTGGAGGAGTCTGCCATGAGGATAAGGGCGAGTTTATACTCACTTTCTGTAAAGCTTACGGGCAGGGTTTGAGCTTTCTCGCTAAAGCTAAAGCTGTCATCCATGGGCTTTTCATTTGTAAACGCAAAGGGCTCTTCTCAGTGGAGGTCGAAAGTGACTCGCGCGCAGTTGTTGACATGTTAACCAGCCCGGAAGATGCCCCCTAAAGCGCTTATTACTGGAAAAATCATTTTGTCTCGCTTCCATCAGCAGGTGGTATTTCCATCAAGCACTCCCCGAGAGAAGCAAATAAGGTTGCTGACAGCCTAGCCCATTGGGCAAGCTCCAACCAGCTATCCAGAACTTTTGATGAAGACTCAAGCCTCCCTTTCCTCACCTGTGGGGAGCTGGTTCTAGATACGACCGGTTTAGGTTCGGTGCGACTTTCCTACGAATTTTTGTCAGTTTTGTTTTCCTTTCCTTAAGATAGGTGGGCCCCGCTTGTTTCTTAGGCCCTTGTTGAGGGTCAAATATTGCATATCAGACCCCAATTACTGCCTAGATTTATGAACATGATACCATTTAATGCCCTATTTTAATCGTGTTTGTGATGCAAGGTACATTTGCAAGCGTGGACTGAAAAAGATGCTAACAGCCGAGATTTAATGATCAGATTTCACAAAAGTATGGGACGGACCCCAGGGGACCAAGATCGACAAATTTACATGCCAGAGACCCGAGAAAATCGAGAAACTAAAGCTCAAGTGGCCCGAAATTGGTACATAATGCAAGATCACAAGGTTCCCACCATCTGTTCAGCCCGAAACTTCATACACGGCCTGAGGACCATAAATTAACCGTACACATCAATTTTCAGCCATTGGATACTTCGGGAAGTGGGCTAATGGACAGATCAGCCCATTAATCTTCAATTTGGGGCCCACCTGATATCTGGACATGCTTCAAACCTGGTCCTCATGGTTAAAATGAGGTGGAAAAATGGATGGATGGATTGGATTTCTCACGAACATCACAATGGACCCCACATGAGTGTGGACGTGCATATAGTACACGCACACCCAAATTGCACCAGGCCATGCAGTCCGGTCAAACAGACCCTTGACCGTCTCCTATTCAAACACGGCAACTGCCGTTTCTGCTACTGCGTAACGAGCGAAAACTGAGCTGCATTGTGGGCCCCATACATCCTCCGACTCGATGATCTGAACCGTCCATTAGGTTTCTAAAAGCCGTATCACCTTCGCCTAGGTGGCAAAATTGCGAAAGACAGCGAGGATCAGATCTTAACCATTCAAGCGCAGGATCAATGGTGCAGAGATTAATCCGTGGGCCACACCGAATTTGATCCGAAAACAGTCATTTCTGACTTTTTCTTCTGTGAAAAATCCAATGAACGGACTGGATTTGTCGATAAATACCAAAAAGTGGGCCCCATCAAAGTCCAGCGTCAGTTGGAGGGCCCTGTTTCGTACGTCCGCGAGTTCCGGATTTTCGGAATCCTGTTGGCCATTGTCTTCAATCAGATGGCTGATCCAAGCCGTCCATCATGTAGCTCATGTAAAAACGTCCAAGGTAGTCTTTTTCTTTAGGCCGATTGTGTATTCCACGCACGTCAGCAAAAGGCGGAAGTTCCGCTTCTCACGTATCATGCGCCAGCTCCTCAGCGTTTCGCAGCCGACTCCAGTTGTCTGCGCACGGAATTTCCTCTTCTCCACCACGTAAGCACCGTCTTTCAGAGTTATAAAAGAAGAGAAGAGAGAGAGAGTTGGGGGATTCGATCTTGGCTTGGGTTGGAACGTGAGAGAGAGAGGGAGAGAGAGAGAGAGAGAGATTCGTTTGTGAATTTCTTATTTTGATTTACTTTGGCGTGATCTAGCCAGCATGGTTGGCTAAACCTCTTAGATAGGGCTAAGAGGTGAAGCTTGTAGCGAGATGGGAGGATTCTGCGGCTTGGATTATGTCCTTTGAACTTGTTTTAATCGGTTTGATTTTAAGGAAGATTTTGGTTTTTAATGATTTAGTGTGACTGATATTACATTAGATCTGTGATGGCTTGAGTTTTCCTTTTTCTTATTCTGATTATGGGGTTAGGAAGCCCTGTTGTTCACCATCGTCTCCTAGGCATGGGTGGATGACGGAATCCTTCCTAACACTCATACATCTTTTGATTGGTTATGGATTGGTCTAAGTTCTGTTGTTTACCTTGTCTCTTAGGCATGGATTTGTGATGGAATCATACCTAATTCTTATATCTTTCATCTCTTTGAAAACTAGATCAAAAGGAAGTTCAGATTGAGTTTTAGTGTCATATCTTTCAACTGGATGAAAATGGGACTCGAAGTCCAGTTGAGTTCGTAAATCAAGCGTAGATCTCCCTGATCTCTACAAGTGGATCCTCTGAATCCCTAGTTTCCCTTCTCTGAATTTTCTTAAGTTTTAGATAATTATTTCACCATTATTCCTCAAATCACGATTGGTTTAGATTTCATCTTAGCCTAGTTCTAGATCTGGTTATTTTCAGATAACATACAGGTTTCAATCTCTGTGAATTCGACCTCGGTCTTACTGAGTTTATTACTACATCACAACCTTATACTTGGGGAGTGAACAGCCCTCCTGAATGTTAATGTGTTGGTATGCTGGGGCTCAGGGCACTTTTTGTTAGACCAAGTGCCCCCCTTTTTTTGAATAGTCAGCTCTCAGCAATGGAAAGTTCTCCTTTTTTGGCAAAAAAAAAAAAAAGGTAGTTTGGATACTATAAGTGATAATGGAAGTAACTCATTAAATATATGAGAATTACATAAAGAAGCTAAACATTTCTACATTGACATTTCTCCATAACACGTTTATATCAAAGCATAGGATAAACAAGCATGATATATGCAGCAAGTGAGGATTAAGCAGCGGTGGGATAAGAAGCCATCATGGCAATACCACATATCCCTTCTTTAGCAGCAACATCCCTCTCCATCATTATGTATCCATCTTCACCCCATGAAGTTCCCCATGAATTCTTCACTATCCAATACTTGGTCCCATCATCCGTCGTCCCATATCCAACAGCCGTCACTCCATGGTCTAGTTCCGTACCACAATCTCCTGTAAATACACCGCTTGAGTAAAACTGGAAGGCAGATCCACTAGCATCAATTGCGACAGAAACGGGTTGGTTGGCCACAGCCTTCAACAGAGCTTTCTCACTATTGGCCGTAACATCTTCGTGACCGTTGATCTTGGCCACAGGGTTGGCTTCCTTCTTGGAGCTGCAAGTGCCTTCAACTGCCATGTAGGGGTACTTGGCTTCTGTTGTAAGTCCTCTGTTGTGTTGAATGAAATCGAAGGCACCGTCCATGAAACCTCCTGCACAGCCTTGATCCTCACCTTTGGTATCACAATCCACCACCTCTTGCTCAGATAAAGAAAGCAACTTCCCTGTCTTGAGTTGTGTAATCCCTTCCGTAGCTGCTACCGCTGAGAATGCCCAGCAACATCCTATTTGGCAACACCAGATAGCAAGTTAGATTACACAAGATAACAATGTCATGTTCCTTTATAGAACAAAGTCACAGTAATCCAAGAAAATCGACAAAATTCATAAGAAGGTTATAAAGCTTACCGCATTGTCCTTGGTCTTTGATTGGGGTTACAGCACCTTTCTTTCTCCAATCCATACTAGCTGGCACAGTGATCACGTTCTCATACATGAATGATGTGGCTCTCGATGCACTTGTTTGAGCGGGCCTAAATCCGTTACGGGTAGCCCTGAACTCCTCGTTGGTTTGGTCTGCAAATTCATTTACACTTAGCTTGTAAGATCGGTCCCCAGCATTGTTGAAGGATTCTATGAATTCTACATTGTCCTTGAATATCTTGAAACGTAGCTCTTTCTCAGCTGCATCCTTGTATGTGCGACCATATTGAGCCATCCATTGCTGGTGCCTGTCAGACATAGACACTTCCTGTAGAGTGCGGCCCATGGCATGAGAAACCCAGACTCCCAAGATGAACAAGGCTACGAAGAAAGATTTGGTTAAGGAAGCCATGGTGTTAGCTGAGTAGTGTATGGATGATCTGGTGATGTGATTATGGAAGTGGGTGTATACACTTACTCTAAGCTGAGTTTATATACGTGATATCGGACCCCACATGATTCATTAGTCTCTATTACTTTATTGTTACTTTGGTGAAGATGTAGACTTGATATACGTGCCCTGATTAAGTGTATTGATTAAGATGGCTAAAATGGCATTTTCTAATCTAACATATCTTATACTTAAATTTCGTGTACGTTGCGCTTCTCTATTCTAACATTCTATATTTCTAGCACACTTGACAGGGGCATTTTTCTTATGGCCGTTTTAAGAGAAATGTTCACACACAACTTGGTGTGTGAGCTTTCAAATACAATGCTTTTCTTTTTGGTGAATGTGCCACTTTTGTAGAACATCCAACCCGTGAAAAAGGTGGGGTTGCAACATAACGATCACCTGTAGTGAAAATCGGACCAATGACCACTACTCTGCTCTATCGATGGCCGACAGCCTACATTGATGCAGAGTCAGACCCACCTGCTAGATGAGTGGACCATCCTAATTTTTTGCTCTTGGTGATCTACTAGCTGCATCGCATGCACCTTTCGAACGACTGAACTCTAATGCTCTTGCTAACATGTTGACGGTAAAGAAATTAAGTTCTGTTCCATGTACACGTCAACACATGTTCCAATATGGTAAACTTGTGCAAGATCTTAGCAGTCCATCAAGTGAGTTGTGAAAATCAAGCCATTCCAATCCTCAGGTTGGCCACAGTTTAAAAACCATTGGATAAAACTAAACAAGTTTATTCCTGGTCTTACATTTGTTCCTTAAATTGTGAGTAAAAATGGCAGATGCTATGAGCAAGTTTTTTTTTTTTTTTAATTATAATCTGGCCCACTTGTAATTTTGGGCTCACGCCCTAAAATTATCTGGCGAAAACCAGTGGATTACATGGCTCTGTTGAAACTGCCCAACTTATTCACGCCTTAAAATTTAAACCGCCTAAATTTTGGAACACTAAACAATCCTGCTTTCGTAACAAGGATGACTTTATATTTTCCATTTCAACAATCTAATAATTGCCAATTGATCCTTGCCTAAAATTTCCCAAATGGGCCATAAGATCAAATGGTCTGGATCACTAAACCATGAGTCGCACCCTTACAAAGGGTATGGATGTTGATCCGGTGCATGCCCTTAATCTACCCAGACAGGGTAATTTTCGGTTCGACCAAACCTCTTCTCGGTTCAACCCAAAATTCTGGATTTGTATTGTTGTTCGCTGTGATGTTTTGCCTGATTTCAATTCAATTCAAATTTACACTTCAGTTCGATCCGGTTTGACTGAAAATTCATTCAATTCGACTGGACTTAATGTGTAAGTATGGATTTTGTTTCTAATTATGTATGGGAGAGTTTAGAAGCCTCTTGTAAGTGTAGATTGGGGTTAATACAAGACGTTTGAGAACATGAGAGAACTTGAGAGCCAATGATTTTGAAGGGAGGAAACTAGAGTTTCCGAATCTTGTAACATTATGATATAATAGGTTGTTTGCCGCTTGATGCCGTGGTCTTTTTTTTCAAGCAAGAGGTTAAAAAAAAAAAAAAAAAAAAAAAAAAAAAAAAAAAAAAAAAAAAACCGTAAAATTCATGTGTTCACTGTGATTGCTTGGAATGTTCTTTCCCTACTGTGTTTTATGGATCTTTCTAAGGTTGCTTCTGCACCGGACAAGTTGTGAGTTTTTTGGAGTGAGTTTTTAACGTATCATATATGATTTTGGGATAAGAGAAGCTACTTTACCAAGCCAACCCGGCTATGCCGGATTGCCCACGCTAGATTTGTGAGATTCCATCATATCGATGGTCAAAAGTCCATTTTATTTCTATTTTACTATAAATAGTAAGTTTTAATGTGATCATAACTTTTCATCATTTGAGTTTTAGGAGTTGTGCCCAATATGAAAAGGGTTTAGAAAAATTAGGAGAATAACATGGTTAGGCCAAATTGGACACTTACTATTTTTAGCTGAAAATTATGAAGCCTAGTAGGAATTATGATCATCTATAATATTTAAATTTACTATTCATAATAAGTCATATTTTTAGGGAGTTTGAGTTTGAGTTTAAAACTACATCCTAGGTTTGAGTTCGCTATTTAAAGGATTGTAATTTCATGTTTTTTTTTATCATCAATTAATTTAATTTTGAATTATTAGAAATTATTTCTACTTTTATCCCTCATGGATTTAAGGAATCTTTGTGAGGAGTCCAAGTAAACTCTGTGAATTCATAGTAGTTATCCTTGAGGAAGATGATGATCGACCTCATCACATCTAATCAAGTTTTTCTCAAATTAGTACCCTTATGATGTAGAGCGGGTCACGAACACTTCCATGTCCAAGATGGATTAGAGAAGGCCCGATCAGAGGCAGAAGTCATTAAAACTGTCAAAACCTTAAAACTGGCATATATCGCAAATTGGAATGAGTTACTCGAAGTATTTTGGGGTAGGATGAGCTACTTTAGCCAACTAACCCGGCTATGCCGGTTTGCCCATGCTGAGTTTGCGAGATTCCATCATATCAGCAATTGAATTCTATGTTTAATTCTGTTTTTACTATAAATGGTAAGTTTTATTTTGATTATAACTCTTCATCTGTTGGGCTTTAGGAGTTGCGCCCAACATGAAAAGTGTTTAGAAAAATTAGGAGAATAACGTGGTTAAACCACATACGACACTTACTATAAGATGTAAATTTACTATTTATAATAAGTTGCGAATTTTATGGGGTTTTAGTTATAGTTTAATTCTTAAAATTATTCCTAGTCTTGGTATCCCTATTTAAAGGGTTGTAAACTCGTTTATTTCATCTATTAATCATTCAAAATGTTTCTTTCATATATCTTAAAATTATTTCTATTTTTTTCCTCATGTATTCGAGAAGTCTCCTTGAGGAGTCCAGGGAAGTTCAGTGGATTCGGAGTAGTTATCCTCGTGAAAGACAGTGATCAATCTCATCACGTCCATCCCTGCGATACCTTACTAACAATGAGTATACTGATGAGGTGCCCCCACCTTAAAGATGGTCATACGCAAGAATTTGGCTGGTCCATCTCACCCAGCGGGGCGGCATGGGTGTATTGAATGCTGACCGTGGCATGTTCGTTTCAATGGCAGCATTTGATAGTCTGACAGAGTGTGAAGGTGACACGCGGGTACTCGAAATCAAGCATGCATCATTCATTAACTCAAATTAAATAGTAAAAGTGCATTGACTACTGTTATGTTGCTGCGTCGTTAGCCCTAAGGTCAATTTGGCTGAATGATGATCCCGACCTCTGATTAGTGGAGACTCGTTGGCCGTTTGGAACACAACACGGCCCACCACTATATCGCTTCAGACACGTTTTCATTAGTCAACAGGAGCGAGGAACCCTACTGTTTGCCCTGGTCTAAGTCAGTGTACTAATCCAGAGGCCATAGATCTTCGTTGAACAAACGGGGGCTTTAGGACGATGGCACACTTCATGAACAGGCCCGGCCTTATTTAGTCTAGGCCCGCCAAAGACATCACAACAGCACTACTCCTGTATAGAGAGCCCAAGGGCTGAATAAACAACATAAGCTCGACCGAAAGAAGATCCCCAGGGATTTTCCCATATATATATATATATATATATATATATATATATATATATATATATATATATATAAAACTGGGGACGGACCACCCAGTACGTCAGGCCTAACCCACCACTGCATCTTCAAGCATATTAATTTAGTTATTAAATATCAAGCCGAGTGAAGTAAATATTCATCCTAGTCTTGGAGTCGATCCCGGCATGACTACACATAGATGAGCCCAGTCGATTTCATGTCATGAGCCCATAGAAAAGTAGATATTTGAATACTATGAGTTAATATTGGAAGTAATCTATTACATGTATGAGAATTACATAAAGAAGCTACACATTTCTACATTTCTTCATAACACTTTTGTGATCAAAGCATAGGATAAACAAGCATGAGACATGCAACTAATGAGGATTAAGCAGCTGTGGGATAAGAAGCTTGCATGGCAATACCACATATCCCTTCTTCAGCATCAACATCCCTTTCCATCATTATATATCCATCTTCACCCCAAGAAGTTCCCCATGAATTCTTCACTAGCCAATACTTTGTCCCATCATCTGTCGTCCCATATCCAACAGCTGTCACTCCATGATCTAGTTCGGTACCACAATCTCCTGTAAAGACACCGCTCGAGTAAAACTGGAAGTCAGATCCGCTAGCGTCAATTGCGACAGAAACAGGTTGGTTGGCCACTGCCTTCAACAGAGCTTTCTCACTGTTGGCCGTTACATCTTCATAACCGTTGATCTTAGCCACATGGTTGGCTGCCTTCTTCGAGTTGCAAGTGCCATCAATTCCCTCGTAGGGGTAGTTGGCTTCGGTTGTAAGTCCTCCATTGTGTCGGATGAAATCAAAGGCATCATCCATGAGACCACCTTCACAGCCTTGATCCTCTCCGTTGGTATCACAATCCACCACCTCTTGCTCGGATAGAGAAACCAACTTCCCTGTCTTGAGTTGCGTAATCCCTTCCATGGCTGCTACCGCTGAGAATGCCCAGCAGCATCCTATTTGGCAACACCCGATAGAAAGTTAGCTAACAGTAAGTAACAATTTCATGTCCCTTTCTAGAACAAAGTTACACTAATTGAAAAAAAAATAAGCTAAATTCATGAGTAGGTTATAAAGCTTAATTACCACATTGTCCTTGGTCTTTGATTGGGGTTACGGCGCCTTTCTTTCTCCAATCCATACTAGATGGCACGGTCACGTTCTCATACATGAATGACGTGGCTCTCGATGCTCTTGTTTGAGAGGGCCTAAATCCGTTATGGGTGGACTTGAACTCCTCGTTGGTTTGGTCTGCAAATTCATTTACACTTAGCTTGTAAGATCGGTCCCCGGCATTGTTGAAGGATTCTATGAATTCCACATTATCCTTGAATATCTTGAAACGAAGCTCTTTCTCAGCTGCATCCTTGTACGTGCGACCATATCGAGCCATCCATTGCTCATGCCTGTTGGACATGGACGCTTCCCGTAGAGTGCGGCCCATGGCTTGAGAAGCCCAGACTCCCAATATGAACAAGGCTAAGAAGAAAGATTTGGTTAAGGAAGCCATGGTGTTAGCTGAGGAGTGTATGGATGATCTGATGATGTGATTATGGAGGTGGGTTCATACACTTACTCTAAGCTGAGTTTATATACGGGATATTGGGCCCCACATGATTCACTAATCTCCATTGCTTTATTGTTACTGTGGTGAAGATTAAGACTTGATATACGTGCCTGATCAAGTGTATTGATTTCGATGGCTAAAATGACGTACATTTTCTAATCTAACCCATCTTAAACTTAAATTTCGTGTACGTTGCGCTTCTCTATGCTAACATTCTATAGTTCTATAGTAATAATTGGTTAAAAGGAGTGTGAGCTTTCACATACAGTGCTTTTATTTTGCGGGAATGGGTCAGTTGTGTAGAACATCCAACCCGTGAAAAAAGGTAGATCACATCATAAAGTATCAGCTGTTGTTAAAATCGGACCAATGACCACTCTACTCTTTCGGTGGCCAAAGCCTACATTGATTCAGAGTCAGACCATCGGTAACCGATTGATTTTGGTGTTCTAACCTGCCTGATGATTAGACCATCCTGTTTATTTTAATTCTAGTCTTTTAATTTGTTTCTTACATTATGACCCACCTGATGAGTAAAAATGACAGATATTAATAGATAAAAACAACTCTTAACCGTTCGATTGTTTCAAAACCCACCTGATAATTAAACCAGACGGGAACCTACATTGCCTTACACACGTGTACCAAGGTATTAAGCTGTTGCGGGGCCCACAAGTTTTGTGTGTGCATCTGACCTGTCCAACAGGTGCGCCCCATCATGATGGTCAGACGCTCCAAATACGCTGATCTGACAATCAGGTTGGTTAAACTGTAGAAGTGATGTAGAGCAGGTCACGAACACTTTCATGTCCAAGATGGATCAGGGAAGGCACAGTCAGAAGTAGAAGTCATCAAGTCCTTCTGAACCTTAAAACATGCATATCTTGTAAAGTGGAATGATTTATTATATATGATTTTGGAGTAGGACGAGCTACTTTAGCCAACCATTATTCCATCATATCGAGGGTTGAATTCCATATTTATTTTTATTTTTACTATTTTTAATAAGTTTTAGTTTGATTATAACTCTTTATACGTTAGGTTTGTTTAGAAATTTTAGGAGAATAACATGGTTAAACCACATAGGACACTATTATAAATTTGAAGTAGCGAATTTTAAGAAGTTTTAGTTATAGTTTAATTCTTAAACTTATTCCAATCTTAGTATCTGTATTTAAAGGGATGTTGACTCATTTATTTCATTCATCAATATTCAATAAATTTATTTTGACTTTGTAGAATTATTGCAAATGTCCGTGACTTTCTGATGAGTCCAGAGAAGTTCTGTGGATTGGAAGTAGTTATGGTTGAGGAAGACGGTGATTGACCTCATCACGATCATTCCCTGGATCAGGAAGGCAATGAGCGGTGGATCGCCGGATCCACCAGGGTGGGTGGCATCACTGACCGTGAGGCCACTTTTATGTATATGCATGCCTTATATCACGCCGTCCATCCGTTTTGAAAACTCATTTTAGGGCATGATCCGATAAATGAAGTAGATCTAAATCTTTGCGTGTGTATCATATCCAAGCCATCCAGAAGGTATGCCCCGCCATTTGCATTACCTGACACAAAAAATAGTTTGTCCTGCCAATCAGCTGGATCACATCATGGTGATGTTTATGTCCCTGCCTCCTAAACAGCTCAGATGTCGTACACGGTAACTAAACCTTGATAGTGCCATTGATATAGTATGTGTAAACAAAGGAGACCGTAGACGAAAGGAAGCCTGTCCCTGTACCCATCCACCCCATTACATTTGCCCCGGCATGTAGGAGATCTCTCTCTCTCTCTCTCTCTCTCTCTCTCTCTCTCTCTCTCTCTCTCTCTCATTAACAAGAAAGCACGGGAGAGTAAAGACTTCTGTGTGGTGCAATGCAATGTCTATATAAAAGCAAAGCCTCCGTTGATTGTATGCATCCCTCCATACATCCTCAGCCCATCCATCACGCTCTCTTACGTTGTACAATGGCTTCCATGTACCATCGTTTCTTTGTGGCTTTGTTCATCTTGGGAGCTTGGGCTTCTCAAGCCATGGCCCGCACTCTCCATGACTCATCCATGTCCGATCTTCATGAGCAATAGATGGCTCAATATGGACGCACGTACAAGAATGTGGCTGAAAAGGAAAAACGTTTCAAGATATTCAAGAGCAATGTGGAGTTGATAGAATCTTTTAACAGCATAGGATTTAGGCCCACCCAAGCAAGGGCATCATAAGCCACATCCATCATGTATGAGAATGTTACTGCACCATCTACCATGGACTGGAGAAAGAAAGGTGCTGCGACTCTCATCAAGGATCAGGGACAACATGGTAGGTACTAAGTAGACCATTAACCATCACCTGCCCTCTAACCCTCAACGGAGACTGACCTCGTCATTCTGGACCATCCATCAGAATGGCCATCTCTGGACGGGCCATGGCCAAACTCCAATTTTTAACCATACAAAGAGTAGCCAACAACTTTACTAAAATGAATGGGCAATACTAAGTCTATCTTTAAAAATAAATAAATAAATAAATAAAATAAAATAATAATAATAAAATTTCTAGGATAACATTATATTAGCCATTGAATTAATGGGAGCAATGTAGGCCACTTGTTTTTGCATGGTTAATGTTGATGCACAAATCTGGGTTGCCCTCCTCCGACCTCCGAGCACCTACACAAGACAGAAATAAAGGAGACCCCGTCTATAGTAGGAGACCCTCCGATGCCAAAGTCAAGCTTGGAATCTGGGTCTAGTCGTATTCAAGGGATTTTGGGCAGAAGATTTCCTTATCAATGATTCCTATATTTATAGTGTTCGTAACGCTGCATGGACCGTAATTTCAGGCACTATCTCAGCCGTTAGGCGAGATGTGCACTAGTGGTGAATGTTGGCGGTTACCTTGAAATTGTGCGTTGGGCGGTTACTTTCGTCATGCGTTATTGGGAGGGGGTCTTGCACCAAGCTAATCTGGTTAAGCTCCCTTGCTCGACCGAAGACGATCCGAGCCAAGATCATCTAAGCCGAGCTCTGTCGAGCAGCCGAGGACAACTAGGACCGAGCTTATCAGACTCGGGCTCTATTGTTTGGTCGAAGATGACTCGAGCTGATCCAATCACGACTAAATCAGTCCTAACTATGGCTCGGACCTATTCTCTCGTTGGATCTAGTTGTTCTTGATGGCTCCTTAGCCCTGTCAGGTCATCCAATTTCTGGTGAGTGCGAGTGAACAGGAACTTAGGACCACATCCTGCTGAGGGCTATGTTTGTGGGAGAGGGCCTCATCTTCGTGCCAGTTTTCCTAGGTGAAGTGTTTCGGGGACAAGCGTTCGTCAGGCCGAACTAACTTTGAAGGTGCTCGGGCCTTGTTATCCTTGAAGGTGGTCGGGCTATATTTTCCATAACAGTTAATACCGTAAAATGAATATGATTTTTGGGAAATGGCCTATCCAAGAGGAAGAGGTGGCAAGTCTAATGAATGGCCAGGAGCAATGAGTAAATCAAGTGATGGCCACCTCTCGAACCCGATGAAGAATAAGAAAACCAAACAAGTATCCATAACATTGTTAATACACACTTATCAAATAAGAAAAGGGAAGATGACATTATTATTTAGTCATTTTACTAATTGTAGCTCAAATGTTCCAAAATAGGGTGTTGTTGGGCATTCTCAGCCGTTGCAGCCACAGAAGGAATTACAAAACTTAAAACGGGTAAGTTGCTTTCACTATCGGAGCAAAAGCTAGCAGTGGACTGCGACACCAAAGGTATGGATCAAGGCTGCAACGGTCGCCTCATGGATGACGTCTTCGACTTCATTCAACTCAACGGCGGACTTACAACAGAAGCTAACTACCCATACGAGGGAGTTGATGGCACGTGCAACCCCAAGAAGGTTTCCAACCATGTGGCCAAGATCGACAGTCAGGAAGATGTACCAGCCAACAGCGAGAATGCGCTCCTGAAGGCTGTGGCCAATCAGCCAATTTCTGTCGCCATTGATGCTGGCGGATTCGCCTTCCAATTCTACTCAAGTGGTGTCTTTATGGGCGATTGTGGTACTGATCTAGAACATGGTGTGACCGCCATCGGATATGGGACAGCTGAGGATGGGATCTAGTACTTGTTGGTAAAGAATTCATGGGGCACTGGGAGGGATGAAGAAGGATACATAAGGATGGAACGAGATGTTGATGCTAAGGAAGGCCTGTGTGGCATCACCACGGAGGCTTCTTATCCAACGGCATAAAACATAAATGTTCTAATTTCAGTTGTTTTTGCGAAATTCACCTTGACTGATTCAGGTGAGGGACTGACTCAGGTGGACCACACGATTAGAAAGTGTACAATGCACACCTACACCTGAAAGTTGTTTACCTTGGTGCGGCACACATGATTTACTCATAGGCCTTATATTTGAGCCCAAGCCTAAAGTTTGATGTGACAAGAAGTGAATTTTGTATAATCATGATGGTAGGCTAGGAAAAAATCAAGGCCCACATCTCTCTTCTTAATGTTTCCTTTAGTGTGGTGGATCTCACATGCACATCACTGTGTGGCCCACCAAAAATGAGGGATGAGCATCCCTATAATACCCTTTGAATATATCAGCGGAAATATGGAACAGTTGGGAGAGGATGCCCATCCTTGATTTTTTAAGGGCCTATGGTGATGTGTACGTGAAATCCACTCCCATCATTAGATGAGTAATCCCACCACGGCTAAAAAAAAATCAGGTTGAACTGTGATTCAGGTGGGCCACACCAAATGAAATAGTTGGGAGAGTGACATACACCCTTGATTTTGACAGGTTTCACCCTAATTATTATGTGAAATCATAAGATGTCAGCCAAAATCTAAGCTTGGCTTCCAAATTTCAGGCCTACTGTGATTCAGGTGGACCACACCAAGGGAAAACAGTTTGGAGGACAGCTCGTTGTGTCTGCACATTGGTTCCAATCATGTGATCCACTTGAATCGAGGTGGGGTTGATTTTTGGGCCCTGATGCTAACTTGGGGTGATCCACCTAGTAACAAAAGTAAGACTTCACATAAGCATCACCGGCCGTGGCACCCACCCTAGCTGCTGACCCCTTTGCTCTCACTGTGGACCTAATCCTAGAAGGGAGGTTATAAATGGGGTAAATGGGAAATAGAATTGGAGGTAAATAAATTGGGAATAAATGACTTATTGAGTTTTGTTTAAATTTGAATGAATAAAATGCATTTGAAATCTAAATATTCTATAGATAAGAGTACATGGGAGGAATTAAAATGTAGTGGAATTTTTCAATATATTCACAAGAATGTATATGATACTCTAAATTAACTTTAATATAGTAAATTATTGTACATATGTAATTAAATGAAATTAAATGAAATGAAATTGGAGTGAATAAGCTTGCAAATGGCCATTTACTCCTAATTTGGGAAATGAAATGAAATGAAATGTGAGCAAATGAGATTGCAAAAAGTTAGGCAAATTCAAAACTCATTTATCTCCATTTACATCTAATTCTCCTCATTTATCTCCATTTACTCCCATCCAAATGGCTCATTCTATGAGAGGTACTGGTAAAAAGTATTAGAATATAAATTCTATATTAAGTAAATAGTTTTTTTTTTTTTTTTTGTAAAAATCTCTAAATAAATTAGTTTAAGCCATCTCACGGTCCTGTACGGCCGAAACTCATCGAATAGGGCTATCAATGGTCCCGCCAGGCTGGCCAAAACTTTCGGGCATGGTCTATTTGGGCTGGGTTTGGTCTCAAATAGTAGGACTAAGGTCAGGCGTGGGCCTAAAATTTAAACAAGCTTGGACAGACCAAGCCAAGTCCCAACACAGCCCGTTTAGCGTTTCAAAAAACATCATGCATGATGGGGCACACCAAATCAATCAGAAATTTGGGCCAAGCTCTGATGTTTGTTTTGGTCCATCAAGGACTGGGCCGGGCTTGAGCCTATGATTCACTATCAGGCTGGGTTTGGTCAGACTTCAGCTAGACCTGGGCCCTGCCTATTGACAGCCATACCCTCATTGGAAGATCCACAAATGAAGTAGCGTTAGCTCGGTTAGCACGGTCGACTCGACTCAAAAAAGCTCGATTCGACTCAGTTCAAAGCTGAGTTCGAGCCGAGTCGAGCTACCAACACGACTCGACTCGGATCGAACCCAGCTTGAATAGAACTCGGACCAAACCAATTCGGTGACTCGGTTACTTTGATATTGATATTGCTCACCAAGTGTTTGATAATATGACTCAAAAAAGTGTGGCCAGTGGCAAGGAAAAGTATGTATATGAAACCAACACCTTTTTTTCATGATTTTTACGTTTGCTTAAAAGGTGTTTGATAAAATACCTGTAAAACCATTGCTGCTATCTCAAATACAATGAGATTTTGAAGGTGCAGTACAGGTGTTTGTGAAAATGCTGCAATAGTGAACTCGGCTTGATCTTGGCTCGAACTCGGCCCGAGTTGGCCCAAGCTGCTAACCAAACCAAGCCGAGCTAGCCCGTCAAGCTCGAGGACCGAGCCGAGCTGAGGCCAGCTCGACTCAGTTCAACTCGATGTACACCCCTAGCGTTAGTTAATATATCCAGGCTCATTTTGCACCCAGAAGGCAGGTCCCACCCTATCGGGCAGGCTGGACCCATGAAGCTGGGCCATTTCACCAATTGCGGGTTCTTATACTCTCACCGATATAGTTGGAAGTTGAGGTAAAACTCAGAGGTATCCCTGTCACGTGAGGGATGTCCCATCTTTGTCTAAGGTGGGGCCTACCCATAGATGACATGGGCGAAAAATATGGGAAGCTGATTGTCGTGCAGATGTGGACGTGGGCTTAAATACAAATGGACCAGCACGACACTTGTCTAGCTGGGCCCCTTAGCAAACTCCTGAGTCTCAGCCCAACTCCAGGCTCAGAAGGTCCGTCAATTGTTCTGAATGGATTGCACATGGCAACAGTAAATGAAAGGATGATCCTAACCGTCAGTGCCAATCAGACCAACAGCTTTAAAACAAAATAACCAATCTCATGTCCACATTCAACCTGATATACCATCATCCACCGTAGATTCAGCATCATTTCATACAGATCACAAATCCATTCCAGCGTTGATGGTCTACTACCTGACACAAGTACGGGCAATGAAAGCATAAAACTCTCGACGGTCATAAACATATTTTCGAGTGTGATCATGGGATGAGGGACCACCCACACTCGTGCCGAGCATAGGAACATCTTCGGTCATCCCACCGTCACTTCATGGGGCCCAGAAAGCAACACATGGGCATGCTCGCCAGGCTTGCAAAACCAAACCTCCACATTCCACACCTCGCCCAGTCATTACTGTATCGCACTAAAACTTACAGGCGGTGGAAAAAGTCCCAATTAGATATTTTAGCTCCATGCGTCCCAACCACCCATTGAGAACAGAGGAACTAAAATATGCAAATACCACTGGGATATACACAGTACTCTTTATAAAAAATAATAATAATAATAATAATAATAATAAATAAAACTTAGTACGAGTGGGCCCATGATATAGTGATCCAGACCGCTGGTCTGATGCAAACCATCACAGATGTACCATATGTTGAAAATCTTCATAATTAGATGATTTTAATAACCATCTCTACTTCTTTTTTAGTTGAATTTGGACCGTTGTTGTATTTACTTGTCAACCGTCCCTTCTCAGGAAGAACTGGGACAACCAGATTGTTGTATGATGGAATTTTTGTAAAGCATGGTCCATCCAAGCACGGCCCAGTAGACCACTTTTCCTGATCGCTAAACCATAAACCCCTCTTGTACAAACCGCAAACTCAAGTATGTTGTGCTCTTCTTAGTTTGAGTATGGGATAATTCTTCGAGAATAACACCCAAATCATTTCAAGTTCAACCACTCCACTAGTAATAAGAGCTTTACCAAGCACACACCCGTGTGTAAGTGCAGGACGCACATGTGCCAGCATGGCACATAGGTGCAAGATCCAATTCGTCCATCAAGTTGATAAGACCTTATACATTTCTT